>JAQPPZ010005139.1:0-135000 GCA_028583015.1 Wollemia nobilis | reverse complement strand
TTATTTATTAAATGTCATTGTTTTCATTTATTCTAATGTTTAGCACATTAGTTTCCTTTCCTTCTTATTAATAAGTTTTTTTATTAAATACATTAGATATTACTTCCATAGTCCAACACAAAGCATGTTAGTAATGCCAACATGATACCAAATAAAATGCAAATGTAAAAATGACATATCAAAATGCAAAGGCATAAACTAGGTCTAAAATGGATATATCATGTGTCAGATCATTTTGACTATTTTAACCATCAATTTTCTACCCACTTGCAAAGATGCCTATTCCTACAAACATATAAATCCATTAGTAGCATCCTATTCATCATCAAATAATTATAAATCCATATAATCTATCATTTAAAAAAATATATAAATTCATAAACCCATCATATGAAAAAGTTCACCAAGGGAGGGTCATGACATACTACCCCCCTTGGACTAAACACAGTCCTCTGTGTTTCATCAATATCCTGCAATTAAAATAAAATTACATTTTATTTTCAAATAAGTATGGAAAATATCTCTACATATCAACCACTTTCTCCCAAGTGGCATTCTTCTTAGAATATCGGTCCCATTGGACCTTACACTACTCTAGAGTTTGGTTCCTCATCATTTTGTAATGAAACTCCAGAATCTTCATAGGTTTCACTTCAAAATTGCTATAGGGTCGACTATCTACAAGTTAGAAACATTCCATACATGGTCAGGATCAACAACATATCTCCTAAGTAGGGATACATGGAAAGTATCATGGATCTTGGATAGGTTGGGTGGCAAGATGAGATAATAGGCAACTGGAATTATCTTCTCGGTGATCTCAAAGGGCCCAACATATCTGGGATCCAACTTGGTAGATTTGATGGTGCTTTTCATGGGATTTACTCTTAAGAATACTTTGTCCCCCATAGAGAATTCTCTAGGTGATATCTTTCTATCAGCATAACTCTTTTGATGATCAGAGGCTTCCTTAAGCCTCTTCTTGATCGTCTTAAGTTGTTCCTCTATCTCTCAAACTACATCTAGTCTGATGGCAATCTGGTCCTCTAGATTATCCCATGATAGAGGTGTTCTGTATTTTTTCCATACAATGCTTCAAAAGGAGCCATTCCCAAAGAAGCATGATGACCATTATTGTAAGCAAACTCAACCAGGTGCAAAAAGTCTTCCCACTTAGACTTTTTATCCATGCAATACATGCAAAGCATATCTTCCAAAACCTGGTTGACTCTTTTGGTTTGACCATCGGTCTCTGGATGGTAAGCAAAACTAATATTCAGCTTCATGCCTATTGCACGATGTAGATCTTGCTAAAAAGTAAAAGTTAATATCTAATCTCTATCTAAAATGATTACTTCAAGAAACCCATGTAACCTAAATATATCCTTGGCAAATCTATTAGCCACCACAACTGCATCATCCTTTGTACTCCTTGGTATGAAGTGCACAACCTTGGTTAGTTTATCAACCACAATAAGGATTTTGTCATGTTGAAACTTGTTCTTAGGTAGTCCCATAATGAAATCCATAGATATTACCTACCACTTCCATATAGGTATATCATGTGGGTATAGATATCCTACTAGATGCCTATGTTCAACTTTCACCTTTTGGCACTCCATGCATCTAGCAACAAAATCATTGATGTCCTTATTCATTCCTAACCAATAGAAAGTCTTCTTCATATTCTCCCTCATCTTGGTCCCTCTAGGGTGAGTGGAGTAAGGAGATCTATGCACCTCCTGCATGATCAATCTCCTTAAATTACCAATTTTTGGTATGACAACCCTATCCTTAAAGCATAAGAGTCCATCCTTAATGCTAAAATCTCTACTATCTTCAGGATTTCTTGCCATTTTTTCTTGAATATCATTACAATACTGATCTTGGGCTTGCTTCTCTCTTACTTGATTCAACAAGTCTACATGACTATGGGTTATAGTAGCTATATGCCTTCACCTTATCAAGGTATCCATGACTTTGTTTTCCTTACCTTTGATATATTCAATACCAAAGTCATATTCGGCTAGGAACTCAATCCACCTTCTCTATCTAGCATTAAGCATAGGTTGAGTGAAGATATACTTCAAACTTTGATGATTGGTTCTAAGCTCAAATGATTTCCCTAGAAAATAGTGTTGTCACAACTTGAGAGCATGTACAACTACTGCAAGTTCCAAGTCATACATAGCATAATTCACTTCATGTTTCTTGAGTTTTATTGACTCATACACCACAACTAATTCATCTTGGGATAGGACCCCACCTAACCCTTCCAATGATGCATCAATATAGACTAAGAAGTTCTCTTACAGATCTAGAAGTTTTAGGATAGGTGCTAAAGTGAGTTTCTATTTAAGCAACTGAAAATCTACCTCACACTTATCTAGCCATTTAAATTCCTTTCTCTTCCTTTGTATATTGATTATCAGGTAGGTAATATTATAGTAGTCCTTCACAAATCATCTATAATAACCTATGATTCCCATAAGTCTACTTCATACATGGTGGGTTGTGGCCCCAAATAAAATGGCCTCAATCTTCCTAATATCTACTACAATATTCTTTGTAGATATGATGTGTCCAAGATATTGTACCTCAAGGACATAAAAGTCATATTTTGACAAGTTACCATAGAGTTGATTTTCCCTCAACATATCAAGCACTATCCTCACATGCTTGTCATGATCTTCCCTATTCTTGGAATATATTAGAATATCATCTAGAAATATAAATACAAATCGATCTAACTGCTTCCTCAATACATTATTCATCATGTTCATGAAGGTCATTGGTACATTGGTCAACCCAAATAGTAGCACTATGAAATCATAGTGCCCATACCAAGTCTTGAAAGTAGTTTTGTAAGTATCTTCCTCATGGATCCTTAATTGGTGATATCCTAATTTCAAGTCAATTTTAGAAAATATGGTTGCTCCCTTCAATTGGTCAAAAAAATCCTCAATTTTAGGTAAGGGGTATCTGTTCTTGATAGTCATTTTATTCAGCATTCTATAATCGATACATAATCTGAGTGATCCATATTTATTTTTAATGAAAAGGATGGGTGCACCCCATGGAGACACACTAGGTTTTATCAACCCTTTCACTAGCAATCCTTGAAGTTGTACTTTCAAATCTTGCATTTCTATCGGATTCATTCTATAGGGAGTTCTATGTATAGGTTCAGTTCCTAGATATCAATTCAATGGTGAAATCAAATTCTCATTTTGGAAGAAGTCCAAGAAGATCTTCAGGGAACACATCTTTATATTCTTGCAATATTGGGTATTTTCCAAACACCTCTTCCTTTTTATCCTTCTCAACCTCGTTAAGCTTAACCATGAAAATCATTCCTCCTTTTCTCATGGTATTCTTCAATTGCATTGTTAAAAGTAACTGAGGTTGAAAGGATCCTTGCTCACTATTAATTCACCATATTTGTTTATCTTTATCAATGTAATCAATCCATCTATCATGGAAATTGATCATAGCCTCATGGGCCTTCAACCAGTCCATCCCTAAAATAATATCAAAGGTATGGAGGGGAGCTACATACAAGTGCCATTCTATGAAGCCATTGGGTAAGGTGATTTGAATGTCAAGAAAACATTGATCCATGGAGTAGGTTTATCCAGAACCATACTCTACTTTCCACCCTTCTACCAAGAATCTTGATCTTTTTGGTATATCCCTAACTATACTAGATGATATAAAGCTATATGTTGCTCCACTATCTATCAATATTTTAACATCCTTATTAAAAATCATACCTTTCAGGAGTAGTGGAGTAGCCTATCCATCCAGATTTTGGTTACCCGTGATTGCATAAATCTTGTGATTGGGCTCTTCTAGTAATTTGTTGGGTCCTACTCTATGTGGATATTTGTTGGTATAATGAGGACCTCCACAGGTATAACATATTATCTTGGAAAAATAGTTTCTTGCCTTACCCTTCTCAAAACCCTCATATCTAGAGTATCCTTGCTCAACAATGATTTCTAGTATCAAATGATCTTGGTCTATTTGATTATGCAGTGACCTTACTGTGGACTCTAACTGTGTTATTTTCCTGTGTAGTTGCTGGAGTAGGGGTATCTCATAGTTCATGTCCTCATCAAGGTTTTTGTTGGAATCCTTTGCCATCTCAAAAGGTTAGGAAGATCATTATATCCATCTTATTGCTCTTGGTACCATAATTCCTTACCACACAAGTGACTTAAGTTAGGTATAATTTCTATGTACCTCCATCTACTTAGTTTTATCCTTCAAATAAACTAACAACTAGTATTATCAATCATTCAAGAGTATCACTAGTCACACTTACTTCATGTAAGGTGCCCTACTAAGAGTATTATCAATTTATCAATTGATGGTTAGGTTTACTCCATGTAAAATGACATCCCCATGGGAGGATTCTTTTCTTCCTAAGATGCACATCAAACTTGGTCATAACTAGGTTCTCTCTCTATGGAAGCTTCTAGTCCTACGACCATGCTCTGATACCAATTGTAACAACCCAATTCTAACCAACCTAGGAGAGGATTTTTTTTTTTCACAAGTAAGGTTCACCAAAGATGTTCCAAATAGATTCAACAGAAGCTTTCAACCACATTCTAAGTTCCAGATGTTGCAGCATCCCTCGGGTGGATAGGAGTGGCCAAACTCCTGCATCGACTCTAGGGATTAACCTTGTACACTACCCATACAACTTAAAGGATACCTTCACATGGTCTCCCCATTTCCTTACCTTCCTTTGAAGGATAATTTGACCATGGCGTAGGGATTAACCCTATCCTGTCCTTTTGAGAAGGGACACCAATTCCCCCTACTAGTCTCATTTGATTTCCACTAGTACCTAGGCATAAATCTTCTATAGTTTTACCCACTACACCATGTGTAAAACTATTATGCTCAATTAAACCATCCCCTTGATAGTTTAATTGAGGCGACTATCACCCGTGTGACATCTCTCACCTAGTTGCCCATTAATCAATCAAGGTTTCCAATGACTATCACACCAAATGATATCCCTCATAGGTATTCCCACAGTCGATCGATTACCTATGATTACCATTCGCATGACATATCTCACATGGATACCTCACAATCCATCGGGGTTCCATCACACAAATCTAGTTACAATGGGATCTAGGCTTATCCCACCTTTAGGTCTCACTTCGGTGGTCTATTATCAAAGCGCCCATTGCAACCCTAAGGGATTGTTACACCACAATTCCCTTAGTCCTGGTACTATCCTTTAGGGTCTAACTAGGTTGGTTTCCTATGGATAATCCCTCCTAAGGAAAAACCCCCAACCCCAAAGTAAACTAAGTACTAGCTTCTCTTTCTCTCACTCTCTCTCTTTCCTTTGTTTAATACATTTATATAAACCTTACTTTATTGCAAGTGTAAAGAAATACTTAGCATTTATATTACTCTATAAAAGCACAAGTAAGTTTTGATTATAAGCATGGCAAAATTAAGTAAGCAAATCCATTTTCTCTTCATATACATTTCATAGCAAATCAAATAATCAGCTAGATACTTTCATGCATATAATAATTTTAAAACAAGATCCAAAGATGATACACATATAACACATCATATATCCTAGGAAACCCTTTTGGGAAAAACCCAACCTTGAAATATCCATTTTCATTGCATAAGTCTAGCAGTCATTGATACAACTACATATAAAGGAATCCCTTATTCCTTTTACCAACACATCAAGGCCATTACATAAGAACCCCATAATTCTTATGTCCCTAAGACATGCATAACATTAATTTATCTTACAAAATAATAAGGGAACCCCATAATTCCCTCGAATGAATTCCTCATTCATTCTTCCAAGCTTCGATACTTAAGGACCCCCATAAGTCCTAATCTATCTACTAGGCACCAAGCCCTATTTCCAAGACATATATTTTATCTTTCAAAGGTATTTGTATGAATTTCCACAAGAATAATAATCCATCTAAATATTTTACTTACTTTCCTAAAGTATACATATTAAAAAATACAACATTAATATCCTTCTCTATCACCGTACAAAAATAACTTTCTTTATCTTCTAAGGATACATATATCTTGTCATATTTTGATTACCAAAAACAAACTAAACAATAAATCAATTAATCCATTTATAACTCAAATAATAGTTTAGTTTTCCATAGAGTCTACACAACACTTCATCCACATTATTAATGTTTCAAAGGAAACTCTAATCATTTAATCATAATCCCTTAATCATGTTTAAAATTTCACAAAATTAAAGGATGTGCATATAATCATTTAGTAATCCATATTATCTTTAGAGAAGTCACTCTAATATCATTTCTCTATAGTTCTAGCTATAAGCAAGTTTTCTATTGAAGGAAAATACAAATAAAACAAACCCATTTGCAATATCTTCCTATATTATGATGACACTCACAATTCATCCTTATCAATCACGTTCATTAAAATAAATCACAAGAGAAAGGATCATAAGCTAAAAATACCTCCCTCACAAATATTATGTTTTACCATATGAACCACAAAATATAATCTAAATCAAACCTTAATGAATATCCTACGTCCCTATGTCCTGATTTGATGGTCTAATCACAATCTGAATGAATTATATAAATTGTTCCATGCTGTACGTAGGGAAAAATGTTTTTTAAGAAAGTGGCACCTCTTTCGAGGGTGTTCAGTCCTCGTAAACACGTAGGAACTGAGGCTTCATTATTTTAATAATCAAAAGCCCTTTTAACTTTGGGTTAAATAAATCAATTTACTTCCTTTTTATACCTATAAGCTATTGTACCAAAAAACAAGTGTTTCACACTCAAGGATGAACATTCCTCCTACGAAAATGAGCAAGTACATCATGGCAAAAATTGAACTGAGTATAGATTTTGTCTGGCAGTCAAAATCCTGCATAGTAAAGCGATTGGACAATGACATCTATGTCTTCAACACAAAGTAGGGTTCAACACATAGTTTGACTTATGGTCTTGGGCGCTCAGCCAGATTCTACATGGCCCCTCCACGTAAGGCAAGACAAGCCATAATAAAACCTTAAATATCTTTTATTTTTAATTTTGTAAGGTACAAACCATCGGGTAAAACCCTAAATGATGTTGAGAGAATGACACTCTCAACCACACTTGTTACAGATATCATAGTCCTTCTAAAAAGCAATACCACTACCATTGGATGATAAAAAGGATACGTATAGAGAGTCTCTCAATACGCAGGTCTATATGCATTCTAAACACAGTTTGGGTAATACAATCCAACGTATTTATTTCTTTTTAAAACCCAAGCAATGCGGTTTTCGACAAGCATTTTCTAAAACATTGAGACATAATATCATACAGATGGAGATGCTTATAGAGTACCTTCTTTGTTACAAAATTACTTGTCTAGAGAGGATTCAGGTTCTCAAAGTCAGTACAATCCTTCAATGCTTGAGCTTATGTAAACCTCCACAATCTCTCTGTATCTACCATCTTCAAGAGAAGCAATCTCTTTTCAAAACACAAAAGCAACTATTTCCTCCTTCTTCCCCATAAGGGTTTAAGAAAACCCGGAGAGAATTCGCTCAAGGAAACAAACTCACAACTACCCGCAATAACATTTTGTTAAGTTAGGTTTCAATTCGAAGCTATTGCAAGGTTATTTAATAAATGTCATTATTTTCATTTATTCTAATGTTTAGCACATTAGTTTCCTTTCCTTATTATTAATAAGTCTTTTTATTAAATACATTAGACATTCCTTCCATAGTCCAACACAAAGCATGTTAGTAATGCCAACATGATACCAAATAAAATGCAAATGCATAAATGACATATCAAAATGCAAAGGCATAAACTAGGTCTAAAATGGATATATCATGTGTTGGATCATTTTGACTATTTTAGCCATCAATTTTCTGCCCACTTGCAAAGATACCTATTCCTGCAAACATATAAATCCATTAGTAGCATCCTATTCATCATCAAATCATCATAAAGCCATATAATCTATCATTTAAAACAACATATAAATTCATAAGCCCATCATATAAAAAATATCGCCAGGGGAGGGTCATGACACATAAGATGAGTTGTCTAAGTTGAGTGATGCTTAATGCAAGTGAAGCAATAAGTCTTAAAATCTTTGCCTAAGTTTATGTTCACATTAGCAAGATTGAGCATCATTGTAGAAGAAGAAGATTCAGTTGAAAGCCTTCTCAATAAGGAATCTGAGCACCTTAAGCTACCTTATCACTAGAAGCAATCCAAATCTAGAAGAAATAATTGGTAACATCACAAAGTAGACAATGTTGTTTAGAGAAATATTTGGGTTACAGTGATTTGTCAAATCCCTAACAAACTCAAATCAACTTGACACAATTGACAATGTCTGGTAGGAAGGAAAAAGGAGCAACAAATTTTAAGGTATGATTTGGAATTTTTTCAAATTGATTAAAGCACCTACGTTAAGTTCAATTTAGGGTGCATTATATTTTTTATTAAGGTGGAGAAATAAGGGTTTAATAAATATTATTTTGTGGAAAAGAATTAAAAATTAAAAATTGGAGTGATAAGGATTAAGAAATCTAATTTTTTGAGAAATTGATTAATTGAAATTAATTTCAAGATTTTGATTTTTGAAAATTTAAAAATTTATTGCTTGAATTAAACTTTGGATAAAAATGGTTTTCTACTCCAAAGGAATTTGAAATTGATAAATTTGATATTTGAAATTTAAATGATTTCATTATGTCAAATAACAAAATTTTATAGCTACAATCTTACTACAGTGGTAAGGACTTTGGCCTTTATTTGAGAGGTCCAAGGTTCAAACCCCACTTAGTATGAGGGGACCAAGACCCCTCATAAAAATTTGTGTAAACTCATTGAAAAAATAATAAAATTTTCCTTTTTGAATCACAACTTTTTAAAGGACCTAATTTTGCTTCATAGAAAAACAAAATAAAATCAATTCTCATTGTTGGAAAACTTTAGTAAATAGTGAATGGAACAAAGGATAAATCAAAATCTGAAAATGGAAAATGAAAATTTGAAGAAGATGGTGCAAAAACCCTAATGTTGATTACATTTGCGATAATTGATGAAATCCATCTATATGTAAGTGATGCAGAGACTTCTAAAGTTGCTCAAAAAATATTATGTGATATATTTGAAGGAAAGAACAAATCCACTATATTGCATTTGTAGTCACAATTATATTCATTAAAGGTTAATAGTGGAAAGAGTATACAACTCTTTCTTTTAAGAATAACTTATTTAATAACTAAGTTATTGAATCTAGGAGAAAAAGTGTAACTTTCTTGTCCAAGTTACATTAAGAGCACTTATAGAAAATTATAAACATTTAGTCACTTCACTTCAAGTGCTAAATAAGGAAATGATATTTAATGAATTAGTTAATGTTCTTCAAGAGTATGAGGTGGAAAATTTAGTCAAAGATGAAATGACTAATAATGCTTTGATATCTAAGGAAAATATACCAAATAAAATTGTAGCATCATCACAGTCTCAAGCTAGATGAAAACAAAGATATTGTCACATATATAGAAAAAAAGGTCATACTACAAATATTTGTACATATAACCCTTTGAATCAAATAAATCAAATGAATAGACCTTTTCAAAATGTCCAACCAAGGAAATATTAGCCTCAATACCAATATGGACAACAACAACAAGTACAACCAAGAGAATAAATTCAAAAGGACAATTTAGTCCAATAAATTCAAGATATTTAAGAGATAGAAGAAGATACAAAAGGAAATGAAATTAGAGCCATTATAGTAAGGATTCTAGTTGGAGACCAAAACCAAGATAATTATGAAGAGGATACAAAGGAATATCTTCTAAAAATTCCTAATGCCACTCATGTTATAATTAACAAAATAAGAGTAGTAGATAAGACTATAAAAATAGATGAAATATCTAAGATAAAATCTAGAACATCTCATAATTGTAGACTTTGTGAGAAGACCAAACCAAGGATAAATTATGAAAAGAAAATTGAGGTTCACTATGGATGGATAAAAAAATCAGATTGGAATATAATCATTGATATGTTAAAATGGTTTTGTGGTCATAAAGAAAGTTTAATGAATACTACAAGAAACAGGTCAACAAATCAGTAGTATAATATCAAGCAATGCCAGAACCAGAGTAGAAGAACAAATGAAAGAATCAGAGATTGAAGACTAAAGTATTAAATAACCAAATAATGTATTATAAGGGGGTGTTAGAGAATATTATATTATTTGGTACATGCTAATATACTCCCATGGTATCTTTGGTACATTTGTAAATATTAGAATAGAGTGTGAGTCTATAGTTGAATAGAGTGTGAGTCTATAGTTTAAGTGTGTGATTTATATTTCCCTAAAGTATGTGTCTATGTGTAGGATGAGTACAAGTGTAATGTAACAATGTGTGCTAGAGTGTGGAGTGATATTGTGCAAGTGTCATGTAGTTAAGTGTGTAAGTATGTGCAATGTGTCATATAGGTTAGTTAAGATTCATATGTTTATGTGTCAAGTATGCAAGTTATGATCACATGTATGTGACATGATGTAAAGCCAAGAAACATGAGAGGTTTTGTCTTATGTGTAGAATAATAAAGGATGCATCTCTTGGATATGTGAGGAGAGAAATAGTCAAAGTATTCAAGAGTCATCTTTATATGGTTATATTATAGAGATAAATCTCCATGTATTGTAATCAAATGAAGTCCATTTGTATTAAAAGATAAATCAAATAATATTAAAGCTTGTATACAATATTTTTGAACAATTATATTGTAAGTTTGTTTATGCATATTATTATTCATATTGGCCAATTAGTTTATGTTATTTTTATTTCATGAATGTTATATTTATTGAAATTAGCCAATTTATATATTTATTGCTCTAATATTTGAGTCTACTCAAGATCCTGAATATTGGGACCTATCATTGAATCTATCTAAAAGCCAACAATGATATCAAAACTACTTTGAGTAGTCTCTAAAGCTAGCACTAGATTTTTTTGGTGTAAATATTTTTGAAGGACTTTTAATAATAAGTTATAGGTTAAAAGCTAGCATCATAGAAGAACTCTGGTATGAATTTGAAGAAATAAATTTGGAGGAAGAACCACTTGAAGAAAACGTAGGACAAGATAGATTATTTTTTGGGTCATTGATTACCTCAACTTTATCAAATATTGTTGAAGTTTATATGTGTAGACTAAAAATTTTGTGTGCCCATTAAAGCCATCAAGAAAATGTGGGCTTATATAATAGTACTAGTTATTGAAAGCAAAACCTAAGAAAAGGAAAGGTTCTAGTATTAAAAAAATATAAACATCTTCATGAAAGCCATTAAGGCTAAAATATCAAAAGAAAAAGAGCTTGTAAATTAAGCTTATAGTGTTGTGAAACAATAGAAGTCTTCTTGAAAGACAAGAATTGAGAGGGAGCCATTGAAATTGCCCAACTTAAGAGACATAAATGGAAAAAACAAGCATAAGAAGGGATCCATTGAAGCTACTTGATTTAAGAGATAACCAAGAGAAAGATAAGCATTATCAGGGAGCCATTGTAGCTACCGGAGTTAAGAAATATCTATCCAAAGAGCTAGTATAAATAGGGAACCATCATAGCTGCTTGAATCTTACAATTATAAAGGAAAAAGAGAACTACCTAAGTCAAGAAACATTCAAAGTAGACATAAGATGAGTTGTCCAAGTTGAGTGACGTTTGTTAATGCAAGTGAAGCAATAAGTCTTGAATTCATTGCCTAAGTTTGTGTTCATCTTAGCGAGATTGGGCACCATTGTAGAAGAAGAAGATTCAATTGAAAGTCTTCTCAATAAGAAATCTGAGCACCTTAAGCTACCTTATCACTAGAAGGAATAATCTCGTAACATCATAAAGCAGAGAATGTGGTTTAGAGAAATATTTGGGTTCAGTGATTTATCAATGCCTTAACAAAATCGAATCAACTTGAGATAATTGACAATGTCTGGTAGGAAGAAAAAAGGAGCAACGAATTTTAAGGTATGATTTGGAATTTTTTAAATTTATTACAATGCCTAAGCTAAGTTTAATTTAGGGTGCATTATATTTTTTTATTAAGGTGGAGAAATAAAGATTTATAAAGCTATTATTTTATGGAAAAGAATTATAAATTAAAAATAGGAGTGATAAGGATTAAGAAATATAATTATTTGAGAATTTGATTATTGAATTGATTAATTGAAATTGATTTCAAAATTTGAAAATTGATTGCTTGAACTAAATTTTGGAGAAAAATGGTTTTATACTCCAAAGGAATTTGAAATTGATAAATTTGATATTTGAAATTTAGATTATTTCTATTATGTCATATAATTTTTTTTTGTAGCTGCAAGCTTACTACAGTGGTAAGGACTTTGGCCTCTCTTTGAGAGGTCCAAGGACCAAGACCCCTCATAAAAACCTATGTAAACTCATTGAAAAATAACAAAATTTTCCTTTTTGAATGAAATTTTTTGAAAGAACCTAATTTTGCTTCATAGAAAAACAAAATAAAATCAATTCTCATTATTGAAAAATATTGGGAAATAGTGAATGGAACAAAGGATAAATCAAAATATGAAAGTGAAAAATAAAAATTTGAAGAATATGATGCAAAATCCCTTATGTTGATTACATTTGGGATAATTGATGAAATCCATCCATATATAAGTGATGCAGAGACTTCTAAAGTTGCTTGGAAAACATTATGTGATATATTTGAAGGAAATAACAAAGCCACTATATTGCATTTGCAATCACAATTATATTCGTTAAAGGTTAATAGTGGAAAGAGTATACAACTCTTTCTTTGAAGAATAACTTATTTAATAACTAATTTATTGGATCTAGGAGAAAAAGTATAAGACATCTTTCTTGTCCAAGTTACATTAAGAGCACTTCTATAAAATTATAAACATTTAGTCACTTCACTTCAAGTGCTGAATAAGAAAAGGACCTTTGATAAATTAGTTAATGTTCTTCAAGAGTATGAGGTGGAAAATATAGTCAAAGATGAAATTACTAACAATGTTTTGATATCTAAGGAAAATATACCCAATAACACTGTAGCATCATCATAGTCTTAAGCTAGATGAAAACAAAGATATTGTCACATATGTAGAAAAAAATGTCATACTACAAATTTTTGTAGATATAATTCTTTGAATCAAAGAAATCAAATGAATAAATATTTCCAAAATGTTCAACCAAGGCAATATTAGCCTTAGTACCAATATAGAAAACAACAACAATTACAACCAAGAGAAGAAAGTCAAAAGGGAAATTTAATCCAATAAATTCAAGAGATTTAAGAGATATAAGAAGCTACAAAAGGAAATGAAATTAGAGCCCTTAAAATAAGGATTATAGTTGGAGATCAAAATCAAGATAAATATGAAGAGGATACAAAGAAAAATCTTCTAAAACTTCCTAATGGCACTCATGTTACAAGTAAAAAAATAAAAATAGTAGATAATACAAAATAGATGAAAGCTCCAAGATAAAATCTAGAACATCTCATAATTTTAGACTTTATGAGAAGATCAAACCAAGGATAAATTGTAAAAAGAAAATTGAGGTTCATTATGGATGGATCAAAAAATTAGATTGTAATAGAATCATGGATATGTTAAATGGTTTTATGGTCACAAAGAAATTCTAATTAATACTGCAAGAAATAGGTCAACAAATCAATACTAGAATCTCAAGCAATGCCAAAGCTAGAGTAGAAGAACAAATTCAAGAATTATAGATTGAAGACTAAAGTCTTCAATAACCAAATAATGTAATACAGGTGGGTGTTGGAAAATATTACATTATTTGGTACATGCTAATGTACCCCCATGGTACCTTTGATAGAATTATAAATATTAGAATAGGGTATGAGTCTATAGTTTAGGTGTGTGATTTACATTTCCCTAAAGTATTTATCTATGTGTAGGATGAGTACAAGTGTCATGTAACAATGCGTGCAAGAGTGTAGAGTGAGATTGTGCAAGTGTCATTTAGTTAAGTGTGCAAGTGTGTGTGTAATGTGTCATATAAGTTAGTTAAGAGTCATATGTTTATGTGTCAAGTATGCAAGTTAGGAGTCACATGTATGTGACAAGATGTAAAGCCAAGAAGCATGAGAGGTTTTGTCTTATGTGTAAAATAGGAAAGGATGCATCTCTTGGATATGTGAGGAGAGAAATAGTCAAATTATTCAAAAGTCACCTTTCTAAGGTTATATTATAGAGACAAAGCTCCATGTATTGTAATCAAATGAAGTCCATTTGTAATAGAATATTAATCAAAGAATATTGAAGATTGTATACAATATTTTTGAACAATTATATTGTAAGTTTGTTTATGCATATTGTTATTCACCTTGGCCAGTTATTTTATGTTATTGTTATTTCATGAATGTTATATTCATTGATATTGGTAATTTTATAAATTGATTGCTCTAATATTTGAGTCTACTCAAGATACTAGATATTGGGACCTATGATTGAATTTGGCTAAAAAGCCAACATAATATTCATTGTTTAAGATAATATATTTTCTTATCAATTAATAAGGGTTAAAGACTATTTTTAAATGCATTAAGTTCCATACTAATAAGTATAGGCCTCCACTGATGGCGGGAGTGGGAGCAGGAATAGGTGCAGGAGCGAGAGCAGGACTGGGTTCAGGTTTAGATAATGGTGCAGGTTTTTGGGCGAAAGCAGGATCGAGATCGGTATCGGGTACGTCAGGGCCCGATCTCGAGCCCGCAAGCCCCTCGATGGGCCTAGTGGAGGGCTCAGTGTTCGAGCAGAATGGTGGGTAGGGTGGGGACGACATCTTGGGCCTGGGCCCCTAGCCCAACCTCGATGCGAGCACAAGCCTAGGGAAAAAGCCTCCAGACCCTGGGCAGGGTTCTATCCCGGGTGGGTCCAAACCCTCCTATCAACATATCTTGGTTGGCACCAGGGCCCATCCTTGGGCCTTGGGTCTTGGGCTTTCCCTTGAGGGCACTCACATTTCTATTCAAGAAGAGGTCTACTCCTCCTTTGTCGTTGGATCCTCTGCCTCCCTGGTTGGGAAATTCCTGGGAGGGCGACCAGACATGGAAATCGTTCGTAGATGGGCGACTACCAAATGGAATGTTTTTGAGCATATTCAGCTGGTTTCCCTTACCAAGGGCTTCTTCATCATCAAAATTAATAATAGTGACAAAGTCAAAAATATATTGTCAGGTATGCCCTGGTTTTTGGGATGCAAAAGCCTCTTCCTCAGGCGATATGGAGCTGACTTCCACCCCAACACCCAAAGCATCAACTTCGCCCCGATCTGGGTCTGGCTCCTAGACCTTCCCTTCCACATATGGTACGATGATATCCTAAGACTTATTTCTCATTTGGTAGGGGACCTGATGGCATTCAAACCTACTACCAAGGCAGGATCCCAAATGGTTCATGCCAGATTTTGTGTCAATGCAAATCTTGAATTCGATCTTCCCTCTTCTGTGACCATCTCTTTTGGGTCCTTCTTTTGGTGCCAATCCCTGGTTTACGAAAATAAACCTGCATTTTGCTCCACCTGCTGCACTCAGGGTCATCTCCCCCACCAATGCCCGATATCCAAAAAGGTTGATGGCCCTCTCCCCAAAATCCCTTCTCGATCAGGCAAGGCCCCATCCCGAGGGCCCCCTCGTGATGGCCATAGATCCCAGGCCTGGACCAACAAGGAGGCACCCCCTTCTACCCCAAAGGTTTCCCAAGTGGGCCCTGTCCTGGAGGACGATCTTCCCCAGGTTTCCCCTCCTCTTGATACCTCCATTGGGTCACCCTCCGGGGCCCCGATCCCAGGTTCTCCCTCCTTGTTTGGGTATGAATCCCCCCAATAGGCCCCTGATGGGGCCCCCCTAGGTCTACGAGCCGCTCGGGCTCCCTTCCTTGTTGGCTCCCACCTTCCAGCATTCCTTTGTTAGGGTCCCCTCCTCCCCCCCCCACCCTCGCTATCCCCCCTCGACCCACTCTCGCCCCTCTCGATGGTCTTTGTTGGGCTTCCCCCATTGGTGTGTGGATCCGAGAGGTCATACGAAGAGGTTGAAGGTAGTTCTCCGTCTGGTCCCGATGAAGTCAGCCCCAAGATGACCCAAAGTAGGACTTTTGCCATAGACTTTGGTAGCAAACTCAAAAGAGGTCGGCCCACCCTGGGTGACCAGCAAACAAGGATCACCGAAGATGACATAGCCAATGGCTCCCAGGAAACTCTCTCAGACGTTGCCACAAGCTTCCCCAAGATGGACGCCCTTCGACCCAAACCCCCCGCTCAGGTTGGAAATGGGGTCAAGTGACCCCACAAGGGTGCCAAATGAAGCTCATCACCTAGAATATTAGGGGGCTCAATGGGGCCCCCAAGAAAAGGATCATCAGCCAACTCCGTAGGGATCATCGCCTGTCCTTCCTCCTTCTCCAGGAGACCAAAATAGATGACGTTGCTACCCGACGAGTAGCCCAAGCTACCTAGCGCAATTGTGAGTCCCTATCTACCCCTACGACTAGCTCAGCCAGGGGTTTGCTTTGCATGTGGGATCCTCGGTATTTTGAGGGGAGGCTCATATCATCATCCCCTAGAATAATCAACATTCTGGTCCATTGCATGAAGATAAGACACTCTTGGATTTTGTCCAATGTCTACGCCCCTAAAAGCCCCATTGAGAAAGTGGCCTTATGGAAGGAAATTAGCTCAATGAGAGAATCCTTTGCCCCCCTCCCCTGGATCTTGGTAGGGGAATTCAATAGTCCCCTATTCCTCTCTGACAAAAGTGGGGGCTCAATGGTTCTGGGCAAAAGCATGGAGGACTTTGGAGCCTTCACCATCCTCAACAAGCTCATGGACGTCAGCCTGAAAGGATCCAGGTTCACCTAGTCAAACAGAAGAGCGAGAGCAAGCCATATCCAGGTCAGGTTGGATAGAGTGTTCTTGTCCAAGGAATCCCTTCCCATGTTTGTGGATGCAACCTTGTTGGCCCTCCCCAAAATTAGGTTAGACCATAGCCCCCTCCTCCTTGAAGTCGATCATCACCCCCCCAAAGCGGCCCTTCTAGTTTGATTCCATGTGGCTACATCATCCCAACTTTCGGGCCCAAGTAGGCCGCTGGTGGGCTCCCCCAGTCCCTGGGCGCCCTGTTGAACAAGTCTTCCACAAGCTGAGATGCCTAAAAGAGCAACTCAAGGTATGGAATAGAGAGGTGTTCATCAACATCTTTGAAAACAATGTGGAAGTCAAGATTCGGGGCATAGGGAAGAGGAACACCTTGCCCTCAACGAGTATCATAACATCCTGGCCAGGGAAGAAACATTTTGGAGGTAGAAGTTGAGAGCCCTATGGCTCCAAGATGGTGACGCTAATACAAAGTTCTTCCACACATCGAATCTCAAGAATAGGGGCTCTAATAGAATTGTTGAGTTGGTGGACAGTGATGGCAGAATTATCAAGGAAGAAGAGGACATCTGTGCTGAAGCCACCCACTTCTTCTAGGAGTTCCTTGGCGATAGCCCCCCCATGTCCTCAGAAGTGACAAACTCCCTTCTGGAACATATCCCTACTTCAGTCTCGGCCATGGAAAATGAGAAGCTTGTGCAGCCCCTGTATGAATCTAAAATCCATGCTGCCACATTTTCCATGAAGGCTAGGGAGGCCTCGGGCCCGAATGGGTTTCCCCCCAATTCTTCCAATCCTTTTGGGACACTTTTTGGGCAAGAAGTGTGTGCTGCCATCCATGACCTCCAGACTACCAGCTCCATCCCCAGAGGTATTAACTCCACCTTCATTACCTTGATCCCCAAGACCTAGGAAGCTAGATCCCTCTCAGATTTTTGCCCCATCAGCTTGTGCAATGTCCTATACAAAATCTTGACTAAATCCATGGCCTCCCACCTCAAGGATATCCTTCCCCTGATCATTTCCCCCTGCCAGGGAAGCTCAGTCAAAGGCAGACTGATCATAGATGGAGTTATCATCATGCATGAGGCCATCCACTCGGCCTTCCTCTCCAAAAAGGCCTCCTTTCTGCTCAAGCTAGATATGAACAAGGCCTTTGACAGAGTCGACTAGGATTTCCTTTCCAAGGTCCTCCTTAAGTTTGAGTTCCACCCCTCTTGGGTCAGGCTCATCAACAATTGTGTGTCCTCCCCCTGATTCTCTATCCTCATTAATGGATCCCCTGTCGGGTTCTTCCCTAGTTCCAAAGGCCTTCGACAAGGTGACCCCCTATCCCCGATCCTCTTCATTATCTTGGCTGAGGCCCTAGGGCATACCCTCTTAGGTGCAGTGTCCTGTGGACTCATTTTAGGCATCAGGCCTATGCCGGGCCTACCCCCTATGTCCCATAAACAATTTGTGGATGACACCATCCTCACCACCTCAGCCTCGATCCCTCAAGCCAAGGCCCTCAAGAAAATATTGACCCTATACGAGGAGGCAGTCGAGTAGAAAATTAACCTCCAAAAAAACAATATTTTCTTCATCCATACTCCCTTGGCTAGGAAAATCAGAATTGGGTGGATTATGGGCTGCACCCCTGGCTCCCTTCCCTCCTCTTACCTCGGGCTCCCCTTGTTTACAGGTGCGTCCTCCAAGGCCCTGTGGGGCGGGATGTTAGAGCGGACTCAAAGGAATCTGGCCCCATGGAAAGGTCACCTCCTCTCTCAGGCTGGCATAGCCACCCTCTTGGCAATGATCCTTCAAAGCATTCCAATATATTTCATGTCGGTCTTTAGAATCCTAGCCTCCATTGCTGCCCACATCGAACAAATTTAGAAATGCTTTCTTTGGTCGTGCAGTGAAGATAAAAAGAGGATTCCCATGGTCTCCTTGCCCCTAGTCTATCACCCCAAAGGTGAGGGAGGGATAGGGCTCAGGCGGGTGGCCCTCATGAATAAGGCCCTCTTGTCCAAACACGCCTAGAAGGTGTTCACCAATGCCCCTAATGAGTGGGTCAACATCGTGCATAGGAAATACTACCATCATCACCCCTTCCTCAGTGAATCTCAGCCCCAAGATGGATCAACCTTCTAGAAGTCCTTGATCTCCACCAAAGACATTATTTGGAAAGGGACCAGATGGATCCTCGAGGATGGAGCCAAGATCAACTTTTGGGAAGACAGATGGATCCAATATGAGGCCGTGATTGCTAATAGATATCTCCTCATCCTCAGACTAGGGTTGGTGGATAAAGGGCCTAGAGTGTCGACCTATCTTACCCAAAACCAGGGATGGGTTACCTGGAATCCCATCCTAGACCCCAGGCACCCGCTCCAAGCTACCAGGCTTCAGCGCCTCCTCAAGGTGACTATTATTCCATCCTTCGGAGGAAATGATAGATGCATTTGGCATGGCACTCCCAGTGGTGTCTTTACTATCAAATCTACCTACAACCTTCAAAGAGTCCCTGACGAAGCCCCATTTCCATCTCGATAGGTCTAGGCCAAGAAGCTGATCCCCAAAATTAGTCACTTTATTTGGGCGGCTGTCCAAAACAAGATCTTGACTATCGATAATTTGATCAGGAGAGGCTTTCAAATCCTGAACAGATGCTTCCTTTACTGTGCTTCCTGGGAGACCACTAATCACTTCTTCATCAGCTGCCCCTTCTCTTATGAAGTCTTGGGCCTCATCCTTTCCCAATTCTCTATTCAATGGGTGACCCCCAACTCCATATCTAACCTCCTATCTCAATGGCCCAACCCCTTTGCCCATCCTTTCATCCGCTTCCTCTGGGGCTCTTGCCTTCCCCATCTACTTTGGCAACTCTAGCTTGAGCGCAATAGTAGAGCCTTCTCCTCCCCGGCCCGTTCCCATTAGTGGATAGCGACCAAGGTGGTGTCCTTCGCCCTTGAGAATTCCCGCTCCATCCCCCTGACCGAGGCACCCCGATGGCTGGGCGAGGCCACCCTCCTTTCCTCCCTCAGAGTTTAGCTTCCCCCCCTGGTCCCCCCCTGACCCCTCCCATCGATCTTTGATGAGGTGGACTACCCCCCATGTATGGGTCAAGCTTAACTTCGACGATGCTTCTAAAGGAAATCCTGGGCCCTCTAGAGTAGGCGGGGTCATCAAAGACTATCACGGGGCCCTGATCATGGCATATGCTGCACCGCTTGGCATCCAGACTAACAATTTCACCGAAGTAGTAGCTCTCCTCAATGGGCTGACCGCCCTCAGGGAGTCCTCCCCAAAATTCATCATTGAGGGCGATTCTCAAGTTATTATCAAAGCCTCCCGCAAGCCCAAAAAATTGCTCTTGGTGCATTAACAACTCTATCTGAGAAGTCCTCACCATTCTCCAAGGACTCCTCGACCATGACTTTCGGCATGTGTACAGAGAAGGAAACAGGGCTACCAATTTTATGGCAAACCAAGCCATCTCATCTGAAGACTTCACCATGTGGACCATGAACTTTCTCAAAGCTCTGGTCCAAATAGCTTCACAAGATTATTCTAGCAATGATGAGGGCCTTGGTACTTAGCCCACCCCGAGTCGGGGCCCTAATTTTCCCCCCATGCTAGGGATTCCCCTTCTTTCCCCTTGATCGAGCCCAGTCCTCCCCTTACTTGTGAGCCGGCCACCCAGATTCCCCTCGTGGTGCCAAGTGTCATTGGCCACATCAGATGATTAGCTCATCCCGACCTAGATTTGTGAAGCTCTAATGGAAGTTTTGGCAAGCCCAAGATGGAATATCGGCCTAGTCCGACCTTTGCCTTAGATATTGCACCATCGGATTCCCATGCTGTGTCAGTTCTTCCATGGCTCTATCCCGTGAGGTCCCCTCTAGGTGATCCCTCGCTCAGATTGTGCCATCTAGAGTGCTGGCATTGGCCCTTCTCCCTTGCCTCACATGGCAGCTGTCAGCCATGCCCCCTCAGCCCCTCCCACCTCGTGTCACCCCCTAGCTCCTAGCACTCATTCCCGACGTCGATGGCTCTTCCCCTCTTCCACGGCTCCCCTACAAGTTTTTAAACCTATCGCATGTAGAGTTCTCCCACATTCTTGTCTGCTTCCCCCTCCCCCTATCCCCGCATCTTCGGTTAGGAATCTCTTGTTTCCCTTGGCCCTGGGCTGTCAGCTCGCTCCTCATGGATGCCAAAAATGTCTTCCTCGAGCCTTCCATGCTCGAATTGAGCGAGTCGGCTAGGATTTTTTCCAGTGCCAAGAAATATACCCCTTTCTTTAGCAAATTTGCAGGGTCCAACGAAGATATTACCCAAATTTTTTTGGATACCTGGAATGATGGTGAGGTCACGATGAAGGGTCTCCACTTAAAAGTGATAAAAGAGTTTCTTACGGAGGTTACAGGCCTACATCATGAGGAGAAGGGCAGAGTCGTCAGACGGGATAAGCATAATTGGGAGGAGGAGTTGTCTCGCTTCCCGAAGCAACAGTGGGATAAGGCTAATATTTTCTTGTCCAACCTCCCGGCCCCATTTGATGAGGCCATTTTCCAAGTGATGTAGTACATCACCTATGATAATTCAGACCAACGACTATTTAGTTTCCACCTTAGCTACCTCAACCACCTCCAGGGAGCCACGTTGGTCAGCACCCCTTGGTTCCTTCTGTACTCCCTAAACCTTTCCATCGATCGAGCTCACCGAAGCCACTCTTGGCCCTCCCACCAAGGCCTCATGGCCATCCTATATAGGCATGCCCTAGCTAACCAACCACAACTCCACTGCATCCCTCCCTTGTCCTCTGTCCCCCCTCCAAGTGGCTAACTCCCCCGATGGCTCCCCCGTAGCTTCTAAATCCAAGGAGACCCCCTCCCCCAAAGCCTCCCCTACCCCGAAGCAGTGTAGGCCCACCCAAAAGTGTAGGACTCTGGCCTAGGGCCTAGGCGGGGCCCCGACTCCTAGTACCAGTCATAAATGCCCGTTCCCAAGCAGCAACAGGGCTACTAGCAACACCAAAAATGCTAAGGTGGAGGCCCCGAAGCCCATCGAAGTTAGTTATGACTCTGGAAGTAGGCTGCAAAACTTGGCAATCAGAGCCCTTATTAACATGATGATTGGATCCCTGACCGCGTCTGCCCAAGCGACTTCCTTAGCTACCGATGCCTTGGCCGAACTCCGATGTAGGCTGGGCAAAGGCCCTGATAGGAAGTGAAGCTGATCTGATAGGGTGGGCCTTGTCTTGGTTAGGCCCGGCTGTAGGGCCTTTCGGTGCAATTGCGTGTAGGTTTTGTGATATTGGTGTTTGTCGTTTTATGGCTTTTTCTTGGTTTGGTGGCCACAGGCCAAGTTTTGTTGTCAAGTTTCTTAGATGGTCTGATTTTTGTAGGCACTAGGGCCCCGGGCCCCGGATCGTTGCCCAAGGGCGCAGCCCTGATTTTTATTCTTAATTTCAGCCTTGAATTTCTATGTATCTAAGGTTTTGGGATCCTTCTCTAAAAAACCCGTTGTAAATATATCGCTACTTATAAAAAAAAAAGTATAGGCCTCCACTCAAATATTGGGTCTTTTATCTATGTGGCTTTTCTTAGATGTCATATCCATAAAAATGCTAAAACATTACATTCATTATTACATCAAATAGATCATATCCAATTTGTCTTTCTACTAAAGATATTAATATCCCTCAATATACATGTACTTTATCATTTCTTGGTCAATTACCTCTTAGATTTAAATTTCACTAAGACAAAGGTAAACATCTAGCTTAACCACACCTTTTTGAATGCATCCTTACAATCATTCCTTATTTTTTAAAAATAAGTTTAAAATTATAACTAAAAAGAATGATGGAAAAATGCAAAACATCAAACCAAGCCATAAGGATCAAGGGGTTGAAGCAACACCACATTAACCTAAATAGAGAGACTGAAAAATAGAAATAAGATAATGGAAGCTAACACAAAACTGCAATATCATATCATATCATATGTCAAAATTGATTGTGAATACAATGTAGAAGCCTTGCTTAAATAGGCAAGGAAGATCCACCAAATTTATAGGATCAAAAAAGAGATAAGGATCAATATCCATTGTACAAACAAGAAGGTGCGATATGATCCATGGAGAAAATATCTCAATCCTTCAAATGTAATCAATGAGTGTAACTCCTTAGGAATGCCAAATATCTCCATAATATCTAAATAAGATAATAATAAATATCCACACATAAAGTGGGTGGGAAAATAAAATAAACTAATATAAAAATAAAGTACCTAATGAGCATAAGCTAGAGTCTAAACACCTACTCTAACACCCCCCCTCAAGTGAAGCTAGGGGTAAAAAGAAATTGGCATATCCATAGTATGAGTCCCGACAACAAGGTACTCATGTACAATGTGTATCTAGAAGCTCTCAAACTAGAAGTAGAGAAAACCATGTCGAAAAACCATCTAGCTAGAAATACAGGAGAAGAAGAAAGGAATGTGGCATCATATGCACTACCCAAGGACAAATTCATTCACCCAAAGCATCTCTCACAACAAATGAAAAAAAGGAGATGAAAAGGGTTTATTAAAAATATCAAAAATCTATTGTTGAGGGGGAATGTAGTCCAAGCTGATCACTCCATCCTAGATAAGTTGTTGAATATAGTGAATATGAATCTCAATGTGCTTGGTCCTCTGATACTCAACATCAAAATACTCAGAAAGAGAGCGTTGCATGATCTGGATGAGTGAAGTAAAATTGCTTGTGATCAATAAATCATCAACATATAATACAATGATGATGATGTCCTCTCTATCCATAAAAGTGTAAAATGTAGAATCAGAACGACATCTTAAAAATTTGGAAGATAGAAGAAAATAATCCATATTATCATACCAAGCCCTAAAGTGATTGAGGCCATAAAGGGATTTTTGTAATTTGCACACCAATGAAAAATATTGGACAAATCTTAGAGGTTGCTCCATATAAATCTCTTCTTGCAAATATCCATCCAAGAAGGCACTCTTCACATCCATCTAGTAAATTAACCAACCCTATGATGTAGCAATAGAGAGTACAAGATGAAAGAAATCCAACTTAGCAACAAGGGAAAATATTTCAAAGTAATCAACTCCCTCAAGATATAAAAAAATCCTTCACCCTAAGTCATGCCTTGTACCTATGAATGGACCCATCTATTGTATATTTGGTGTAATACGCCCATTTGCATCTCACCATTTTTCTTCATTTTGAAAGAGAAACCAAATCCCAAATATGATTCTTCATTAAGAAAGAATAATCATCCTCCATAGCATCATCCCACTCCTGAATTCCATGGGCCTCATAAAACCTCTATGGATCAACAAAAAATGTCTGACAAAGAAGACCGATGTTGAAAGTAGAAGTATACCTTAAAGGTTGGAGACCTTCAATGAAATTTGTTGCCTCCTAAACTGTAGTCCAAGACCATCTAGGCATAGGGTCAGTATGTGTAGGAATCTTTGTAACTGTCTCAACAATGTCCTCATCCTCACTGTGATCATCATAAAAATAACCATCTTCAAAGTGAAAAGTAGATGAGGATGGAGGAGCAGAAAGAGTCGGCTCAGTTAGAGAATAATACTCATCAAACTAGACATGATTTTGAAAAATAACTTCATGTGTATCAGGATCTAGTAATCTATAAGCCCTCATATTTTCATAATAGCCAACAAAAATGAGTGGCTTGCTCTTTCTATCCAAAGTTGTCATTTTATTCTTTAGAACATGAGCCCATGCTTGACTCCCAAAAACTTGAAAATGAGAAACATCAGGCTTGGTCCCTGTCCAAGCCTCCTATGGAGTCATCTACTCAAGAGCTTGATGATTTTGAATTTAATTCACATAATTGACTACCTCAGCCCAAAAATTGGGAGGTAAATCTTGTGAGTGCATCATACAATTTTTCAATTCCTTGAGTGTTATATTTTCCTCTTAGCTACAATATTATGTTGTGGTATATGTGGGACATAGTGTTGATGTAAAATCCCATAAAGGGCCAAAAAATTTGAAAAATCCCTACTAAAATACTCTTTCCCATTATCTATGCAAAGCTTCTTGATGCAACTCAAAGATTGATGCTCAACAAAAGCCTTAAAGAATTCTAATGTGGCAACAAATTCACTCTTGAACTTGATCAAAGTTTTCCTTGAGAAACCATAAATAAAGGTGAGTGCATACTTAGCTCCCAAAAAAGGAGTGGGAAAAACCATCAAGTCACTATGCACCAACTCAAGGTGGGAAGAAGCTCTCTTGGACTTACCTTTGGAAAAAGGATCTTGATGTTGTTTATCGAGTATACAACTTGGACAAACTCCATCAATGCACGAGACCTTAGGTAATCCAATGATCGTATCATGAGTGCTTAAATCCTTCAAATATCTAAAATTGAGATGGACAAATATCTCATTTCAAATCTTGCTTTTTGAATCTGCATGGACCACCAAACAAGTACCTCCAACTGAAGAATTAAAACCCTCAAAGTGATAAATATATGATCTATGGTCAACAAATCCTTATACAAAAATAGACTGTGGGTCACTCAAATCTCTAATATCAGCTCCTTGAGGTGTAAAAAACATAGTTTTGCCCTCCCAAAATGATAAATTTGGTACACAAAGAGAAAATTGGTGGAAATTTTTGGAACATAAAGAACATTCTTAATGCATCCACCATCAACATGTATGTCACATTTTCCCTTAACTAAAATGGAAGAAGAATATCCAACCTCAATGCAAGATGTAGAAGTAGAACACAAGGTGGCAAATGACTCCCTAGATGAAATCATGATGAGTCACTCTAGAATCCAAAATGCAATCCTCAAAAATAGCCCTATATGATTTTCCAAAAGCATTTAAAGCCTTACCCTTATCTTTTGAAGGAGTGAAGGATAATTTTTTATTCCTAAAGGCTTCCTCTAAGTCTTGTAACTTTTTCCAACACTTCTCGTCAAAATGACCATTGACTCCATAATATGAACAAGTAACATTTGACCTATTTTTGCTTTTGGACTGCTTAGGTTTATGATTGGACTCTTTAGAGGATGACTCTTTTTGATGTAACTCTTTGGGATTTTGATGAAATGAAGGAGAAGGAAAAGGATTAGGTTGGGACTTAGACTTGGATTTTCTCTTTCCTTTCGAAGTGGAAGTGGAGGATACAACAAATGCCTTATATGAGGAGGTTTAATGTATAAAGTTAAGAAATTTGGATTATTCCCTCAAAATATTGGCACAAAACTTCTCAAAAGTAGAAATTTTGTGATCAGAACCCATGGAATCCATATTGGCAAAAAATGTGGAGGGAATTTTTTTAGCTTTTGATGTAGCGAGCACTGGGAGATAGCAATCACAAGATGCAGAATAATATGAAAGAAAGTAAATCTGCTAGATGACTGAAATATGCAATAAATAGAAATGATATAAAATATTACAATGTAGCTATGGAGGAAATGAACACTCCATTATAAAGCTACTGAACTACATTGCACCCATCACCAATGGATGGTGATACACACAAAACTAAGCTACACTATGTCCCCCGACTCTCTATATATCTATGACTCTATATCTATCTATCTATGAGGCCATCCTTATATAGGTAAAATAGGATACTTGGCCAACACTCTATCTAGTTGTGCAAGGGACAACTTGCACATGTACAACTTGCACATTGACACTTGTGCATTTATTACATTGCATGAAGTAACTAGATAACTTGCCCCTAAAGTAATCTAAGTATGTACCTTGGAAGATACATTTACATAACCCAAATGATGGAATAGACTCTATTTCTAACACCCCCTGTATTACATTATTTGGGTATTGAAGACTTTAGTCTTCAATATGGATCTTCTTCTTCTTCATCCTGATATTCTTCTACATTCTTTGTAACCTGTTCAAGCAAATGATTAGTGTCTCTGTAATATGTAGCATTTGTTGATAAAGCTTTCACCTCATAGGTATCTGTGGGTTCTTCCAGTTCTTCAATTTCTTCTATCCTCTGTACCAGGTGTCCCTTCTGATTTCTCTTCTGATATTCCAGTTGAGGATAATTGGTTGGTCACTAAAATTGCTGTTGATGAGGGTTCCTTTGATATTGTCAAGTTTGAAAAGGATTCCCACTATTCATCTGATTTCCTTGCTTTCGATTTTTGGGATTGTATCTGCAATAGTTGGTACTATGACCTTTCTTTCTGCATATCTGACAATACCATGTTTTCCATCCTCTCACTGAAGATGCAATATTTCCCTATGGATTATCTTTTGATGCCAATGCAGTGTTAGTCAATTCATCTTTCACAGTATTTTCTACTTCATATTCTTGAAGTATATTGACTAGATCATCAAAAGAAGTATCTTTACTTAGAACCTGTAAAGATGTGACCAAGTGTTTATAACTGTCTGGAAGTGCTCTCATGGTTACTTGAGTGAGAAGTTCATCCTTAACTGATTCTCCTAAGGTCAATAGTTTACCTTTAATATCTGCAACCTTCCTTAGGAACAGTTCTATGCTTTCTCCACTATTCATCTTTAAAGAGTGAAGTTGAGTTTGGAGATGAAGGATAGTCACCTTATTCTTCCCTTCAAATATTTTTTCTAGGCTTGTCCATGCATCTGAAGATGTTTTGGCTGAACTGATATATGGTTGAATCTCATCAGTGATAGCAAAAGTTATTATCATTAAGGCTTTTGAATCATTTTCTTCAAACTTTAGGATTTCAGTTTCACCTGTAGTAGGTCTCTATGTTTTCCCTTTGACAACATCCCAAAGTTTTTCATATACTAAGATTGCTTTCACTTTATTTTTCCAAGAGAAATAATTTGGACCCTTGAGTAGTTGAGATTCTGCTAGGAAGAATTTGTTTGATGCCATTTAAATCTCCCTAATATCAATCCTTGGATATGTAGGCTTCCTTATGTCTCCCTAGATATGTTTTGGAGTATGATATAGTGCTTTTGTAAGATATAGTTCAATTTTTGGTTGATTTTGTATAAGTTTTGTAAAGATCAAAAATCAACTTCTTAACTCCTTAATACTCCTATTGAACTAAGCACTTTTCAATTTTTGAAGAGGTTTTAATGTTGGATTTCTTTTGTCCCTTTTGAGAAATTTTTTGAGACAAGAATATAAATTTCCAACTTTGATAAAATATTTTAATAACCCCTTTTGTAACCCTTAGGATTTTGTTCAAGTGTTTCTAATTTCCAAAAAACTAGTTTGATGTTGTAACCCTTATCACTCCCAAATTTGGAAAACTAGAACACATTAATATTTGCAAACATTAAATGGATTAATTCCAAGTAGTATCCCTTATTTCTCCTAAGTTATATTTTGCAAATATTATATTAATTTCCCTAAGTTTTGCTTTCAAACAAAGATTGATTTCAATTAATATCTCAACCTTATCTTATAACCTTATAACTCCCTTTTTAAAATGAAAGCAAATTAGATGAGGAAATTTGATTAAGGCTTTGTACCTTTATGAAGTCGGATGAATATGGTAGTAAACTCTCCTTCTTGAGCATGAATTCCCCAAGGTAAGTTGTGGCTTTAATGCTCTTCTTAAATGCTGGTTGATCGAGAGTATTTTCTACTACACTCGACTTGCTTCGGATCCCTATCGAATCGCACCTGAACTATTATCGAGCATCTATCATCGATCTATCAAAGTGTCATCAATCCACTATTGAGTAGCTTCCAAACTACTGCTCGTATTACTTTCAACTATTGTGCTTCCTTTCCAAGGTCCAAGGCATCTTTAATATGTGATAGGATGAGTGACAAGTGTCATGATAGAAGTTTTAAATGCTCATGGAAGCTTTGACTATTTGGTGGAGGTGTCAAACTCACTCCACTATTTGTGATAAATGTCACCTTTGGATTGAGATGTTTTTATTCTCCTTTGAGCGTTGTCCAAGAAACGCTCCTTCTTCAACGTCTACAAGACTTCCTTGTTGTAACGTATATCAAGCTATTAGTTGTATGTAACTCCTCTTTTGCATGGAGTATGGGTGCCAAGAAATGTAACGTCTTCTTTGTGAGTGTTATAGAGGATCTCTCATAGAATGACAAGTGGTAGTTGCATGCCCTTCTCTTTATCAACGCTTACTTGAAGACTCTCCAATGTGTTTTCCACCTTGTTCTTTGTTGTTTTACGTAGATGCTGAAATATCTCCAGCCAAGCAATGCTAATGGTTGAGTTGTGGTGGAGATATGGTAGAGCTTTGGTGGAGATATGGAGGAGCTTTGGTGGCCCTTGAATGGAGTCTGAATGGCAGTGCTTGGATGAAGACTCCTTGATGCTTCACTTATGGTAGAAATGCTTCGTAGCTTGCTTTGATAAGAGTGCTCCTTTGCTTTTTTGATAGGTGCTCTTTGTTTGACGTATGCTTCCTCTTTTGCTTTATACACTGCTTGATATTCCCTTGTGCCTTGTCTTCTATAGGTTTGGCCATCCAAGATGAGCCCTTTGAGTGGCTCCTATTGCTTGGGAAAAGAGTGCTTACGTTCGACCTTTCTTGGCTGCTTTTTCCTGTAGATATTGTGCCTTTTTGGGGCACATTCAAATCTGCTTTTGGGCTGTAAAAAACCAGATTAAAGTAGTGCAATAAAATGTACTATAGATTGTACATAAACCTCCTTTGATGCACCTTCTTTTGCACTCTTATTTCAGATCTGAAATTCTGGTTTTATGGCAGATTTTTCTCCTACAATACAAGGGTTTTGAGGTTGTCTTTTATGAGTAGACACCTTCCCCTTTTTGCTTGGACACTTTGATAACAAATCCAAGCTTAGATAATAGTAGATAGAAGCTTTTTAATTTATGCAATTTTCTGCACTTTCTTTTCTTGCATTCAATCTTGTAATGCTTTGGATTTGAGACTCACCAAGTCTCAATATTTGAAGCTTCTATTTCTATTTTTGGTTAGTTGTGTTCTTCTCCAAGTTTTGGAGGATTCTAACCTTTTTTGGGTGGCTTCTTTTGGCCACTACGAGTTGCAGATTTCTGTGCTTCAATAGTGTCTTTAGACACTTGATACAAATCAGATTTTGTGCCCTTCAAGAACACAAAAACTAATTTCTTTTGAGAGTAGTATAATAGTGCAAGTCTTTCACTTTTAATGCACTAATATTACACCTTATCACTCCAATCAACTCTCAAATTAATGCACTAAGAATTTACTACAACTAATCAAGAATAACCTAAAATGAATCTTTAAGAGTTATTCTGCAATTTCACTACAACTAATATTGTAGGACTTAGTCTTCTTTTTCTTTTTCCAAAATAGATAATAGGTAGTTGATAGAAGCAATTTTGAAATCTAATCAACTCCTAATTAATGTGCAAATGAACCTTAAAAAGAACTTTTCCTTTTTGCACTTTTGAAGACTGTAATCCAATTTTCTATTTGCAACTTTAATCCAAATTCAGGTGCTTCTAACAAATCTGATAGGTAAATGAATTAATGAACCTACTTGCACCAAAAATTTGCATACCTTTTTTGTAGTAGCTCTTTTATCGCTTCTGTAGAGGATGTAGATCTTGGTGTCTAGGATCACCAAGTTGCTGCTACGAGTATGTCCTTGTAGCTCTTTGTAGACTATCTTGAATAACTCCTTCTTCACCAAATGATGGTCTCGACCTTTCTTTCACGAGCCTAGGATTTGGTGGCTTGTTCTCCTCTTCTGTTCTCCTCCTTCTACTATATATTTGGAGAAGTCTTTGTCTCTAAAGTGATGCCTTCTTGCTGTGAGAGGTAATATTCAAATCTTCAAGATTTGGTGAGCTTCTTCTATCTTCAAGTCTTCTTGTCGAATTCTAACTTCAAGCAGGATCTTCTTCTAAGATTTGGCACTCCTTGCCAAATTCTTCTTCATGGATTTGGCACTCCTTGCCAAATTCTTCTTCTCTTGGGCTTGTTGTCGGATGGCGATAATTGTCCCAAGTCCTTCACTATCAGGGGCTTCTCCTTGGTAGTGGATTTCTCCAATGAGTTCTCCTTTGAGAATATCTTCAGTAAGGCTCTCCTAGCCTTTTTCTGGATGCTCGATAAGACCTTCCCAAGGTCTCTGATCTTATAACTTCTGATGGTCTTCCTTGAGACCTTTTCTTCAACCTTCTACTCCTGGAAGTGTTGGTGGTGAGATCTACTTCTGGATCTCTGATTCTGCTACTTCTAGATTTGAGCAGGACTCACCTAGTCCTTATTCTCCTTCTCCTTCCTTGACTAGAAGTTCTTCAATGAGATCTTCTCCTGATCTCTTCGATTTTGCTTTAGGTGTTGAATTGATTCTGAAGAAGATACCCTTCCTAAATTTCTTGTAGGAAGTTTCCCAACTCACTGAATCTTCTTTCCCTGCAACAAAGTATTAGTACTAAAATATTTAGTCTACTTCTGAATCAAATATTCTCTTCAAATTCTTCTTTAGGATCAAGGCTTCTATGGCCTTTTTTAGTATCAAGGCTTCTATGGCATTTTTGGTATCAAGACTTCTATGGCTTCTCCTTCAAGGCTCCTATGGCCTTTTCTCCAAGGCTTCTATGGCCTTTTTATGTCAAGGCTTCTATGGCCTGTTCTTCAACTTGTGAAGTTCTTTGATTCAACAATGGAGATCTTTAGTCTCTTGACTTCACCACAACTCTTCACAAGAAGTCTTCTTCCATAGTATTCTTCTCTTGCACAAGGAACCAATCTCTGCACTATGAGGGCACACTGACCTTCGAGCAATGAAGTTGGAGTCTCCTAGATTTCTATCATAGGAGGAGTCCCAATCCTCTGAGAATTAATTTTCTACAAACAAAAGAAACTTTAGGCACTAGTTAGAAAATTCTAGATATCTTGGATGATCCTCACTAGATGATTTATCAATCTAGTGGCTTGAATGTTGAGTCCTGGTCTTCACGAGTTTTTCTTGAAACTCTATGGAAAGACTCTAGTCAAATGCAATCTCAGTATTTCTTGGAACTGAGATTTCTTTCAGTCCTCACTCGTGACTCTCCCTAATTCTACCACCTAGATTCTTCTGAGAGCTTTTGATAGTGGTTGGTCCAACGATGCATCAGTTTGTCAAAATACTTAGGCTCAATGATAATGGTGGCTTCCCTATTGACCTACATAGACTAGATCTACCATAGCTCTGATACCACTGTTAGCTTTTGATGTAGCAAGCACTAGGAGATAGCAATCACAAGATGTAAAATAATATGAAAGAAAGTAAATCTTCTAGATGACTGAAATATGCAATAAATAGAAATGATATAAAAGATTACAATGTAGCTATGGAGGAAATGAACACTCCATTATAAAGCTATTGAACTACATTGCACCCATCACCAATGGATGGTGATACACACAAAACTAAGCTACACTATGTCCCCCGACTCTCTCTATATCTATGAGGCCATCCTTATATAGGTAAAATAGGATACTTGGCCAACACTCTATCTAGCTGTGCAAGGGACAACTTGCACATGTACAACTTGCACATTGACACTTGTGCATTTATTACATTGCATGAAGTAACTAGATAACTTGCCCCTAAAGTAATCTAAGTATGTACCTTGGAAGATACATTTACATAACCCAAATGATGGAATAGACTCTATTTCTAAAAAACATATGGAATGGACCCCTAAGTTTTGATAAGATCATGAAAATACATTCTTCATCCATTTTAGTTTTTCCACTACCCTTTAAAATTGTGAGCAAGGATTGAAACTTAGTGAGAAAATCACCCATATATGGAAAATCATTTGGATTGAAAGCACTAAGTTCAACATCAATATGTAAAAATATTAAAGTGTCCACTTGCCTAAATAACTTAAGATTCTCCTAAATTTGAAAAGGAGTGTCACAATAATTAAGATGAAACAACATATTATCACTCACATGCATCCCAATTAATTCCTTACATTCATCCATTTTGCAATCACAAATAGACTTTGATACTCTTTTGTAACTTTAGGTATCTCTTCTTGCATTAATATTGATAACTCTTTAGATGGAACAAGTGTCATCATGTGTGGCTTCCATATGTGATAATTATGTGTTTTAGGTGGCAAAAAATCCTCTAAACCCATTTTTCAATCACAAGAAATAAAATGCAAGATCCACAAATATGGTGTTCAAATCAACACCAAGACACCCCACCAAGACTATTAGGGCTTGGGCGATGGGTAAATGGTGACTGGTAGGTAGCTTGGAGTTGGTAGCTCTAACTCGAGGGTTCTTCATTATCGGGTTCTTCATTATCCATTTTAACAATATGGAGGATGCTAACCGTATTTTAATAGGAGGTCCTTGGTTTTTGGGCAAAAGGAGCCTTTTTCTCAGATGATGGGGTGAAGATTTTGACCTTGAAAAGCAAAATATTAACATTGCCCCTATTTGGGTTCGTCTCCCGAGTCTACCTGCCTAGTTCTTCAATGAATATTGGCTGCAGGGCATAGCCAAAACTATAGGGGACCTGATCTCCATTGACCATGCGACCTTGGCCAGGACAAGGATGACTCATGCATGAATCTGCGTAAATGCTAATTTGGATAATGAATTGCCAAGGTTTGTGGAGCTAGAGTATGGAGAATACTATCGAAAATAACTAGTAGAATACGAGAACAGATCGACATTCTATGTAGAATGCAAAAATCAAGGACATCTATGCAATCAGTGCCCTAACCTGGCAATGAATAGAGAAAAGCAGAAGTAGGGAATGCTAGACAGAGGAAATTTGAGGAGTTTCCCTAGCAGAGGCGATTTCAATCAAGCAAACTATGTCTACCAAAAAAAGAAAAGAGAGGGTGCAGGGTCCCAACAAGACAAAGGAAAACAATAGGTTGTTGGCAACCAAAATACTCAGGTAAGTTCCAATCCTCTAGTTTCAAATAAATTTTCAATTCTATCCAATATGGGAGTAGGAGGATTATCGAAAGACATGGAAGCCTAGAACCTTCAGGCTAACCTTTCTGACTCTCTAGAATCCCCATCCAAGTCAGGATCCTCAAACCCTAATGCTAAAATTACTGTAAGCCCCATGGGCATCACAAAGCCAAACCCTAATGCCCGATCTCTAGAATCCCCATCCAAGTCGAGATCCTTAAACCCCAATGCTGAAAATACTTCAAGCCCAATGGGCATCCCAAAGCCAAACCCTAATGCTAAAGAACTTAGGAAGAAAGTTGAGGCATTGGAAAATAAAAAATCTCATCTCCCTAACATCATCACTAGGAGCCAGGTGAATCCTACTGAGGGGCCATCCCGTAGACTAGGGGAATATAGGAAAAAAGGAGAAGATTTGGATGTAGGGGTGGAGATATGTGAAACTCTTCAGACTGAGGAATATGGCAGTCCGGTTCTGCAACAAATTGCCTCCCCCCAGTTTAGTCCTAAACAAACCAGGAGCACTGTGAAGTCTCCTATAGATTTTGGCAGTGAAAAAGAAGAGGGAGAATATCAAATGCTGAGCATCAAAAAATTAAAACTGATAATGACATTGCCAATGGAAAATAGAGAACCTTGTTTCAACAGGTTATTCTGGGTTCTGAAGACAACAAATTAGGAAAACCCCCTCAAGGGAGGGGGAGAGGAAGAAATCCCAAACAATCTAAATGAAGTTCCTCTCATGGAACGTGAGAGGCCTCAATGGCCTGCCCAAACACAGGGAAGTCAGTGCAATAAGAAATCAAGTGAATCCAACTATTATCATGTTGCAAGAAACAAAAACTGATGAGATTCAATCAAAAAAAGTAGCAAAAAAAATCTGGAATCAAGGGGAGATGGTTTGCAAATCAGCCAGAGGAGCGTCTGGAGGCCTTATGACTTTGTGGGATCCCCGGATAGTAGAAGGCACCATTATTCAAAAATATGATAGGGTTCTTAGTGTTTTATTTAAGGAAATAAACAACAATAGGTCATGGATCCTTTCAAATATTTATGCCCCGACTTCAATTCAAGGGAGAGCTCTACTATGGGAGTACTTAGGCAATCTGAGTGAAATCTTCCATAATGTCCCCTGGATTCTGGTTGGGGATTTTAACACTCCTCTTTACCCTTCAGACAAAATGGGTGGAAATGGACCACCTATCAGGAGCATGGATGAGTTCAATGACTTTGTGAACTCCAACATGTTGATGGATGTAAAACTTAGAGGAGCAAATTATACCTAGAGCAATCGATGGATAGGGTGTCATCTCATTCAAGAAAGGCTTGACAGGTTTTTTTCTATCAAAGGAGGCTACAACTCTGTTCGATGATTCTACCCTACAAGCCCTTCCTAAAATTACCTCTGATCATAATCCCATTTTTTTGGAGATCCCTAACTCTCTATCCTTCAAGAAACCTTTCAGATTTCAATCTATGTGGATCAAACATTCCAGTTTCAGAGATAACTTAATTCAGTGGTGGCAGCAACCTGTCAGGGGTAGTGCAACTTTTAAACTTGCTGGCAAATTAAAGTTTGTTAAGGAAAAGCTTCGAACTTGGAACAAAGAGGTCTTTGGGAACCTCTTTGAAAATAAAAAATAGGTTGTTGAAAGTTTGAAGATAATTGATCAGAGGATTCAACATGGTGATGCTGATGAAACTACTAGGCAGGAGGAACGAACAAAACTAGCAGAGTTTCATAACATTTTGGCCTGTGAGGAAATCTATTGGAGGCAAAAATCAAGGGCTCTTTGGTTGAAATATGGAGATTCAAATTCCAAGTTTTTTCACGTCACCACGCTTAGAAATAGAAGCAATAACAAGATAAAATTTTTAAAAAAAGTAGATGGTTCTATTACTCAGGACTTAACATAAATCAGAAAGGAGGCAGTAACTTATTTCAATTCTATCCTTGGTCAGGAATCACAGTGCAATGAGGAGGCCAAAGATATTCTCTTGCAATCCATTCCTAGCATAATAAATGAGGATATAAACCTTAAGCTTCTAGCTCCCTTTTCTGATGAGGAAATTAAGGAAGCCTTGTTTAGCATGGAGCCAGACAAAGCCCCGGGACCCGATGGCTTTCCCCTCATTTCTATCAAGATTTTTGGGACATCGTAAGTGAGGATGTAATTTCTGCTATCAGAGAATTCCAAGCAAGCAATCATATCCCAAAAGGTCTCAACTCTACTTTTATTTCTCTAATTCCTAAGAAGCAAACCCCTGAATCTATGGCTGACTTCAGGCCAATCAGTCTGTGCAATGTTTCTTACAAGATCCTAACTAAAGCCATTGCAAATAGAATGAGAGATGTTCTGCCCCACATCATAGATCCATGCCAGGGAAGCTCTGTCCAGGGCAGGTCAATCTTGGATGGAGTTATCATAGTTCATGAAGCTCTGCACTCTGCTCATAAGACTAACATGTCTATTTTTGCCCTCAAGCTTGATATGAACAAAGCATTTGATAGGCTAAATTGGGACTTTCTGATTGTTGTCCTCCTTAAGTTTGGTTTTCACCACCAATGGGTTAATTTGATCAAAGAATGCATTTCTAAAGCATGGTTCTCGATTCTGGTTAATGGAACAACTGCTGGTTACTTTCAAAGTCATAGAGGAATTCGGTAGGGGGACCCTATCAGCCCCATGTTATTCATCATTATGGCAGAAGCTTTAGGCAGAACCATAAAAAATGCTTGCAGTTCAAGGCTAATATCAGGAATCAAGGCAACATCTCTCACTAGGGTTGTTTCTCACCAACAATTCATCGATGATACCCTTCTATTGACTAAGGCATCGGTGGTTGAGGCCAAAAGAATTAAATACATCCTGCAACTCTACGAGGACGTTGCTGGTCAGAAAGTTAATTTCAGTAAAAGCAAGTTATATTTCTTGAACACCCCCATTCAGAGGTAAGGAAGGATTGCAAAAATTTTAGGGTGTGATATAGCAAACCTCCCCACTTCGTATCTTGGTCTCCCTCTTTTCATTGGTTCTCCGAGAGAGTCAATGTGGGACAGGGTTATTGAAAGAATTCAAAAAAAACTTGTTGGATGGAAAGGTCATCTTCTATCTCAAGCAGGAAAGTTGACCCTCACTAAGGCCTCTCTTCAGAGCATTCCAGTCTATTTCCTCTCCATTTTCAAAGCCCCTGTGAAGGTTTTCCAGAAAATTGAGAAACTCCAAAAAGAATTTTTATGGACTGGATCAGAGGAGAAAAAAGGATACACCTTGTAGGATGGACCAAAGTGTGCAGACCCAGGGAAAATGGGGGCTTAGGTCTGAGGAGAATTGCTCATATGAATTTAGCTTTACTAGCTAAGCAGGCATGGCGCCTCATTTCTGGTGAAGAAAATGAATGGACAACTATCATCAAATGAAAGTATCTTCAAAATATGGAATTTCTAAGTGACTCAGTTCCAATCAGAGGTTCTGCTTTTTGGAAAGCAATTCTCAATTGTAAGGAAATCATCAAAAAAGGTTTAAGATGGGTTTTAGGCAATGGTGAGAGGATAAATTGCTGGAATGATAGGTGGGCTAAGGATGAACCACTGACGCAATATCCTAACTTAGCCCGAATCAGAGATATCATGGAAGAACTCATTGGTAGAAAAGTCTCCGATTATATGGTTGAGGACAGAGGCAGAATGAAGTGGAAACAAATAAGGATTCAAGGATTTCAAGCGGAATCAAATGATCTTTGTAACATTCTCGGGCAATAGTTTATCCCCATGAGACCCAAGGAAGATCAAGTGACCTGGGCTCCTACGAAAAATGGGCAGTTCACTGTTAAATCAGCTTACAAGCTTCTGCTTGATGACGAGGATTTTGTCCTCCAAAAGGACTTAGTTTGGATAAAAAATTTAATTCCAAAAATTGCAGTCTTTTCATGGCTAGTTATCCAAGGAAGAATTCTAACCATTGATAATATGATGCGTAAAGGTATTTGTATCACTAATCATTGTTATCTATGTAGGGCTAATTGGGAGACCATTTATCACATTTTCCTTGAGTGCCCTTTTTCCTTGACTGTCCTAAGTGGGGTTTTTTAGGCCTTCAATATTTCTTGGGTTAAACCAGCCATCGTACTTGATTTTTTCATCTAGTGGCCTTGCCCCTTTTCAAGCCAAAGACTTAGATACATGTGGAAAATTTGTCTCAATCACTATCTTTGGTAGGTGTGGTTAGAAAGGAACCATAGAGTCTTTAATGAGTCTATCCATGATCATCAAACTATCATTGCCAGGATCCTATCCTTTGCCAATGAGAATGTGAACCTTATCCCTTTTGATAGTCATAAACCTCATCTGTAGGAGACCACGATTGCTCAATATTTAAGCTTAACCTTGTTAGATGAGTCTGTGCCTAGGGTAGTCAACCCCAGAGCCAATGTTAAGTGGTCCCCACCTCCTACGGGTTGGTTTAAGCTTAATTTTGATGGAGCGGCTAAGGACAATCCTGGCAGAGTAGGCATTGGTGGCATTGTGCGAGATCATAATGGGAATATGATGCTTGCATTTTTTGAATATTTGGGAACAAGGATGAACAACGAAGCTGAAGCTAGAGCTATGTGGAGAGGCCTTCAAATGACTCAAGACTTAGAAGGCAATTTGATCGTAGAAGGAGACTCTATGCATGTTATAAATCTCCTCAATAATTGGAAAACACCTCCTTGGAGGATTAAAACAATTGTTGAAGAGGCTAGGATCCTTTTCCAGGGAAGACAGGACAGAAAAGCCCAACATGTCTTTCGGGAAGCTAACAAAGTTGCTGATAAGCTGGCCAATTTGGGTGTCGATGGTGACGAACTTTTCAAATGGGAACACGGTGTCCCGAGCGAAGTAGAGGAGCTTATTCAACAAGAATGCCAAGAATGATAGTCAAATTTACCAACAGGGAAGGCACTGTAAGTTCGAAGGCTATGAGTATTCCCATCTCTTTTTTGAAATGGACTCACAATAAAAATTATCCGAGCTGTCAGTCTTGGTGGATGCTGCTTGGAAATACCACAAAGACTAATGGGGATAGTCACATGTCAGATAACATGGCTCCTAGTCATCTTAGTAATTTGAGGTTGGTTGATAATCATAGGGTAGGAAAGAAATGACAATATAAGACTTCGAACCAGAGCCACGTGGACCACCAGATAGCCACCACCATAAATCTAGCCAGCAGGTTCACTTCTCCAAGGCTGATTGGCCAAGATGGGATGTGGTCCCAAAGCATGTCATATATGAAAGAAAGCAATTACCAAAGAATTATTAAGAGTAACTATCAATACAGAGCTTGTGGGAGTTTTTTTAGTACTCGCTATGTGTGTCTACAACTTTTTGTTTCTCCACTGTTTCAAGGAAGGGATCCGTGTCTGTTTCTTTTTTTGTAATTATGATGCATGTGTGTTTTCTCGGGGTATACCCAAAATGTTGTATGGGAAGTTTCTTTTTGATAATAGGCTATGTGCCTTACCGGATGTAATGGCTTTGGCGGCATGTAGATTTTACATATATAGGATCCTTAGTAAGGACATGTTCATCAACAACCCTGGGCTGATTTTTGTAAAAGGTTTTGGGTCAACCTGTAAAACCCGGTATTAATGCTATAGTATCTTATCTACCAAAAAAAAGACACCCCACCCAAACTATTTTTATTCAATGTTTCCAAAAATAAGAGCCCCCCCAAAAATCAAATACCTTCATAATTCAAGCAATACAAAGAGTATATGATCATATCTGATTTTTACAATCACTAAAATTTTACAAATTTGAAAAGAAAAAAATTGAGTAACAACTTCACAAAACAAATCTTTTACAAAGCTATTTTCAAATACACAAAATTGCTAGCAAAATACGTTTAAAAAAATATATGTATTTTTAGAAAACCTTGTCAATAAATTTAAATGCATACCTAAGTTTGAAATTTAGAAAGAACTCAGGAGTGAAGAAGATAGGTTGCAAATCTAAAAAAACTAGATCTACAACAAGCAATTTCATATATTGCAAAAATCTAGATATTTCATGGACTGTGTGCAAGAAAAAACTTGCATACATAATTTATTTTGTATACAATAGTGGTCAATGGTGGTTTGAAGTGATCAATGATGATTCTAGATCGACAACGATCAGGTGAATAGGTCTGTTAGTGATTATGCAACTATTAAAACAACCCACAAAAAAAATCCCAAAAAAAGTTCCAAAAAATAGAACCTTTCTAAACAATCCTTGTGGTCAAAAGAGTCAACCAAGATGCATTGAAGGGATACAAAATATTTAGAAGCTCTTCGTAAATCAATAGAAGAGAAAAAATTAATTTTCACCTTCTAGGGCTTATAAACCTCCAATCTCCAACTGTAAAACCTTCAACATGATCTGACTGCACAAACCTCAACAATGAATGTTTCCATTAGTCCTCAAAGATCTGATACCATGAAAGAAATGATGGAAAAATACAAAACACTGAACCAAGACATAAAGATCAAGGGGTTGAAGCAACACCACATTAACCAAAATAGAGAGACTAAAAAACATAAACAAGATAATGGAAGTTAACACAAAATCTATAATATCATATCATATGTTAGAATTTATTTTGAATACAATGGATAAGCCTTGCTTAAATAAACAAGGAATAATTACCACAGTCGTAGGATCAACAAAGAGATAAGGATCAATATCCATTTTACAAATAGGGAGGTGCAATATGATCCATGGAGAAAAGATCTCAACCCTCCAAATGCAATCAATGAGTGTAACTTCCTAGGAATTCCAAATATCCCCATAATATCTAAATAAGATAAAAATAAATATCCACACATAAAGTGGGTGGGGAAAAGAAACTAAACTAATATAAAAATAAAGTACCTAGGTGAGCATAAGGTAGAGTCTAAACACCTACTCTATTGGTAACAACCTATTAATTCATTCATAATTTTTATTTTCAAACACAATTCATAAATATTTCAAAATATCATCTTTATCATCAATTTTTTTTTTTTTTAATCTTTTGGCTTAGTCACATTTATTTTTAGTACTTATGATATATGTTTATGGCATCTCAAATAAATATCTATTTGAATATAATTTTCTCTTTGATTTTACTTTGAGGGTCTTCATCTTCTTTTCTATTTTCACCAACATTTTCATCCTCATCAATCTCATTAATTTTTCCAAATTATAATTTGATTTATCATCTATAATTTTATGTTGTCCTAAAAGATAGGAAGTGTAGGGCATAACCTCCTAAAGACATTATTCTTTATGTTTTCCTAAAAATACTAAAGAGCAAGAGTCATCATCTATAATTCTTACTTTTTATGCTACCATAAAAAACCTAAATCTTAATGGATTTCCTCCATAATACTTTCTTTATTATGTTTTTCTTAAAATCCTAAAGTGCAAGAGATAGAATCTATCCGCTCTCATTTTGATTACAAGGAGATAATTTTATACAACTTGAAATTGGAGATGTTTTACCTAAATTAGACTTGACCTCTTTAACCTTCTTTATTTTAAAATTTGCCTCAATATATTTCTTCACGCATTTATTTTCTAATGAATATGAACTTTGTGTATTGTGATAGTAATCCCTTGCATCCTTTTTAGTTTCTTCTAATGTTTGCTCCAAACGAATTCTAAATACCTTAGTCATTTGATGAGGTAAAGAGGATTTATTTTTATCACAATGTTGGAAGTACACCAATATTAGTCTAAGTCAATTACTATTATAATATGGTATCCTTTCTTCATCTTCGAGTTTATCTCATGATTAAAACTTTGTCTCTTTTTCAATTGTTTTTGCTTTACAATACCTTACCATATTTTTAGTCTTGTAATATTTGCAACATCCAAAAGCAATATTTCAATAATCCACTTATTGATCCCATTCTCTTGCTTCATATTTAATCTTAATGGATTTTGGAAAGGTTTTGAGATATACATGGAAGTACATGTTTGGACTAGAGTATGTTTTTGATCCTTAATATTTGGATCCTCCTAGATTAATTTCCTTAGAGTATTATCAACATTATTTAAAAATTCCTTATTGATAAGTTAATATACAAGTTCAAAAAGCACAATGTAATTTTCCAACTACCATCAACATATTTAGGTTTTCAGAATATAGTTAACAAGAATGAGTTTTTTGACTTAATTTTAGATAAAATGTAACCTTGTTTGGCTATTTTAAAGGTAAGTTCTTAACTATAGTTGGAAAAATCCCACTGATGTGGGCTACAACACAATTTATCCCAATATATGATGTTAATTTGTAGATTACCAATAAGATCCAAATTTGATAAAAATCAAAGTAAATTTCTCTAAAAAAGGTGTAAGGAGAAGTTCATTTTTCCTCTCTCTAATAGGATAAAGTTTTGATCTAGGTGATACCAACCCATCTTGAGTTTATGATGATTGCATCAAGATAAAATGCATTTATAATGGAGTTGACACAACAAATGGTGACCCTTATTTATTTTTAAGTGATAAATTGCATCCACAATGGAGTTGCCACAACAAATGGTGACCCTTATTTTTGAGTGTATTAGACTATGCGGCTCTTTGTTTTCTAATGAAACTTAATTTATCATAGCCTTGTAGATAAATAAATGTAAATATGAATGCAATTCAATTTGAATAAGCTATCCCCCATATATCTTCTTATAGATTGTTAGCAACTCTCTTTGATCTCTTTTATTTTAATGTAGATCATTTTGGTATTTGCTCAAATAGATTTCATTTGCATGTCATTATTTTATTATCAATATTTAGCTAAATATCTATTTTAATTTTATATTCTACTTTCTAGACTTAGTTTTATATTAGTGAGTTAGGTTTCATAGGTTAAAATAGATATCTAACGAGATTATGAAATATAATTTGATTAGGGAGGCTAATGAAAATTGATGCAAGTTTCTTTGTCAATTTTGGGCTTGAAACTTCATCAAATTGAATGTCCATACATCTTAAGTTTAAGGTTTGGAAGTTTATTGGAGCAAATTTCCATCCAATATTATATTTTTGGTTTGGAAGTTCAAGAGATCCATCCAACCTAATATTTTATGTTTGGAAGTTGAAGAGGTCCATCCACCCTTAAGTTTTGGGCCTACAATTTAATCAAAGTGGAGTTACAAATACATGCAAGTGTGTAATTTTGAGTAGAGTGAATTTATGTTTAATGATAATATAAAGTTTTGAGGTATCAAAGTAGTGTATTTGAGAGTGTATGTCCATATACACAAATTTAGACTATGAGAAGCTTGATCTTAAGACTTGCAATCCCTCATATTATCCTCTTAATTAGATCAAACAACCTCAAATGGTAGGTAACATTGGGACTATAAAATTTTGATCCTTTTAAGTTGGTAAGAGGACCTTGAAAAACAATGAGTTTAAATGATGAATTTTTTTTCCAAGTTTCATGCTAGCTTCTAATATAAGGTTTTATATCCTCTTTACAATTGTTTAGTTCTTCCATTCCCTTCAAGACCTAGGTGAATTTTAATATTTTGGAAGTTCAAGAGGTCCATCCAACCTTATATTTTGGATTTGGAAGTTTACAAGGTCCATCTAACCTTAATTTTTGGGTTTTCAATTTCATCAAAGTGGAGGTACAAATACTTGCAAATGTGCTTTCTTGAGTGGAGTGAATTTATGTTTATGGATGAGATCAAGTTTTGAGGTATCAAAGTAGTGCCTTTAAGATTGTTTATCCATACACAAAAGGTTAGACTATGAGGATCTTGGTATTAGGACTTGTAACCCATCATATGATCTTCTTAATTGGATCAAATGACCTAAAATGGTAGGTAGAATTAGGATTATAAATTTTGATCCTTTTAAGTTGTTGATAAGAGGACCTTAAAAACAATGGTTTTAGATGATGAACATATTTTCCTAAGTTTCAAACCAGTTTATAAGAGAAGGTTTTATATCCTCTTTACAATTGTTTAGTTCTTCCATTCCCTTCAAGATGTAGGTGAGTGTTGATATTTCTATAAGATGAATGTAATAATGCAATAACTAGACCAATTGCACTAATATATTTGGTGAATAATTTAACTAATGATAAGAATATTATTTTCACCTTGTTAGAATTTGTATGCCTATGAGAATTTTATGGGAGCCATATTTCAATGTAATGAAAGCAAAAAATGATGCAAAAATATGTGAAAATATTTCGTTCAAGTTATGAAAGAGGAATGCCATTCGATGTATATATATGATGATAGTATATGTGGTGACAATAACTATATCAAGGTAAATACCAATCGATCTCAGAATATATTGATATATTTCATATTTATATGTAAAAATTGATATTTAAGATAATTAGAGATATTGAAACCTCATGTATTGAAGTGATATATAGTAGTCATACATTTAAATCACTTTGAAATCCTTGGCGATGTGTACAATCTTACTATCAAGTTGGAGTAAAAATTCCCTCATAAAAATTAGCCAAAAAGGTGGAATAATGAAGAAAATAAATAGAGAAGGAAGGAGAGATATAAAAGTTAAACACGGAATAGAGGTTAAAGAAATTATTTCAAGAGAAATCATCTCAATATTATAAAAAATGGTATAATCATCATAAGAGTGGCTGATATACTAATGAGGAGTGTCTATTAAGCAATTTTGATACCATAGACTCAACTTATAGTAGATAAAGGAAAGTAGGTCATGGAAGCCAACTTGAATATAGGTGTCAATATTACTCAAGCTATACCATCAACATAGTTTGAAGACCCCCGATAGAATAAGTAGTTTTTTTACTCTCAAATATGCATGCATGACAAGATGTTACACTTTGTTGTTGATAACAGAAGTTTCTAGGTTTGATTTTCAACTATCAAGAAGTTCAACATGCATATAATTTTGGATGGCTTACAAAAGGGAAAGATATGCATGTCACTCAATAGTATCTACATGGTGTTGTACCTCCATATGTTAGTGATGTATTACTTGGGTAATATTGGGTATTGTAAAGACATGGTGTTTATGAGGTAGGGTCATGTAGTGTTTGGTTACTATTGGGAAACTATAATATTAGATATTAGAGCTACTACTCGTACCTCTATATCTCATGAGTTTTAAGAAATGCAAGAAACAAATTAAAAATGTAGACTTTTGTTTTCTTGATAATCATGCCAGAATATCAAAACAATACTATCATCACCATTGTAGTGGAACAACATACAACTCAATAGCAGTAGCTAGACCAAGTTAATACAAAATTTGATTGTCTATTTAAGTCACTAACTAGAATTTCACTTTAGTACTCGGTGAAGCATCCCATGAACTTTATTTTAGGTTCCTTTATACATAACAACTCTATGTATCACAATTTAATATTAAACAATGAAAATATTAGAAAACAAGCTAAGGAGTCAATTCAAAAGGGGTATATTATACCAAATTCTTCATGTGAGTCATATTATATTGGGTTAAGAGAAGGATGGAATATGGAGGTAATACATGGAATCCTAATATTTGAAAAAAATAACCATCAAGAATTTTTACCTCTATATTATATAAATGACTTATTGGTTCAACTTCATTGTGTAAGGTATTTTATAAAAATAGATCTCAAGATGACATATCAATGGATTCTCATCTAGTCCACTGAAGTTTGAAAAAATACTTTTAAGTTCAATGAAGGCCTAGATTTGAGTGGTTAATTATGTCTTTTAGCTTAAATAATGTACATGCCCCCATGAAGTTCATGGATGATGTCTTATACTTCTTCTTCAATTCTTTTGTAGTTGTCTACCTAGATGACATCCTTATCCTTAGCATCACTTGATAACAATATTTGTAACATGTTTGTCAATTTCTCCAAACTTTTCAAATACATAAGTTGTATGCTAACGAAGAAGTTCTTTGCCATAAAAAATGTTCCATTGCTTATATTATGGATGAAAATGGATTGCCTGCGATCCAAAAAAATTAAAGTAATTTTTAATTGGATCATTCTAGCTATTATCATAGAGATTTGCACCTTTATAGGTATTGTTAATTTTTACAAGATATATTTAAAATTCTCATGTTTGTTTGGTCCCTAAATGAGGTGACTAAGGGGGAGAAAAATTCAAATTTTATTGGTGATCAAAATAATGAAAAATTTCAAAAATTTTGGCCCTAAAAAAAAAAAAAAAAAAAATGGCAGATTTTGGAGGCAACAAGTTGTGACGGATGGAGCAACAAGGAGGAGGAGCGAGAGGTCTAGGGGCATCAAACCCTAGGTGTGGGACTTCAGAGGGCAGATCAGCAGACGTGGCAGGTGGGGGCTCTGGCGAGATAGCAGGCCCCCAGGCGGAGGATGTGGACAAGGAAGTTCTATTGGAACCGGTCCAAGGGCGTTGGGCGGATGCGGTTGAAGATTTCTCTGAGGGGGACCAGGACTCTATGCGTCAAGATCAAAGGAAGACCCAAGAAGGAGACAAAGAGAAACCTGGCAACCGGAGACCTTCATATCTTAATGCTCTTCGCGGTAAGCAAAAATTATCCGACTCTTGTTTTAATCTAAAATCTATCAATGGTAGGTTGCACGTCCCGGATTCCTTAGCTCGAGCATGTGGCTATGGAGGGCGGAACATCTTTGGTGGCTAAATTTATGGGGGTGAGGCCGGACATGGAAGTCATAAGGAGATGGGCCATCTAAAAATGGCAGCCAAGGGCCGGTATGATGATTAAGGCTTTACCCAAGAGTTTTCTTTTGGTGACATTTCAATGTGAACTAGACATGGAAAGGACTCTCCAAGGAGGTCCTTGGTTTTTTGGGAAAAGGGGCTTGTATCTCAAGCGTTGGTCCCCCGATTTCAACCCCCGCACTCGAGTGCTTGGATTTGGCTCCTATTTGGGTTAAGATGCCAGGATTACCTCGCTTTCGGAACGAACAAATATTGGTCGGGATAGCTACGGATATTGGAGAACTAATAGCTATTGATCCCGCAACCTTGAGCAAAACAAGACTCCCGTCTGCTCGCATGTGTGTGTTGGCGGACCTGAGTAAAGAGCTCCCTAAATCCATTATTTTGTCGTCTATGTTTGGCCTTCATACTCAGGTATTTGAATATGAAAATATGTCTTTTAAGTGTAGTGTTTGTGGGAAGGTAGGGCACCAGGGTATCCACTGCATTTCCAAGAACCAACCCCCACTCCAAAATACTGATCCTCAAACACAGAATAATATCTCTCCCCCGCAGATCTCCATTCCTACCCAACCTGGGCCTCAAGGACGTGGAGCTCGAAATCCGAATATCAGAGACCCTGTTCGCCCTATTGTAAGCAAGAGGCAACGTTTTAACCCTCCTCCCAAAAATTCCTATGCCCCAAAACCCTCTCACAGAGGAGCTGGTCCCTTTGATGGGAACCCTCAAGCTCAACCTTGCTCCTAAGATGATACAACAAGCCTCGGAGCCAAATCACAAAGGAAAGAACCCCATAGATCAACGCCCCGGGGCAAGTAAGTTTGATTGGGTGATACGGGAGGCCTATGGAGGCTCGGTGGAAGTGGTCCCATGTACCGCAGAGGAATTTATGGGAAGAAATTCCAAGGAGATCAACATCCCAATGGAGAACAATTTTGATGCATTAAATCATTTGAAGGGAGATCGGATGGACAACCAAGAAGTGGAATCCGAGGTAGAGGAGACTCAAGAGAAGGATTTAGAGGAGAAAAATCGGAAGAAGGAGCAGGAAACTAATAATACAGGCAAGGATACTCAGGAGGAAGAGGTGAACCATCAAGATCAGTGTAACCCCAAAGCAGGGAAAAAAGAATCTACTAATCAAGAAGCTAAGAGCACGGAATCATCTCCACTGTCAAAAAGACCAGTTAACCTGGAAAGCCGATTGTTACCCCAAATACCAAGACCGACCTACCCAAGATGGTTACTAGAAGCCAAGTGAATCCCAAGGAACTTCAACCTAGAGCGGATGTATGGGGATATGGTTCGGTAGGGAAGAGGGAAACCTAGCAATGCTGCGTTAAGGCAGAAAGAAGCGAGAGCGAGGAGTGGCTGATGGCACTCAAGCAGTATTGCTCTTTGGGGCGAAGGCTCGAGGATCCAAAGCCCATAAATGAAGATCCTTTCATGGAATATTCGTGGGAGTAATCCCTGCCAAAAATAAGAGCTTTGTATGCTCTTAGACAAGAACACAAACCGGATATGATTTTACTGCAAGAAACTAAAATGGAGGAGAGTAGAGTTATTCCTTTTAAGAATAGGACTTGGCGAGAAGCTGAAGTAGTAGGCCAAGAGGCCACTGGAACAGCAGGAGGGTTACTGGTTATGTGGAACAAAAATGTGATTGATAGTAGAGTGATTCTGATGTCTAGTTGGTTTATTTGTCTCTTATGTGTGGATAAAACCACACAGGAAGAGTGGATCTTAACGAATGTATATGCTCCAGTTAGACAGGGATTGAGAAGGGTTCTTTGGAGTCAGCTAGCTGAATTGAGGGAGACGGTCCCCAACTACCCTTGGATTGTGGCGGGGGATTTCAATTGCTACCTTAATCCCGTAGATAAATTGGGGGGCTCTCAAAGAATAACTGCTGATATCTACGAGTTTAGAGATTTTGTTGAGCAACATGAGTTGATGGATGTGGACCTGCGTAGATTCTCCTATACATGGTCTAACAAAAGATTGAAGGAAAACCAAATTCGGATCAGATTAGATAGGTTTCTTCTTTCTCAATAATGCCCGGAGAGGTTTGGGGACTCTTCATTAATGGCACTCCCAAGAATCGGGTCCGATCACAACCCAATTCCGTGGGAAACAGGGGAGGACTCTAAGAAAAGATACATCGGACCCTTTCGATTCGAACTTATGTGGTTCCAACATCGGGATCTCAAGGATCTCGGTTGCCCAATGGTGGGACAAAAAGTATAATGGTTCGAAACCGGCCCAAGTGGCATGTAAACTAAGGAATGTGAAGGCTAACATTAGAGAGTGGAACAAAACTTCCTTTGGCAATATTTTTGTTAAAAAGGCAGAACTAAAAGACAAGATCAATGAACTACAGGAGAAGTTGAAGTCAGAGCAGCTTACAGAGGATCTGAGAAACCAGGAGAGGGAGCTGTTAGTCGAATACCACACGATGCTAGGATTTGAAGAAACCTTTTGGAGGCAGAAATCCAGATCGCGTTGGTTAAAGGAGGGTGACAAATACAAATTTCTTCCATGTCTCTACTCTTCGCCACAGGAGTACTAACAAAATTAAGGAGATCAAGATGGTCGATGGGTCTAACACCAAAGATATGGAAGACATAAGGAGGGAAGCGGTTGAGTACTTTAAATCGTTGCTAGAAGATGTAAATCCGACTATTGAAGAAGAGGACTCTCTGTTGGCAGCCATTCCACCCCTCGTAACTGATAATCTTAATGGATTCTTACTTAGTCCTTTCACAAAGGAGGAAATCAAGAAGGTCGTTTTTGACATGGATGGTAACAGCTCCCCAGGATCGGATGGCTTCCCCTAGCCTTTCTTCCAGAAGTTTTGGGATATCCTAGGCAATGATGTAGTGGAAGCTATAATTGAGGCTCAAAAGGACATGGAAATCCCAGAAGGAGTTAATGCTACTTTTTTAGTTCTCATCCCTAAACTAGTGGGAGCAATGGAATTTTCCAGTTTTCGCCCTATCGCTTTATGTAACACTCTGATGAAGATTCTCATAAAAACAATCGCCAATAGGCTGAAGGTTATCCTTCCTTTCATCATTGATATGAACCAAGGTGGCTTTGTGAAAGGGCGACAAATATTGGATGGTATCATCACAATTCATGAGGTTATTCATTCAATGGTGACTAGTAAGGAAGCGGGTATGTTACTAAAGCTTGATATGAATAAAGCCTACGACCGGGTCTCATGGCGGTTCCTCACCAAGATTTTGGGTAAGTTTGGTTTTCGTCCCCAGTGGATTAAGTTGATTTTTAGTTGTATCTCTACTACAAGATTTTCTGTCATGGTGAATGGGTCACCCTCCGGTTACTTTAAGAGTGAAAGGGGGTTGCGACAAGGAGATCCTTTGTCTCCATACTTGTTTATTATTTTAGCGGAAGCATTGGGTAGGAACATTTCAGCAACGGTGGCAGATGGTCAATTGGAAGGTTTTAAACCAGCCTCAACAAGCGAGGCCGTTGTCTCACCAACGGTTTGTGGATGATACAATCATTGTGTCCAAAGCCTCAGTGCCTCAAGCTAGGAAGCTGAAGAGAATTCTAACCAAGTATGAGACGAAAGCAGGACAATACATAAACTATAAGAAGAGTAGCATCTATTTCTTTAACACACCTGGTGGGAGGGAGGAAAGAATAGCTAACCTCTTCGGTTGTGGAAAGGAGCTTCTACCAGCAACTTATCTAGGCATGTCTATGTTCGAAGGAAGAATGAAGGCTACTTTGTGGAACTCGATCATTGACAGGATCTCCAAAAAGTTAGCGAGGGTGGAAGGGCAGCCTTCTCAGCTCCGCGAGAAAAGCCTTATTAGTTCAAACTACTTTACGAGCATTCCAATTCATCGCATGTCTCTATTTAGAATGCCTGCAAAGGTCCGAGCTACATTGGAGCTAATTCAACGCAACTTCTTGTGGTCAGGTTCAAGGAGAGAAAGAGAATTTCGTTGGTAGCATGGAATCAGGTGTGTGCAAGCAAGGATCAGGGGGGCCTGGGGTTAAATAGAATGAAAGAATTGAATCAAGCTCCGATTGGCAAACGGTATGGAGATTTATCAATAATGATCAATTGGGATGGGTAAAACTTCTTAAGGCAAAATATATCCGAAATAATCAGGACTTCCTGAAAGCTGATAATCTTCCTAGAGGATCCTATTTTTGGAATTGTTTGCTCGAATGTCGGGAGGTAGTCAGGAAAGGAATCAGATGGAGAATTGGTAATGGAAGACAAGTGGACTTTTGGAAAGACCCGTGGTTGGAAGAGGCCCCTCTGAAAGATAACTTAGACCTTCAAGTCCTCCAACATAAACTTTCGAAGGAAATGGGAGGAAAAGTAGGGGATTTTATTGCTGTAGCACAGGAAACTTCTTCTTGGAAGAAAATCACAGTTCATAATCTGTCAGAGCAAGAGAAGGTGGCCCTAACCAAACTCAATGATGCTTTAAGGGTGTTCCCGATCATTCCTGGGGGAGGAAGAGACAAGGCGATTTGGGGCAAAACTACAAGTGGGATCTATTCAGTAAAAACTGCCTATAAGTTAATCCACTCAGGATTCAATGGTCGGACTCCGACTTCGTTATTTGGTTAAATAATTTAACCCCAAAAATAGCTTTCTTCTTTTGGTTGGCATTTCAAAATAAGATTCTAACAACGGATAATCTGCAAAGGAGAGGTTTCCAATTCATCAATCGATGTATCTTGTGTGAGAAAGCAATAGAATCAGTAAGTCATATATTTCTAACTTGTGATTTTTCTTGTACAGTCTTCCAAATGATCTTGTCCAAATTTCATATAGATTGGGTCTGTCCAAATAGCATGTCTGACTTCTGCATACAGTGGGCTTCCCCCTTCCGGGCAAAGCTTTTGACTTGGCTCTGGAAGCTCAGCTTACCCCATTTTTTATGGGGGATATGGAATGAGAGAAATAAGAGAGTATTTAAAGGACGTAAGAAAGATCCCAGGTTATGTGGTAATAAAATAATCAGAGCTTTGAAAGAAAACTCGGAAAACTTTCTTCTTCAAAAATGAGACCATGTCTCTAAGGGAAAGGAGGATTTTGCGGAACTAGGGAGAGGAACTTCCAGACCTAGACATTACAACCAACCCACGGGATGGTGTCAAGTGGATACCCCCACACAAAAGTGGGTTAAGTTTAATTTTGACTGGGCAGCTAAAGGAAATCCGGGGCCGCAGGAGCTCGGAGGAGTTTTGAGAAATGAGGAAGGAAAAGTGGTCCTTGCCTTTGCAGAGCCTTTGGGAACTCAAACAAATCATTTTGCAGAAGCCCGAGCCCGCATGCAGGCAATGAGAATTGCCAGACTTGAGGGTTATAAGGAAGTTATCTTTGAAGGGGATTCGCTTAATATAATCAAGGCAATTAAGGAGGATAAAGACCCCAGCTGGACCATATTGGAGCTTATCCTAGAAGCAAAGATTCATAAATCTCATTTGGTTAATGCCCGAATCCAACACACCTTCAGAGAAGGGAACCAGGCGGCGGATCTAATGGCAAATATTGCAGTTTCTGTTGGGGAGATGCAAATTTGGAAGGATAACTTCCCTCAAGAACTATTGGTGTTGGTCGCTAGAGAAGAGCTAAGATCAAACTCGTTAGAGCATCGGGGAGATCGGAGGGGCTGATGATGAGTAATCCGACGGATGGAATTAGGCGAGAAAAGGCATCCCATTTGCTTGGGGCCCGGGAGGTGACAAGTGTACAAGATCTGAGCAACCTAGTGTTAGTAAGTGCTAGGTGTTGTTTGGTTTTTGTTTTATCCCGAATAGTCAAGCGACAAGTATAGGATTGTGGACTCTAAGTATGGCTTAATGTGAGTCTTAGAAAGATCCATTTTGTATTTTGATTATACGGGCTTGATGCTAGAACCAGCCCATTTTGACTTTGTAAAAGGTTTGTGGACCTTATAACCACCTCTACCTTATACCAAAAAAAATAATGAAAAATTTAAGAAATTGAAATATCAATTATGCTCTGCTATTATTTTTTGTTTGTTTGATTAGCGTCAACCCTTTTAAATAATGACAAATACATTAAGGTATGCACTTAGAGAAATAGTAATCTACTACAGGAACCTAATTTTCTATTATAGCGAGTTTATAAATCCTTCAAAAAAGTATCACATATATAATTAAGAGATCTATGATATAGTCTAAGAATATAAGCAATGAATGTTATATTTCACAATACTTTCTAGAAACATTTTGAAGTATAACATTCACCATAATTAGATGTAAAAAAAACAAAAGAGCTAATAGAAAAAAATAATAGTATAGAGAGAAAAATAGGAAGAAGAACTTGGTGCCCATAGACACCCCCATGATATAACATCACAGTCACTAGTAAAATATACTAGTTTTGAGGGGCATTTATATCAAATACTCAACTTAAGTTATTACATCATCCAATACAAAAAATATACGAGTTTAACATTAAATTAAAAGTCACAAGGTTAACCACAAGAATGGTTTAACTAATCCCATTAGGGGTGAATACATCAATATTTTCCATAGGCTTCCATAGAGAATGCCCATAGGCTTGTATTGCACATGCTTATAAGCTTACATCAAGAGCATCCATAGGCTTACATCACCACTACTGGCCTTGCCCAATAAGGTTAAATTAATGATATTCCAACACCCCAACCATAATATAAGTTGAATGGACAAGGAGAGGAGACATTAAATATGGTAATTTCCTCCCACAATGAATGCTCAAATGGGCTAATGGATGTCCATCATTAGTGTTACTATATGCTCTACTAAAGGTACATAGATTAGATCAACCCTTCCTTGAAGATGAAGTTGTGACTCTAGCTTTTAGATTAAATATGATGATATTCCCATGATAAGATCATCAATATGTAATATAATAACCATAATCTAACCTCTAATATCAAAAGTGAAGGGTTGAATCACCAAGCAATAGAAGCAGGTCTCCTAATAATAAGTGATCATTGTCTAAGAGGGACCCATAAGAACAATGTGTACTTTACGATAACCATACAAAGTATACTCATATTAAAAAAAAAAATATTCTACATAAATATAATAGGTTCTTGAATTGATGTCACCAATGTGTATACCTTAAAAACCTTATAATCTTAAAAAGGGCTTAAAACACTTACATATAGATAATATGGAAGTAGTATTATGATAATATGATGATTTTTTGGTTTATCTATCTTATTATCTATCCACAAATACTACATATGAATATTAGGTATTAGTTTTAGATGCTTAAAAGTAGAAAAAATAGGATTCCATCTGTTCATATCCTTGGATATTTATAATTTATATCCAATTGAGCTAAAGATAAATATCAATTTAAAAATGAGAGCATAACAGTATCATAACTTGATATTATTTTTTTCAATGGGTTATATGAGATTGAAATGGACCCTACCCATAATATATTATTACCACATAATGGTATTACAACAACTTGGCATGTATCACCTGACAAGATTCAAACCTAGGTCTCCTTGAAAGTCAAGGAATCTAGCTCATTGAGCTAATGCCATTTGATCACAACATAATATAATTGAAGATTATTTAATATTTCTCTATAGATCATGTATATAGAATACAAAATTAATCTATCAACTCAAATGAATCACTTTGATAGTTGTAGCGATGAAAATGACACCCTAATAATGAAGACAACAAAACAAGAAAATGCAATGAAAAGAGAGATTTGTATTTGTATTGATATATAGGAGCCTTGTTCTCCTTTTATAAAAATATACCTAAATATGCGAGGGTATGATTACAAATAGTGCTTGCTTGCTTCGAATACAATGGATAGGGGGAAAGTCCCTTTTGAAAATCAAATGAGAATGGGTTTTGATGTCTTCGTGCTATAAATGAAAGAGTGTGAGTGGGCTTGCACATCCTTGTAGACCACCCTTGCTTCATTAGCCTTCCAAAAACCTATCACCTACACACAAATCCTGTAAAAAAGAGAGGGTCAATAGCATATGTGGGGCCTTCATTGTTCAAGGCTCGTATTGATATAAGGAAAGCAATAAAATACTAAAATAAATGATTACAGAATCCAAAAAATATGTGTGGGATGTAAAGCAATTAAAATTATACCTTGTTGTGTTATCTATGATGATCCAAATCTGAAGTTGGTCGATTGGGCCTGTGCAAATGTAGTAGACTATGTTTGGGAAACATAAGCTATGTAGTAGGCTACGTTTGGGACTACGTAAACGTAGTAGGCTACATTTGGGGTTGGGTAAACATAGGCTATGTTTGGGACTAGGTAAAAACAATAGAATGTATTTGGAAAATGTAGGTTATGTTTAGGATTGGGTAAATGCAACAAAGTGCGTTTGGAAAAATTTGGCAAAAGGGCTCGACTGGTTACTCCTCAGATCCTGTGGCTTGAACCACGAGTAATATGTGATATTCCTAGCACAAATTTGGTAGCATGATAGTTCCTATTTCATCCTCTTCTTTTGTGGATGGAATGGTAGGGATAGTTGTAGGATTATGGAAGGTGAGGGGTGTGAGGATAGGTGGTAGGCTAGGGCGGCCAAGTGGTAGGGGTAGTTAGAGTGACACACTTGAGGTGTATCACTTAGGGGAAGAGGTGGAAAATAGTTTATTGATGAGGGATAGGATATGTAGCAAGGGGAGGGGTAGTGGTAGTTAGAACATTTGGAAAATGGAGAGACAAGGGATCTTAGGGGATATTTTCCAAATTTTGTAAAATATAGAAAATAGAATATTGTGTAGAAAATAACTTAGGTGAGATCTTAGACATATTTTTATTATGTGGTACATAGGGGATGCAACATGAATGGGTTTTTTAAGTGGTTAGGGTTTTGTGTCTACAAATATTCTTTTTGTACAGTATTGCATAAAACACAATGCGATGCAAAAAACAAGAAACACCTGGTTTATTGGGTGGCAAAATTAATTTTGTTATCCCAATGCGAGTATTTAATGATCAATGTAAATTTTGGTTTTGGCTTACCCTATAAAGTAATGAATAGATGAAATATGAAGCAAATGAAACCCATGAGCTAATTGACCAATGTGGATGGTGAAGTAACATGATTTTATGGATGCATATATCACAAATCAAGATCAAGTTAACTATCCCAAATTTGGAGTGGGCATGTGTCATTGAAACTTTACCTTTAGAAAAAAGCTGAGCACTTATGATGTGGTATATGACCATCATTCAGAGGTGGAGGTCTAGTTTTACCACCTCGATTACAGTTACCACATGTAAACCCATATTAGAATTGGCATGGCACATATTAATTGCAAAATTTGTGAAAAGGTTCCACTTTTGTGACCTAGTGGAAGGGGTTTGATGATGACCATGGGTAAATATTATTAGATACATTTAACCTAAAAAAAAAGGTTATCAAATTGATCTGATTAGAAGAAGATGAAATGGGGTGGAAAATGGCTTGAAAGGATGAATTTATTAGCTTATTTATTTTTTCAAGGGGTCAAACATGGTTTGTATTTGGCAAACACAGCTTGAATTTGTTAATTTTCAAACACAGGTTATGTTTGCATGCACCCTGCAAATGCAACCTATTTTTGGGTGCACCTATAAATAAGCAAGAAGGGGTCATTTGAGTTTTATTGCCGTGTTGATCAGTTTATTGCTCGTGTTTGGGAGTGAAGGAGAGTGGAGAAGCATGTTGCGATGGAGGGATCTAGCACCCCTATTGGAGAAGGAGGGTGTGCATGAGAGGTAATATATTTTAGCCTTATCATAGTTTAGGTGTTTTATTTATGTTGGTATTTTTGTGGTTTCTTTTCATTGTTTTTATTTTTATTTTTGCAATGAAAGGGGTGGACGATTTTTTTTGAAGGAAGAGCGATGAAATTTATTTTTTTGATTAGTTTGAAATGGAGTGTATGATTTATGGATGTGTTTTATTATTTTTAATGATGCAAATAAAGATGTTGGTTGCATAACATCGTTTTTCTTTAGTTTTATTGAGGATTAGGAGGGCACTAAAAGATGATGATAGGAAGTGGTTGGAGATGGTTGGATTGGCGAGGTTTGCATAGGTGGAGGATGTGAGGGTAGATAAGGGATACTTGTTGGTATTGGAAGAGAGGTGGTATCTAGATAGGGGGAATTTCCACATCCCAATAAGGGAGATGACCATTAAATTGGAGGATATCTACCATATATTTTGGGTACCATTTGAGGAGATACCCATCAGATTTCGATGGGATAAGAAGTACGATATGAGGCACATCTATGAAGATGGATGGAATGATGTGGATGTTAGCAAGGGAGACATACAATACCTAAATATGTATCAAAATGGAGAGCTAGAGGTACTGCCTACCTATGTGATGTTCATACTAGCCAATGTGCTATTGTTGAACAACACAGGATCTAGGTTACCTTAGAACCATATTAGGTTGGTGTTTAAAATAATTGATGATCCTTGGGTTTACACTTGGGCACCTGCACTATTGGATCATACAAAAATATCACTTCAAAAGAATCATCCCCTCAAGTGATGACCTCAAAGCAACAATACCATTAGGATGATCCAACTTATTAAGGAACATTCACATATAAACATCATTTTTCCTATATGTAATTACATTATAATACTCATATGAGAAATAACTTAGAAATGGCACACTATTTCCTATAAATTAGAAATTAATACTAATTCAAGAGTAAAATAAATATCCTAAACTGAATTTTGACTCATCAATCACTCATCCATTTTGCATTTAATCATATTTATAAAATAATGGAAAATTATATGGCTTACCAAAAATCCCATACAAAATGCATCTCTAGTGTAGGATAAAATATTTTTGGAAGCGTTCTCATGAATCCAATGATGATACATGTAATTAGAATAAAGAATAATAGGGAGTGTGATAGAGACAATGAAGACTCCTAACTAGAGATTTCCAGATAATAAAATTTTCTAAAAATGAAAAGAAAACATTATCAAGATTTATCACCCAAAGTAAACATGGTATCAATTAGATTTATGGTCTTCCATTCTAAACTTATAAAAATATTCAAAGCATAAGAAATACTCAATAAACCCTTAAAGTATAATAAATTATCTAAATACCAAAAATCTACTGAAGTAAATCTATTTCTATCATCTTTAATATCTCCCAAATCCATAGCTTCAAATATTATTATTCATTGTTCAATAATATCCTAGTGACAATCATATTTTTAACAGTAAGAATAATAATAAAAATAGGACCATCATGATGCTTGATATAAATACCATGCTCTATATTATTCTAGGATAAGCCATAACAAGAAAATCATTATGGATTTTGTCATACCAAGCCCAAGTATTTTTGCTTAGAATCACACAAAATCTTCTTAAGATAATAGACAAATGACGTGAGGCCATTCTAAATAAATACTAGTACTTGTAATGTATAAACCTCCTCATGAAGATATCCACGTTAAGAGAGGTAATATTAGAATCCATTTAGTTGATTGTCCTCATAAAGAAGCAATAATTAAGAGAAACATATGAATGAAGTCCATGTTAACAACAAGGGTTACAATCTCATGTTCATTATATCTTTTCTTATAAAATACAACTTAGCAATAGGGCAAGACTTATCCTTCTAAATATAACTATAAACACCAAAATTCCTTTTGCATATCCACTTATATGTGATAATAATATTCCTTACCTTAGTCAAGGGGACCAACTCTTATATCTAAATCCTAATAATAGAGTCATGGTACATCAACAATTTTATTCGTCACTTAGGACACCATATATCTTGGCTATACCTAAATATATTGCTAGTTGTATCCATGTTAGTTGTAAGAGCAAAAGGTAAATGAGGGTTTCAATGAAATATAAAGTAAAAAAATTTATCAAAGTCTTTGAGGGTAGACCTATTCCATTTAGAAATAAGACTCATACTAATCAGAGTAGAACTTGAAGTTGGGAACTCGTTCATATAATCCATATTAAATAAAATTAAAATAGAACCTTGGTTATTAAATATCAAAGACATATCATGGTTAAATCACTAAAATAAGCTCATATATTAAAAATACTCATGATTAAAACTTGTATTGGTATCAACTAGATTGTAAAGCTATTAATAAGGACAATGTGATATTGAGAAGAAATAACAAGAAAAGAGTTGGTAGATAACTAAGAGACCCATAAGAAAAGATCACTTCAAAAGCATCATCCCCTCAAGTGATGACCTCAAAGCAATAATAACATTAGGATGATATATCTTCAAGTTATCACTATGTCCAATAAAAGTACATGCTATGAAGTTATTAAAAACATGATCTCCACATCCTCACTTCATAAAAGAAAAATATCAAAAATATATTGGTTGTTAAAAATTAAAAAACAACTAGATAATTTGTAGTCACTCTCTCTACAACACAACTTTGATTTAGCTAACACTACAAAGTACCATTATTCAAAGGTATGATACAAATTAGAAAAAAATCACATAATGATCCATCAAGTGATCTAAATTTTCACAAATGATTCCTTAATGAAAATTTTAGGTATATACCCTTTGTTTGTAGGTATTACAATTAGTCTTCTAAAATGACCATATTGCTTATAGTCTAAAAAAAGTAACATTCAATTGGAAAAGAACGTATCTTTATGTATGTGTATTAATAATACAAAAAATATGCTTAAGCATTCATTGATTAATGAATGTGTATACTTAATAAATAAAAGATATAATATGTGATGCCTCTTCAATAAATGAAACTAAATGGAGGAAGTAATTGAAATTAATACTAAGGTCTCATGGTTAATTTACTTCATTTTTAACATTGTAAATGGTGGAAATGTAAATAAACTTAATCATAGTACTCTCTTTAAAGCTTGCATAAGAATTAATAAGTAAAATCATGGATTCTTTCCTTCTCATCTAACGTAGAAGACCAAAGTTGAGTACTACAAAAAAATGATAAAGTTTTTTCATCACAGGGTTTTAAGTCTTTTGACAGTTTCTTATAGGAAAGGGATTGATCATAATGTGAGGGAAGGATTACTGTATTTTCATAGCATATATACGTTTAGAATAATCTTCAATGTTGTATAATATTTATAAAACCTAGCTTATATTTCCATGACTTGTATTTTATTAGTCCTTGTTATGAATAACCAATGGTCTAGCATTTCCTTTAGGGTCATTGGTGGAAGTAGGCTATATTTAGGATTGGGTATACACAAGCTGTGTTTGGGACTGGGTAAACACAACAGACTATATTTGAGAAATGTAGGTTATGTTTAGGATTGGGTAAATGCAACAAAGTGCGTTTGGGAAAATTTGGCAAAAGAGCTTGACTGGTTGCTCATTGGCTCCTGTGGATTGAACATTGAGTAAGATGTGATCTTCCTAGCACAAATTTGGTAGCATGATAGTACCTATTTCATCCTCTTATTTGGTGGATGGAATTGTGGGGATAGTTGTAGGATTATGGGAGGTGAGGGGTGTGAGGATAGGTGGTAGGCTAGGGAAGCCAAGTGGCAGGGGGGTAGTTAGAGTGAGACACTTGAGGTGTCTCACTTAGGAGAAGAGGTGGCAAGTAGTGTATTGATGAGGGATAGGATATGTGGCAAGGAGGGGTAGTGGTAGTTAGAACATTTGGAAAATGGAGAGACAAGGGATCCTAGGGGATATTTTCTAGATTTTGTAAAATCTAGAAAATAGAATAATGTGTAGAAAATAACTTAAGTGAGACCTTAGGCATATTTTTATTATGTGGGACTTGGGAATGCGATATGAATGGGTTTTTTAAGTGGTTAGGGTTTGGTGTATACATATCTCCTTTTGGTATCGTATTGCATAAAACACAATGTGATGCAAAAAATAAGAGACACCTGGTTTATTAGGTGGCGAAATTAATTTTGTTATCCCAATGCAAGGATTGAATGATCAATGAAAATTTTGGTTTTGGCTTACTCCCTCAAGCGATGAATAGGTGGAAGATTAAGAAAATTAAACCCATGTGTCGATTGACAAATGCGGATGGTGGAGTAATGTGATTTTATGGATGCATATATCACAAATCAAGATCAAGTTAATTACCCCAAATTTGGAGTGGGTATGTGTCATTGAAACTTTACCTTTAGAAAAATGATGAGCACTTGTGATGTGGTAGATGACCATCATCCAAATGTGGAGGTCTAGTTTTACCACCTCAATTGTAGTTACCGCATGTAAACATGTATTAGAAGTGGCATGGCACATTTCAATTGCAAACTTTGTGAAAAGGTTCAACTTTATGACCTAGTGGAAGGGGTTTGATGACGACCATGGGTAAATATTATTAGACATATTTAACCTAGAAAAAGGGTTATCAAATTGATCTGATTAGAACAAGATGAAATGGGGTGGAAAATTACTTGAAGGGATGAATTTTTTGGCTTATTTATTTATTTATTTTTATTTTTTTAAGGGATCAAACACGGTCTGTATTTGAAAATGCAGCTTGCATTTGTTAATTTACAAATGCAAGTTAAGTTTTCATGTGCCCTATAAACGCAACCTGTATTTGGGTGCACCTATAAATAATCAAGAAGGGGTCATTTGAGTTTCATTGCCGTGTTGATCAATTTATTACTTGTGTTTGGGAGTGAAGGAGAGTGGAGGAGCGTGTTGCTATGGAGGGAGCTAGTACCCCAGTTGGAGTAGGAAGGTGTGCACGAGAGGTAAGCTCTTGTGGCATTTTCGTAGTTTAGGTGTTTTATTTATATTATTATTTTTTGTGGTTTCAATTCATTGTTTTCATTTTTATTTTTGCAATGAAAAGGGGGTGGACAATGTTTTTTGAAGGAAGAGTGATGGAATTTATTTTTTTGATTAGTTTGAAATGAAGTGTATGATTTATGGATGTGTTTTGTTATTGTTGTTGATGCAGTTGAAGATTTTGGTTGCACAATACCGCTTGCCTTTAGTTTTATTGAGGATTAGGAGGGCACTGATAGATGATGATTGGAAGTGGTTGGAGACAGTTGGATTGGTGAGGGTTGCACAGGTGGAGGAGGTGAGGGTAGATAAGGGATACTTGTTGGCATTGGTAGAGATGTGGGATATAGATAGGGGAACTTTCCAACTCCCAATAGGGGAGATGACTGTTACATTGGAGGATATCTACCATATCTTTTGGGTATCATTTGAGGAGCTACCCATAAAATTTTGATGGGATAGGTAGTACGAGATGAGGCACATCTATGAATATGGATGGAATGATATGGATGTTAGCAAGGGAGACATACAATACCTAAATATGTATCAAAATGGAGAGCTATAGGTACTGCCTACCTATGTGATGTTCATACTAGCCAATATGCTATTGATGAACAACACAAGAGCTAAGTTCCCTTGGAACCATATTAGGTTGGTGTTTAAAATGATCGATGATCCTTGGGTTTACGCTTGGGCACCTGCACTATTGGCTCATACAGAAAATATCACTTCAAAAGCATCATACCCTCAAGTGATGACCTCAAAGCAACAATACCATTAGGATGATCCAACTTATTAAGGAACATTCACATATAGACATCATTTTTCCTATATGTAATTACATTATAATACTCATATGAGAAATAACTTAGACATGGCACACTATTTCATATAAATTAGAAATTAATACAAGTTCAAGAGTAAAATAAATATCCTAAACTAAAATTTGACTCATCAATCACTCATCCATTTTGCATTTAATCATATTTATGAAATAATGAAAAATTATATGGCTTACAACAAATCCCATACAAAATGCATCTCTAGTGTAGGATAAAATATTTTTGGAAGCGTTCTAATGAATCCAATGATGATGCATGTAATTAAAATAAATAATAATATGGAGTGTGATAGATACAATGAATACTCCTCACTAGAGATTGCTAGATAATAAACTTTTCTAAAAATGAAAAGAAAACATTATCAAGATTTATACCCCAAAGTAAATAATGGTATCAATTGGATTTATGGTCTTCCATAATAAACTTCTAAAAAATATTCAAAGTGTAAAAAGTACTCGATAAACCCTTAAAGTATAATAAATTATCTAAATACCAAAAATCTAGTGAAGCAAGTCTATTTCTATCATCTTTAATATCTCCCAAATCCATAGCTTCAATTATTATTATTCATTGTTCAATAATATCCTAGTGATAATAATATCGTTAACAGTAAGAATAATAATAAAAATAGGACCATCATGATGCTTGATGTAAATACCATGCTCTATCTTATTCTGGGAGAAGGCATAACAAGAAAAACATTATGGATTTTGTCATACCAAGCCCAAGTATTTTTGCTTAGAATCATACAAAATCTTCTTAAGACAATATACAAATGGTGTGAGGCCATTCTAAATAAATATGAGTACTTGTTATGTATAAACCTCCTCATGAAGATCTCCACATTAAGAGAGGTAATCTTGGCATCCATTTAGTTTATTGTCCTCATAAAGAAGCAATAATTAAGAGAAACATAAGAATGAAGTCCATGTTAACAAGGGTCACAATCTCATGCTATTACATATTTTCTTATAAAAGAGAACTTAGCAATAGGGAAAGCCTTATCCTTCTAAATATAACTATCAACACCAAAATTCCTTTTGCATATCCACTTATATGTTATAATAATATTCCCTACCTTAGTAATAGAGTCATGGTACATCAAAAATTTTGTTCGTCACTTAAGACATCATATATCTTGGTTATACCTAATTAGATTCCTGGTTGTATCCATGTTAGTTGTAAGAGCAAAAGGTAAATGAGGGTTTCAATAACATTTAAATTAAACAAATTTATCAAAGTCTTTTAGGGTAGACCTATTCCATTTAGAAATAGGACTCATACTAATTAGAGTAGACACCACCTATCTTGGCTATATCTAATTATATTCCTGGTTGTATCAATGTTAGTTGTAAGAGCAAAAGGTGAATGAGGGTTTTATGATATTTATATTACACAAATTTATTAAAGGCTTTGAGGATAGACCTATTCCATTTAGAAACAAGACTCATACTAATCAGAGTAGAACTTAAAGTTAGAAAATCGTTCTTATAATTCATATTAAATAAAATTAAAAGGAAACCTTGGTTATTAAATATCAAAGATTTGTCATGATTAAATCAGTAAAATAAGATCATATTTTAAAAATCGTCATCATTAAAACTTGTATTGATATCAACTAGATTGTAAAACTATCAATAAGGACAATGTGATATTGAGAAGAAATAGTAAGAAAAGAGTTGGTAGATAACTAAGATATCCATAAGAAAAAATTACTTCAAAAGCATCATCCCCTCAAGTAATTACGTCAAAGCAACAATACCATTAGGATGATATATCTTCAAGTTCTCACTATGCCCAAAAAAAATACACTCTATCAAGTTATTAAAAGCATGATCTATACATCCTCAATTTGGAAAAGAAAAATATCAGAAATATATTGGTTCTTAGAAAATAAAAAACAACTAGATAATTTGTAGTCCCTTTCTCTACAACACAACTTTAATTTAGCTAACTCTACAAAGTACCATTATTCAGAGGTATGATCCAAATTAAAAAACATCACGTAATGATCCATCAAGTGATCTAAATTTTCACAAATGATTCCTTGATGAAAATTTTATTTATATACCCTTTGTTTGTAGGTATTCCAATCAATTTTCTAAAATGACCAATATTGGCATCAATTTAGTTGATTTTCCTCATAAAAAAGCAAGAATTAAGAGAAACATAAGAATGAAGTCCTTGTAAACAACAATGGTTACAATCTCAGGTTAATTACATATTTTCTTATAAAAGAAAACTTGGCAATAGGGCAAGCCTTATCCTTCTAAATATAATTGTCAATACCAAAATTCCTTTTGCTTATCCATTTATATGTGATAATAATATTCCATACTTTAGTCAAGGGGACCAACCCTTATATCTAAATCCAAATAACAAAGTCATGGTACATCAACAATTTTGTTCATCACTTGGGACACCATCTATCTTGGCTATATCTAATTATATTCTCAGTTGTATCCATGTTAGTTGTAAGAGCAAAAGGTGAATGAGGTTTTTAATGATATTTATATTACACAAATTTATTAAAGGCTTTGAGGATAGACCTATTCCTTTTAGAAACAAGAATCATACTAATCAGAGTAGAACTTAAAGTTAGGAAATCGTTCATATAATTCATATTAAATAAAATTAAAAGGGAACCTTGGTTATTAAATATCAAAGATATGTCATGATTAAATCAGTAAAATAAGATCATATTTTAAAAATTGTCATCATTAAAACTTGTATTGATATCAACTAGATTGTAAAACTATTAATAAGGACAATGTGATATTGAGAAGAAATAGTAAGAAAAGAATTGGTAGATAACTAAGAGATCCATAAGAAAACATTACTTCAAAAGCATCATCCCCTCAAGTAATTACGTCAAAGCAACAATACCATTAGGATGATATATCTTCAAGTTCTCACTATGCCCAAAAAAAATACACGCTATCAAGTTATTAAAAACATGATCTATACATCCTCAATTTGGAAAAGAAAAATATCAGAAATATATTGGTTCTTAGAAAATAAAAAACAACTAGATAATTTGTAGTCCCTTTCTCTACAACACAACTTTGATTTAGCTAACTCTACAAAGTACCATTATTCAAAGGTATGATCCAAATTAAAAAACATCACGTAATGATCCATCAAGTGATCTAAATTTTCACAAATGATTCCTTGATGAAAATTTTAGTTATATACCCTTTGTTTGTAGGTATTCCAATCAATTTTCTAAAATGACCATATTGCTTATAGTCTAAAAAAAAATTACATTCAATTGGAAAAGAATATATATTTATGCATGTGTATTAATAATACAAAATATGCTTAAAGATTCACTAATTAATGAATGTGTATACTTAATAAAATAAAAGATACAACCTCTTTTAATAAATGAAACTAAATGGGGGAAGTATTTGAAATTAATACTAAGGTCTCATGGTAAATTTACCTTTTTTTTTAATGTTGTAAATGGTAGAAATGTAAAAACACTTGCTCATATTACTCTCTTTAAAGCTTGCATAATACTTGAGAAGTGCAAGCATTGATTTTTCCTTCTCCTCTAACGTAGAAGACCAAAGTTGAGTACTACAAAATAAATAATAAAGTTTTTCATCATAGGGTTTTAACTCTTCTGATAGTTTCTCAATGGAAAAGGATTGACCATAATGTGAGGGAAGGATTAATGTATTTTCATAGCATATATACATTTAGAATAAGCTTCAATGTTGTACAATATTTATAAAACCTGGCTTCTATTTCCATGACTTGTATTTTATTAGTCCTTGCTACGAGTCACCAATGGTCTAGCATTTCCTTTAGGGTCATTAGTGGAAGCCATTAGAAAGACAAGTTTCAATTTGATAACATGCAATGGATACGAGTCAATTTTAGGACTCAACATCAAGTTATATTTAAAAAATATAATAATATATTAATAAATATGTATTATTTCCAATATATCTCATGATTATGTTAGTGTATGAAATATTTATTGCTTTATCATAATATTTTTGGTGGTTGAATAACTTGCGCTTATGAGTAGATAGCCATTTGTGGTTGGTTTTGTACATATTTGAAAATTTCATCTTGTCATCATTGATTTTTAATACACTATATTATGTCTATAGATAATCTATATTTAGATTCTTATAAGGGATAAAAGAAAGCATTATATAGTATTACCAATGGCCAATAAATAGAGATTTATAAAAATATGAGAGACAAAATAGTAGTGACCATATTGTTATAGTAATAAAGGAGATATTGCAACCATAGAAGAAATCTACAAATATATCTTGGAATAATTTATCTAATAATATGAGAAGAAGAAAAATATAATAAGAAATACAAGAACAAAAGTCCTAAAATCATAGTAAATATGAGCTGGGAGGTAGTACAAGCCAACAAGGAGTGTAGATTTTCTTGTTTTAGGTATTTGAGGAAGAGAAGGAAGAGAATATGAATATAGAGCAAGAGCAAGGAAGGAGATCTCATCTTATTTGGGTATATGTCCTTAGGGAAATTTAAGAAATAAAACATTCATATAAGGAAAAGGTTGGTAGCAAGGAAGGAAAACCATATTTGAAAGTCCTAATTGTAAGTAAGGATGTTGTATCTAGAAGTATCAATTCCCGATTATGAGAGAAGAGGAATATAAACATATTACATGTCCATACAGGTAGTATACGCTATAACAAATATGATTATAAAGGATGAGATGATCGAGTATGGTATACTAGTCTTTAAAAGCATAAGGCTAATATGTAACGTCCATGGAGGCTGGCTAGAGTGTTTAGATTATTTAAAATTAGACTAAGAGGAATTGGGTATTGAATTCAAATTTCTTCATGTTTTTCCTTCCTAAAAGTAATTTCTTCATCGTATTTTCTAGTTTGGAGATCAAGGATACAATAATGTGTGGTAGCCCATGGTTTAAGGAGAGAAATACCAATATTTAAGATCATGAAGTGAATATTTTTCTATCTAGATAAAAACTATTCAACAACTTCCACCGTGGATCAGGATTTTTGGACTTATGTATTAGCTTATCAATAAAAGTATTGAGAATAATATTGGCATAACCTTGAGGGATTGAATCTAGGAAAAACCAATTATTAAGGATCGAAATCATATTAATAACCTAGATTTATGTTGTTATGGGTATTTCAAATCCTTTTTTTTTACAATCGATTCATATTAAATCTCAATCAATAGAAAGTGATCAAGAAGTGTAAATGAAATCATAGCATTATGATGCTACATAAATTATGATATTGGAGATATAACAAGAGATAACAAAGTGAAAATGATGGAAAAAGAGATAATAAAATTTGGTCATGAGATAAACTTCAGTATGAGGCAAGGAGATCATACTATAATGGAAGCACTAGATGATAAAGGCCATTATTATTCACTCTAATCAATATCTAGAAGAAAAAAATAAGGATAAAAGGGATGAGGAAGTCCAATGTGCAAGTTCAAATTCAAAAGGAACTAAAAGTGTAAAGGAATATGTAACATAAAATTCTAAAAAAAAGGGGACAAATGAGGGAGATTTTATTAAAGGAAAGTCATCTTCATTTTCCTCAAGCAACAAAAAATCCTCTCCTTGGAATAGAAATGAAACTAGTATAAAGGTTATCTCTTGCAGTTTAAGATTTTTAGAACAACATAATAAAGAAATGAGGATGGAGGATATCTATAGCAATATAGGGTTTTTAGGATAGAATAAAAAAAACTATAAAGGAGGAATTGCCTTGCACTCTAGGGTCTTTAGGTAACAAAATACAAGTGGCTTTAAAGTTATTCCTTATAACTCGGACTCTTTAGAGAAAGATAAACCCATGCATGATAAGTCCCATTATGAGAATTACAAAAAATATAAGATATTGTTAGTGGGATCTAAAAAAGGAGAGGAATACCCAAGAAGCAAAAGCAAAGATAAAGGAAAACTTATAGGTTTATCAATGTGGGAGAACAAGAGCAAATATCTCAAATATTAACAATAGTTGTGACTAAGGCCACAAATAAAAACAAGCATTGATGATGTAAATGATATCTTGGATTATTAGGGACATGAATAAGAGCCCTAAGGTGTTAGAGAATTGATAAATTACCTTAGATAATATATTTATAGAGAAGGAAAGCAGGTAGAAAATATTTTAGCTATTTATGGTGTTGATCTTTGTCTTGGTAAAATTCAATAATTAAAATTAAACTAGTCGAGTGAGATTGTGAGAACATAATAGTTTGAAGAAGATAGAGAATATTATTGACGAAGGACAAATGAAGAATATCTTTGGTAAAAACTTAAGTTGAATATGGATTAAGTAACTGTACGATAATGCAACTATTTTGTTATTTTGATGGCAGTGGCACCCATAGAAACCACACAATGTTTATTTAAAAACCAATATCATAAAATCAAGGTACTCAAGTTATAAAAGTTACGTTATGATTAAATCTAGGATCACATTTTTGAAGTGAAATGAACAAGATATTTTTTTTCCTGAAATTCAAAGGAGATGATAATAACCAAAGCAAAGATCAGAAACACCATCAATAATATCGAATATCTCATTCTAAAAATGGATACACTAGTAAATTTAAAGGAGCAATAGAGAATATGAATCTCACCACTAAGACGATGGAGATTCAAATTGATGGAAATCAAGTTGTAATCAGTGTTGTATCATCATTTTTGTTTATGTGGAAACCATTTAACCTATAGAAAAAGTAAATTTTACTTGATCAAAACTAATATGGATAATTTATCAAGTTGTAAATCTAACATGACATTCCTTATTTGAAGAAGAAATATGATAAATCTTAAAATTCTCATATGTAAGATATCATATTAATCCAACCACTTTCTAATAATGATATGCTATAGAAAATGTCAATGTATTCATGAAATGATTTTACAATGTTTTCAATTTTCAATATTGGATATATATATATATATTAGTTTTAATAATACAACCAAATCATTATCTAATACCTTTAAAAATCACTAGTTGAATTAGTAAATCAACTTGCATATAATATCTAGTTTAAATTTCAACCAATTAGTGGATCTCCTTGCATTTGAAATTGAAAATAAAACTATAAAACAAATGTGAATTAAGATATTTTGTGATATTTAAGAAAGTAAAAAGAGAATCCATTGTAATTTCAATTAGGCAAGGAAACAATAGGTATTGCATTTGAACTTGAAAATAAAACTATAAAATAAAGGTGAATTAAGATGATTTGTGATATTTAAGAAATTGAAAAAAATAATCCATTGAAATTTCAATTAGGTATGAACATAATGTGTATCTTATTGGATGTAAATCAGATAAAAATATTTACTAAGAAATACTTATTGGAGTTGGTTTGAAGGTAATCTAATCTTTGCACAAGACACCATGGTAATATAAGTTTTTTCTAAAATATTAATAAGAAGAATAAGCATGCTAATAGATATGAATGAAGAATCCATTATTTTATTTTATTTTGGTTGAAGCAATGCAAAGTACAAGTGACACAAAAGTAGTGGGGCCACACTTCCTCCCCTAATTTGAACTCAGGTCAATAAGATGAAATGCCAATGGCAGGTATCTAATTCTATAAGTTACTATTGGTTTTAATTAAGATACTAAATTTTAATATATAATATAAGAGGACTAAGTAATCCATCCAATTAAGATACTAAATTTAATATATAATATAAGAGGACTAAGTAATCCACCCACAAAGGAAGCGATTTCCATGAGATAAAATGTTTAACAACTTCTTTACATTAAATTTGTACGGTATAAACATAAAAAAAGTATTTAATAAGGTTTTATTATATTCATAAATATGAATTATTTTATTTTAAGAGTTTATATAATCGATACATATAATCAAATCACATCAGCTCGTTCAAATAAGTACGAGGCTTGTTTCAATATAATATAAATAATTAAAGAACAAATTCTTGATGTAAGAAGGTTTTATTTTAAATGAACTTGTAAAAAAAATTCAAATAATTGAATAAAAAGTAAATTAAAGTAAAGAAAGAACTAATTATATCAATTAACATAAGTTTGTAATTGACAAGTACTTTATGTAATACATTGTTTACTAAGAGTTGGTAGATAACTAAGAAATAGTAAGAAAAGAGTTGGTAGATAACTAAGAGATCCATAAGAAAATATTACTTCAAAAGCATCATCCCCTCAAGTAATGCCCTCAAAGCAACAATACCATTAGGATGATATATCTTCGAGTTCTCACTATGCCCAAAAAAATACACGCTATCAAGTTATTAAAAACATGATCTATACATCCTCAATTTGGAAAAGAAAAATATCAGAAATATATTGGTTCTTAGAAAATAAAAAACAACTTGTAGTCCCTTTCTCTACAACACAACTTTGATTTAGCTAACTCTACAGAGTATCATTATTTAGAGGTATGATCCAAATTAAATAAACATCACGTAATGATCCATAAAGTGAACAAAAATTTCACCAATGATTCCTTGATGAAAAGTTTAGGTATATACCCCTTGTTTGTAGGTATTCCAATCAGTTTTCTAAAGTGACCATATTGCTTATGGTCTAAAATAAATTAACATTCAATTGGAAAAGAATATATTTATGCATGTGTATTAATAGTATAAATGATACAATATGTGATGCCTTTTTTAATAAATGAAACTAAATGGGGGAAGTATTTAAAATTAATACTAAGGTCTCATGGTAAATTTACCTTTTTTTTAAATTTTGTAAATGGTAGAAATGTAAAAACACTTGCTCATATTACTCTCTTTAAAGCTTGCATAATACTTGAGAAGTGCAAGCATTGATTTTTTCCTTCTCCTCTAATGTAGAAAACCAAAGTTGAGTACTGCAAAAAAACAATAAAGTTTTTCATCATAGGGTTTTAACTCTTCTGATAGTTTCTAAATGGAAAGGGATTGACCATAATGTGAGGGAAGGATTAATATATTTTTGTAGCATATATACATTTAGAATAAGCTTCAATGTTGTATAATATTTATAAAACCTGGCTTCTATTTCCATGACTTGTATTTTAGTAGTCCTTGCTATGAGTCACCAATGGTCTAGCATTTCCTTTAGGGTCATTAGTGGAAGTCATTAGAAAGACAAGTTTCAATTTGATAACATGCAAAGGACACGAGTCAATTTTAGGACTCAACATCAAGTTATATTTTAAAAAATATAATAATATCTTAATAAATATGTATTATTTCCAATATATCTCATGATTATGTTAGTGTATGAAATATTTATTGTTTTATCATAATATTTTTGGTTGTTGTGTAGACACCAAAACAGCACCAATCCGATTATGTGATTGCAAACACTGATCGCTTTGACAAACACAGCCCCCAGGGCAGCCCTCAGAGGTCAAACAGTGGTCTTAACCACTTTCATAGCAATTTTGTGAGGTCAAGATGCAATTTGGCACACTTAGACACTTTGCCTAGTAATCGTCTCACCCAGGGACGATTGCTAACTTGAAATCGTCTCACCCAGGGACGATTTCTGAAATCGTCCCTGGGTGAGACGATTTCCAAGTTTAACGGGCAAAAAGACAAATGAGGCCAAGTGGCAGCCCAGAACAGTCAGTTGATGACTCCTGCCTCGCACGCGTGTGTGAGTGGACAAATAGGCCGTTTGAGGACTGTCACAAGGGCAGTTATGAAAGCCCAAGTCAATGGAGGACTCCCCTCCCTCTTGGGAAGACAAGACTGCCACATGGCGCCTATGACCAACACATGGCATTTGTGCTTCCCTCCCAAAGAGACCCCATGGGTCTATAAAAGGTGGGACTTTTCTCACCCAAAATGAGACGAGGTTGAAGGAGTTTTCAAGCAACGAAGTGCTTTGCCGAGTTGAAGACCCACTTGCATCCCTTTTGGTTCACCTTCCCACATCCACCAATCTCTTTTGCAAGGGAGGTTGTTGGGTGGCTTTTGGAAGCTTGAACCTGACCCAAATCAAACACATGGACACACTGAACCAACCAATTCGCCGACCCCCCAATCCTAAGAGGTTTTGGGCCCATCCCTAGTGGATTGGCGCCGGAATCAAGTGCCAACGGTGGGAGGCCCACTTGGGCACCCCCGCACTTTTTAAGTTTTAGAGCATTCTAGATTACTTTTTCAGGTTGCATTTTGTGTTATTATGTTTGGTTAACTCACAGCTGCAATTTCGTAACTTTTGGTCAGATTCTAGTATGTTTTGTGTCGCTTTGTTGTTTCATTGACTTGCAGGTGGCGATATCAAATTCCCGAAGATAGAGGCCAAATTGGGAGAATCCGACCATCTGGGTCGTCCCAAAATGGCCCCAATTACATAACCCCTTTGTCTCGTAGGTGTTTTGGAGACCTCGGGAGTCGACATTGGAGCGTGTCGGTTCGGCTTCCCCAACACGGGAAGAAATCGTCCCACCCGGGGACGATTTACGATCGAAATCGTCCCACCCGGGGACGATTTCCGGTTGAAAGCAGATTGGCCGACTGTCTCAGTGGCAATGGCCTGTTGGTAACATTTTCTGTCTTCTGGCAAGTTTTCAGGCTGTTTAGAATCATTTTGTTCACTGTTTTAGATAAATGTTTGCATGCATCTTTTGATGATTTTAGAAGAACAAACACTTTTCACTTGGCAGCGGGTGCTACTGACATCTTGGTTGTTTCTTTGTTCGCGGGAGAAGCGGCGGAGGTGAAGAACTCATCGACATCGGCGGCGGCATCATCTTGGCCCGCCCATTGCAATCGTGGGCACGCGGAAGGAGGAAGACTAAGTCAAACATTGTAACAAAGACAAATTTAACGCTCCTAGCCCCTAAAAAGGGAGGAGACGTCTATGTAACCGAGGATAAGATATTTGAATAAAGAGGGCTGTGATTTCTTTACATCTTTTCTTTCCTTTCCAAATTGTCTCTTTTCTTTGTTTTTGTGCATAAGGTTAAAGCGTTACATTTCGTCTTACATTGCATAATTAGTGTTTCCTTTGCCCGAAATCTCGTGCTTTCGGTGGCGATCACGGTGGGACCTGTTCCCTATTTTTAAGATCACAGAAAACTAATCGGGTTTTTGTGTTTTGTGTTTTACAGGTACATTTTTTTTTGCAGACTGTTAATCGTCTCTGACTGTTACGATTACTTTACTGGAAATCGTCCCACCCTGAGACGATTTTAAAATCGTCTCTGCCAGGGACGATTTCTGTTCTGTAAATCGTCTCACCAGGGGACGATTTTCTGTCTGTAGATTTTCAGAGCAGAAATTCAGAAGCAACTGGAGCAGGTAGAGAAGAGGTAGGGATTTTATCATCTCTGTTAAATTTTTTGTTTCTGTTTTCTGTTTCTTTGACTGTTTTCATTTTATCCTGCATTGCTTAGGGAAAATCATTCATGCTTGTTTCATTTTCGTTAAATAAAATGAACCTCACACACTCCACGCAACAATTTTAAACCAAGGAGCTGGTCGTAAGACCCCAGCCCTTGATCAAGACCATTGGTGGATTTCATCACCACCTTGGCTTGATTTGCATCCATTTCCCGATTGTCAACTGTTGTTAGGCGTAAATCCTGACGAAGACAGACCGAGTGTCGCTGGGGTGATTCCCATGCGCGCGAGGATAAGTTTTCTATGGTAGGTGCCATTAACAGGACAATCCCCCTTCCGTACCGCCTACGTACCACGTACCTTCTGCTCTCACGTACCTATAGTCTCCCTCTCGTAAGGGCGGGTATATAGAGAGGTTGGTATATCGGCCTGGTTGGTATATTGAAGGGGCTACCATTTTGGGAGTTATATGAGCCGTCATAATGCATTTAAACGATCTTCAAAACCTACAAAAACAAAACAAAACACCAAAATGCACTAAACCGGTTTAGGGCACACCAATTAATCCTTAAAAGAGATAATCACGGTTTTGTGAATGTGTGTGCTTAATTCTGCTTAGTGTAGACAAAAAAAAAAATCATAAACGAGATAAAAACTTATTTAGATAGCATAGAAGCACCGCAATGGTGTACACCCGCAATCAAGCCCAATCAAGGGCAGAAGCTCCGGAAGGTACACAAAAAGCAGGCACAAGTCGCCTTCACTTCAGTCCCGAGGATTTGGTCATACCGCCTTATAGGTCTAACCTACAAAAGAATCCAATTGAGAATCCTCGGTGGGGTATGCCTATTCAAAGCAGCCCCTTTCGGGAAGATGCCTTACATGTAGACCTTGACATAAATAGAGAATCACCTCTTGAAGTTAGGCATGAGTGGCCACCGCGCGATGAAGCGCTAGACAGGCACACCGTCCATTTGGAGGGGCAACGTGGATATGGCGTCCCTTCTTTACCTATCATCGGAACAGAGAGACCAAATCCGGAGCGCGGGGCTCCTTACATAGGGCGACCTAACTCCGCCCACCCCCTTTACACCCGTGAAAGGGAGTACGAGGAAAGCCATCGCATTCCTCGAGGGCAACAAACAACGTGGGAACCTTGCATTTCCGCACCAGCTGGATATCATGATCACCCCTTGAGGCCAGAACCTCGAGCACATACCGCTTACCTCGACGGAGGGAAGCGACCCATTGAAACCTTAGACCAGCAAACTCGAGGTAAACACATAGGAGAAACATTCGAACCTCTTGAGCAAAATAGGGTAGACCAAATTGACCCAGCTTGTCGCCAGATATACCACCCGTCAAGCCCAAATCATGCGGCTTAAACAAAGTCATCAGGAGATAGAGTATCGACACCGCTTGGATAGAGAGCGCATGCAACGCGAAGCGGATGAGTTACGCTATGAAATACCTGAGAGGGGGCCAACCCCTCGCATCCAAAGAGCTGAACAGTATGAGAGGCGTAATCCGTTGGTGCAGGACAGGTCTCCACGACCTCGTCAAGCTCTGCCTCCAAGACCTCATAGATTCGAGAGGGAGGCAACTCCCCGAAAACAATGATGGGTACCTTCAGCAAGAGCTTGATCAGGGTCATAGGTTTCGCCCGAGAGACTCCTCAAGAATTTTACGAGGAGTATGAACCGGAAGAGGAATATGTTGAAACTCCCCATCAAGGCGGGAAGGATGCCATTCGGCCACCCCTCCATAGGCCTCCGGTTTACCGTAACTTGCAACAAGAGCGAACAAGAGAGGAAGAAATAAAATCTTCCGATGCATACCAAGCGCTATTGGAGCGTTTGGAGTCTGTGGAGACAAAAGCTGCTGGGCATCAAAAACCCACATTACGTCTACTCCGCGGTAATCCGGTGCATCCCTCGGTGCCTACACCTCTTTACCCCGAACACTTCAAGTTGCCTCAATTGGCAGTTTTTAAAGGTGAAGAGGACACACGGGAACACGTTACACGATTTCTAAGCCAATGCTTCGGCATCCAAGATAATGACGCATTGTTGCTTAGAACATTCATAACCACATTCGTAGGCCCTGCCTCGGATTGGTTCACACAACTACCCAAACACAGCATAAGCAATTTAGATCAATTAGTAGACGCGTTTCTTGAACGCTTTGCCTTCAACACAAGGAAGAAGGCATCACTAAGTGATTTAGCGAGCCTCAAGCAATTTGAAGAGGAAACAATGGCAGCGTACGGGAATCGATGGAGAGCTTTGCTTTCTAGGTTACCCTACCGTCCTCCTATGTCTGATCTCACGTAGATGTTCGCAAAAAGTTGCTTAAAATCAATCTCCGGTCTATTATTCTCTGCGACAATACGACGGCTTAGAAGAAGCTTTGGCGCAAGCCAGAGTCATAGAAGAGATTAAGATAGGCGAAGGCGCAATTGCCAAGCCTAAGAAGAAAGAGTGGAATAAAACCACTAAAGCTGGGACAACGCAACCACAACACGCTGCGGTCAACCAAGTTGCGATAAATGTTCCCGCGCCTGTGCAAGAAACGCAGCCTCAAAGGCTAACTACCGGGCGGTGCCTCCCGCTTATGAAAGAGATAATAGAAGACGGGAGCAAAATTACCCGCGTCGCCCTAGGCAAAATTTCACCCCATATGCGGAGTCTAGGGACTCCTTATTTGACCGCTTGTCAGCGGCAAATTTAGTCACTCTGCCGGAAATCCAAATTATAGACCCTAACATTCCCAAGCCTAGGGGGTAGAGAGAGGAATTGTATTGTAGATTCCATAGGCGCGAGAGGACATGACTTGAATGGGTGTTGGAAATTCAAAGACCTAGTCCAGGATTTGATCGACAACAGAACATTGGTTGTGGACAACCCCATCGCACCAAACAACCAACAAATGGGGGTATTCAAGGACCCCTTGCCAGCCCACGAGGCACAAACAAAACCACTCCAGATTAACGAGGTGCGACAAGATCTTCCCACACGGGGATTTGTGGGAATGATTAGCATAGTAACAAGGAACAGAAGGTACCCGAGAGCTGCCCCTGAGGTAGCTACGAGGGAAGTTCCGGCAACATCGCATCCTCAACAACGCCCAACGCGGTTACCTCCGCCTAGACCTGAGGTCACGATACGAACCAAACTCACGCAGAGTTTGCGGACCACGTCGGCTAGGCCTGTCCATCTACGAGCTTATTCAACAATCGGCTCCCCATAGAGAAGCTCTTATGGACATTTTAAAAGCCATTGAATTACAACCCCACGAGGCAAATTCTTTCAACGCCTTCGTGGGACATGTGAAACAATGTACGGAGCCGGTCATCACATTCGGAGAAGATGAGGTCAAAACGATATCAAATGACATGGCAGATCCACCCCTGCACGTTATCGCGCGGGTCAACGGGATTCCGTACAAGAGAGTGCTGATAGATACTGGCTCGTCCAGTAACATCATAACCACTGCAGCCTTGAAGCATTTGAAGCTGCCAGCCTCTCACATCACAGCCTCCACGTACACACTGCGAGCTTTTAATGATGCAATATGCTCGACAGTCGGCACAGTCGTTCTGCCAGTCCAGGTAGGACAAAAGTCAATACCTACACTGTGCCATGTCTTTGGAAGGTGAAATGGCTTATAATATACTTGCTAGGGCGGCCTTGGATCGGGGATATGAAATGTGTCCCTTCGATCGCCCACCTGTGCTTGAAGTATGCTTATGAAGGAGAAATACATGTAGTCCCAATGGACTTAGAGCCCTTCAAGTATTGCAATGCGGTACAATTCATACCTCAATCGACCCTCCCTTCAACGCATTTGGATTTCCAATTAAATCCATCTAAACAAGGTCCAATACCGCAGGCACCACTGGTGGCCAACAAGGCAAAATCCTAGCCGGGTGAGACTTCATCATCGGCTCCTTCATCATCAACGCCACCTATCATGGCCCAACAGAAGGACAAGGGAAAACAAATCATGGAAGAGGTTAAGCCCTTAGAAGAAAGGTTGCCCACAATTTCAACAATAACAAGAGAGGAAGCGCCCAACGCAACGGAAACCAAGATTCTGAACCACCAAACATGGAATGGACTCGGGAAGGACTACCATTTCCTCCCACCCAATCATCAACAATCATCGTTGAAATGGCCAGTACGGGCCTGGGGGAATACTTAGTGCAAAATGTTGTGGCAACCCCCACATTGGAGTCAGTACAAGACATGGGAAGACCTCACCTTCCCATTGGAACAATCGTCCCTCTAGGCTACCCACCGAACCAGACAAATTTTGTGTATGGGGGCCTTGATCATGGTCTTGAACCATGCCAACAAAAGGAAGCAGACGAAGAGCCTTTTGTTGAAAACATCAATTATCTGTCAAACCCAGAATTTGCCCTAAAATATCTAGGCCAATGCAATTGGCATGGATACGAGCTTAGCGAGATATGAGCAAGGGATGCGGATCCTTTGCCAACCAAGATATCAGATGCCATATGACAAGTCGGGGGTAGGGTTCAACCATCCCCTGCCATTAGACATCTTGGTTGAAAATATGCAAGGCCTAGAAATAGGCAACAAGGGGGGATTGGCATTGGGTCCTTATGCCAATCCGAATACAGAATACACATTGGGAGACTACCTCCCATGGTCAACAAACACCCCTGGAAGCAACAGTAATCCCTCTTCTTTGCTAGAGAGAGGCGAAAGTTCAGAGATAAATCCTCAAAGAGAACATCAACGGCTGCCAGACATCTTTCTGAAACTGTTCCCCTTAGAGGTTCCAGATGAAATAACACAGTCTCAAGAGAATCAGGTCCCTCCACTAAGAGTGGAACAACCGCAATGGGACCAGATTAATTCATTGGAACAGGAAGAGTCCTCAACATCGCAAGCAATAGATGTTGAAGAAGATGAACAATTTTGGATCTATGAAAGTGATTCGGAAGATGAGGCTGAGATGATCTATCTCAGACATGCGCGACAAAATCACCGCGCTCTAACTCATGAAGATCTAATGGGACAGATGGGTATATTGTTAGGACATGAATGGCACGTAGACCCTACGAGGTGGGACCAAGTGTTAGACCTATGGCTCCAAATTCAAGATGAGCATCGTCCACCTCGAGATCCCATCATGACAGCAGTGCCGAGGGAAGACCCCGCCTTCCTTTTCACACATAGAGATGAATTTGCACCTAGAGAGGATCCATTCGTGCCCATTCCCGTAGAGCCAGATCCAGAGTATAGGGAACATCTAAAAGAATCAAGTCATCACACCCGCGGTTACTGGAGACCAAATTCATTCCATCCACATGATCTCCATTGATTTGACCGCACCCATCCGCAATCCGACCGATCCATCACGGTCATTGCATCTAGACATGGATGCCATCGGTTGGGATCGCGTCAATTCACCATTGTCACCATCAGAGTACTGGCCTTTCGGTGAAATGCTTCATTTTACCCCAAGGACAACTCAGGATATTTTTCAAGCTGAAGAGGGACCCGAGGTTCCAAACGCAGATCTTAACTCAGCTGATGATATCCATTTAATCCCAACTCCACATCAGTTGGAGGAAGGATCCCACATGTCGATCGAGGAGACGGCCGACGTGGACATCGGCACGGATCCAATGAATCCACGGATTCTCAAGCTAGGGGTAAGCCTTTCCCCCGAAGAGCAAGCCGATTACATTGCCCTTCTTAAAGAAAAGAAGGAGGTTTTTGCATGGTCGTACAAGGATATGCCGGGAGCTAGACCCGCGGCTAGTCATGCACAATTTAACGCTTGATCCGAAAATCAAGCACTGTAAAGCAAAAACTAAGAAAGATGCACCCAACGGTGGCCTTGATGGTCAAAGACGAATTGCAAAAGCTGTTGGATGCACAATTTGTCATCTGCGTGGATTATCCGCCATGGTTGTCCAACATGGTTCCCGTCAAGAAGCCCGACGGGAGGATTCGCATATGCACCGACTTTCGAGACCTAAACAAAGCGAGTCCTAAGGATGATTTCCCCTTGCCAAGCATCGACGCATTGGTAGACGCTACAACGGGTCACGAAATGCTCTCCCTAATGGACGGTTTCTCAGGATACAATCAAATTCGTATCAATCCTGAAGACCAACTCAAAACGGCATTCACAACGCCTTGGGGGACATTTTGCTATAAGGTCATGCCTTTTGGCCTTAAAAACGCTGGCGCTACATACCAACGTGCTATGACGTATATCTTCCACGATTACATGCACAAAACTTTGGAAGATTACATGGATGATTTGTTAGCCAAGTCTCTCTTGCGCTCAGATCATCTCGGTGACTTAAGCAAGATTCTCGATCGCCTCATAGAGCATAAGGTCAGATTGAATCCCAAGAAGTGCGTGTTCGGCGTCACATCTGGAAAACTCTTGGGTTTTATAGTCTCAAAAAGAGGCATCGAAGTGGACCCAAACAAAGTCAAGGCAATCCTTGAAATGGCTCCCCCAACCACTATCAAGCGGCTCAGAAGTCTGCAAGGAAAGGTCGCGTCGATTAAACGCTTCATAGCGCAATTATCCGACAAATGCCGACCAATGAACAAATTATTGCACAAGGGGGTCACATTTCATTGGGATGACGAGTGCCAATCAGCCTTTGACGAAATCAAACAATACTTGGCTTCGCCGCCAGTATTGGCACCACCTAGACCAGGTGTGCCGTTCTACTTATACATCTCAGCTACTGAGGTGGAACTGGGCGCAATGCTAGCCCAGAAGAATGAACTTCACAAAGAACGGGCTACTTACTATCTTAGCCGCACCCTGGTCGATTACGAACTTAACTATGCATACGTTGAGAAACTACGCTTGGCGGTGGTGTTTGCTACCAAAAGGCTACGCCACTACATGCTTTGAGCAACACTACGTATGTTGTGTCTAAGGAGAATCCATTGCGATACATGATGAGTCGTACTTATCATAGTAGTCGCACGGCGAAATGGATCATGTTGTTGACGGAATTTGACATTGAGTTTATTGGGCAAAAATCTATAAAAGGACAAGTCATAGCCGATCAACTAGCAGAGGCTCCTCTTGAAGACGATCAGCCTCTGGTCATAGAACTACCCGATGATGGGGTCTTCCATGTCTCGGAATCGCCAGATTACGATGAGCTTGAGTCTCAGGCCGACATAACCTTATTTTTTGATGGTTCTAAATGCGAGCAAGGTGGTGGCGCAGGAATTGTATTCTTCACACCGCAGGGCGCTCCAATGCCCCTGTCATTTAAATTAAACTTCCAGTGCACCAACAATAATGCAGAATATGAAGCCTTGCTCCTAGGTCTTCAGACAGCAATCGCCATGAACATCAAAATATTGAACATCTTTGGCGATTCGTTGTTAATCGTCAATCAAGTCAAAGGGGTATATCAATGCAAATGCCCAGTTCTAAAGGCCTATAAAGCCCTCGTGGACAAATTCCTGGCAAAACTTGAGTGGTATGACATCGAGGCACTCCCTCGATCATCGAATCATTTTGCGGACACAATGGCCTCCTTGGGGTCACTAATCCCGCAAGACCTTTCCGGTGATATAACAACCATTCAGGTCAAAACCTTATCGCAACCCGCGATGGAGCGCGCAAGCTCAGACTTGACGCCAGGAGTCCACATGATCCGAGATCGAACCATCTTCGGATAAGTTCTTTCGAATCCGAGACTGTTTGAAACGTGCCAACTGGGGGTCTTTGTTTTCCCCCACTCCCATTAATAGCAACACAACGCTATTCTTACAAGTTCTATCCCAATCAGCATTTGTTAGGGAAGAACTTCAAAAGGGATTGGCTATTCATACTATCGAGGTTTCTGATCAACAAGACTGGTATTTACCCATAAGAGACTACCTCAAGTTAGGTAATCTTCCCTTTGGATTGACGCACGCCGCAAAACGAACATTCAAGCAAAAAGCGGCAAAATATGTCTTGATAGGAGACATTTTGTATCGTCGAAGCTATGACGGAATTCTTCTTCGTTGTTTGGACCAGCAAGAGTCCACTTGGGCAATCGCCCAAGCGCATGACGGTACATGTGGTGGCCACTTTAGCGGTATGGCCATCGCAAAGCGCATTCTTCGCATGGGCTATTATTGGCCATCTTTAGAGCGAGATTGTTGCGAGTATGTCAAGAAGTGCGTAAAGTGTCAACATCATGCCAATTTGATGCACGCACCTTCCCAGGCCCTACAGACAGTCCAGTCTGCTTGGCCATTTTTGCAGTGGGGCCTCGATCTAATCGGAAAGATCTCCCCTGCATCGTCGAGCCGTCACACGTTTATCATAACGGCCACGAGAATATTTTACCAAATGGGTGGAAGCAATTCCGTTAACCTCTACGACAGGACCCCGCATTGCGGAGTTCATTTTGCATTACATCATATGTCATTTTGGTATTCCATCCAAAATAATCTCGGATAATGGGCCATCATTCAAGAACAAAGACGTGCGTGCTTTAACCACAAAGTACAAAATTCAGCACAGACTTTTCAACACCCTATTATCCGCAAGCAAATGGGCAAGCAGAGGCGTCAAACAAAACGCTAGTCGCCATCCTTAAAAAGACCGTCGCAGACAGTCATAAGGATTGGCACATACAAATCCCACTTGCCCTTTGGGCTTATCGCACTAGCATTCGGACGCCCACTAGGGCAACTCCGTTTTCACTGGTGTATGGCTCAGAGGCAATAATGCCTCTCGAGTTGGAAATTCCTTCCCTGCGCATATCAATGCAGGAGTTCATCGATGATAACACTGCGTGGCAAGCCCGATTGGACCAACTTACGTTGCTTGACGAACGACGCGTTAATGCTCTCGAGCACTTACGTATCTATCAAGAGCGGCTTAAGAAAGCTTACAACATGAAAGTTCACCTAAGAGACTTTCGGGTTGGTGATTTGGTTCTGAAGGAAAACCAACAAAACTCTAATTTGCCGTCCCATATGAGGGACAAATTCGTGGCAAATTGGTTAGGTCCTTATGTCATTGATAGCAAAATAGGACCGGGGACGTACAGGATAGCTTCTCTTGACGGTATCAAGGAAACGAGAACCCTTGAATATCAGGTCATTTGCGACCATTTCATATCTAAGAAAGCCATATCCAAAAAAAAAAAAAAAAAAAAAAAAAAAGCTCCAAGGATTATCGCAATCTCTTGGTCACCAAAAAGCTCCAAGGATTATCGCAATCTCTTGGTCACCCAAAAAGCTCCAAGGATTATCGCAATCTCTTGGTCACCAAATAGCTCCAAGGATTATCGCAATCTCTTGGTCACCAAAAAGCTCCAAGGATTATCGCAATCTCTTGGTCACCCAAAAAGCTCCAAGGATTATCGCAATCTCTTGGTCAATCCAAAAAGCTCCAGGATGATCGCAATCTCTTGGTCACCCAAAAAGCTCCAAGGATTATCGCAATCTCTTGGTCACCAAAAAGCTCCAAGGATTATCGCAATCTCTTGGTCAATCCAAAAAGCTCCAAGGATTATCGCAATCTCTTGGTCACCCCAAAAGCTCCAAGGATTATCGCAATCGCTTGGTCAAAAAAAAAATCAAGAATTTCAAAAAAACAAAACAACAAAAATCATCAAAAACAACAAAGATTTGCATCTCAATTCTAGGCATACTCAAATTCATCAAAAAATTCATATTCTCGCACCTCATCTTCACCTTCACCAAAAACAATCCATCAAAATTACAAAAATACATAGCTGCATTAAGCATTGCATCCATACATTGCATATTTGTAGTCATACGGGTCAAAGGCACCATAGGCTGCAATAGCTCGATAGTCCATCTTGTTCCGCATTGTCTCATGTTACAAAAACAACAAAAACACCAAGCATAACTTTTACCACACTACGGTCGGTGGTCCGGGAATGTACCAAGAGTTTCGGTGATTCGGTCATCATTTTCCTCTTTAGCCATGTAGTGTATCAAGTCGAGCAGATTTTACGAAGGTAGAGTCATACTTGAAATACACCTTGTTACGTAACATCCCAACACAAATCAAAACACTAAAATTCCCAAATTGTGTGAACGAAAGATGAAACCTGCAAAATAATCTAGGTCACCACAAGCGAAACGGTTATCTTGCTCATCCCCCTATGCGAATGACCCCTAGAATGCTGAGAGTTGGCAAAAGGACAAGCATCCTCCCTACCCAATTCCCTAAGAATCCCTAAAGTTCTCAACAGTTGCAAAACACAAAAAATTTGCAAAATGTCAAAACTCCAAATTTGACAAACTACGGTGCACACATCAAAAGGCACAAACAACAGTGATTTTCGTCACTCCATAACCCCAATCCCTTGCTCGAAAGAAAAACAAATCAAAATAAACGGTGATCTCATCACTACAATGAGCAAGTATCCCAATACAATTGAAGAAAAGAAGGGAGTTGACCTTGAATCCCTGGAACTCTCAGCATTCTATAGGTCATAAGGCAAGCTTCAGTACCAATTTGGTTGATAGCCAATGGGTAACAGAAGTAAACCTCCCGCATGACGATATATATGTCACATTAACTTGCGTACAGATCAATGTTTGCATGTGGATGAGCTAGCTTATGGCATCCTGGATTACACCGCAGATTAATCTTAGTACATACAACAAAGGAATTCGTGGAGCTAATTAGGTGATCCTCGAGTACGAGTTCGGTTGAAAGCCCATCCGGCTTTGGCGGTATCCTAAAAAATACCACTAAATGAACTCAATTGCACACACAGGGATGTTAAATAACTTGGTCAAAAACAGGTCCGATTCATACCTTGTTCAAAAGTCTTGTAAGATAAAGTACAGTCATGGATAGTGAGTTAAAACTGTCTAAATCTCAAAAAATCTTACATTCATTCCAAAACCATCTGCGCTACTTATCATCCTTATGATACCATCAGAAAATACAAAAAAACAGAAAAACCATGTAAATAAAAAGCTTCTTAAACAGCCTACAGTACAATCACCACAAATATCATTCATCCATTTCACTTCGCATATCACATAGACATCAAAAACATTTACATTCATCATAACATCTGCATTCATCAAAATAAATAAACATGCATAAAAAAAAATCACATCATCACATGTACAAAACCAAAAATAAAACCGGTATATATATATATATCATCAAAAAGATGCCCGCAGGCTACAAAACCGGTCCTCAGACCCCGCAATCATATCCAAAAACCCAACCTAAGGCGTCCACCACCATGATCACGCAGGATCGGTGCGACGGGAACTACCCCCGTGGTGTGGGTCCTACGGGACCCTGCAGGGCGGCTACTACTAGCCCCCGCATCATGCCTGCTACCACCCCCCTCATCTAACCGCCTACGACGAGATGATGTTGACTGCTCAGTCAGACTATCCCTTGTCCGTCGTGAAGATCCACCGACCGAAGGCTCAGGTAGCCGCCCACCAAGGCGGATGACCTCCCTCTCCAAGTCTATCCGATACAGACACCACTCTGCCTCTCACCGATGATAAATAGACAATGCATCATCGCGCTGTGCCAAAACTCTATCCCGCTCTGCCAACTGAGCCCGCAGAAGATCCCTCTCCAGATCCCGCATCCGTAGTAGCTCTTTCAGTCGCACAATCTCAACGCCTACATCCGACCCCACCTCCTCTATATCTGCCGAACGCATAGGACTCGCGGGGACAGTAGCCTGCTCAGGCTCCCACTGCTCCTCCACATCCTGCATGTTCGGTTGCTCCGGAACACCCAAGCCCACATCCTCATCTCCCACATCCACCATGTCCACATCATCCAACGGACCCCCCCAATCACCCCTCGCTACCTCAGCATCCTCCACTGCCGCCTCTGCGCCTCCCAGTGGCCCCTCTCCTCTCCAATGCCGCAGTACCCACCACGAGTCATACTCAGTGGTAGTCCCGATGTCATCCACATCCGGGACCTCAATCACCGCATCCGACTCCTCGCCCAATGGCGCGGTGACAGGTGGCTCCAGATCCCTCTCATCTCCCCGATGCCGATAGACCACGGGCTCACCAGGAAACCCCTGGCGCACCCCAAACTGTCGTGTAACCCGGCGGTACGGAAAGAACTCATGCTCCGTCCCGTGCCGCCCAGTCAACCACCGCTCCCTACGTACCCATCGGAGCCACTCTCCAGCCTCCGGCCAGACTGGATAGTCCCGATAAGGATGCCAAACCACCTCCCCTAGAGTGAGCAGAGAAAAGGCATCAGTATAGTGCTGTACAACACCGGCCCATCGCCGACTCTGTCCCTGCTCCGTAGACCGCCGCCACAAAGCTGCATAGCCAATCTCCTCGTCATCCATCACCGCCCGAGTCGTCCACGGTAACCCAGTCGGCCTCTCCACTGCTATGTGCTGCCAACCCCAGCATTGAAGAAGATAACTGCAACTCACCCCCTTCCACTGCCGACAACGGATGCCGTACAGCTCCCCGTAGAGCTGTGCCAGCAATGTCTGTCCCCATCCATAAATCAACGGTGCCTCTATCGGGCACTCTACCAACTGCCATACCAACTCCAGCAGGTTCCACGGGAACCTCCCGCCTGACGAATCGGGTAGAAGCATGTTAGAAATGAGGCCCATCAAGAATGCGTGCCTCACTCCTAACACCCCCTCTCCCGCCACCGGCTAACAAAAATCCCGCTATCCTGACAGTCCACCTCGGCTGTCTCCACTGGGTTCGTTACACCCGGCCGCTCCGCATGCCCAAAACATCTCGTCGGTACAACGAGTCCAGCGATCACGCGGCGATGTCCTAATGAGCGATCCATCTATCGGAATCCGAAGCAATCGATAAACGTCCTCCAGTGTCACAGTCATCTCCCCTATCGAAAGATGGAAAGTGTTGGTCCGCGGATCCCAAACTTTGATCAGGGCCGTCAGATAGGCCTGATCTGGGACCACAGGCTCCAGTCGAGCCACCTGCTTGAGCCCAAGGGCATCAAGCCACTACCAATCAACATCGATCGGCGCCGACCGCGCCTCAGCAGAATGCGGCAGGTACACGGTACCGGCTCCTAACCTGCAAAACAATAACACACACAAAAATTCAAAATTAATTTTTCAGATTTAGGGTTCCTAACCTTAACTGATAATTACAAAAAAAAAAAAAAAATGCACTTACGGGTTTCGCCTCCGCTCCGCCGCTCGAACCAGTTTGTGCACTCATGATGACAGAGAGAATTTCGGCAGCGCTTCGCTTCGCAGAATTACCTCCTCCTCCCAGAACTCACAAATCGCAGGAAAAAATGACACAAATGAGCCCAAATCCAAGTTTTGGGCCTTAAATAAGCCTACCAACTAGAAATCGTCCTTGGCTGGGACGAGCGCTCTGGTCAGCGCTCGTCCCACCCAGGGACGATTTTTGCAATTGGAAATCGTCCCACCCAGGGACGATTTCCAGCCAGAAAAGTCAAAACATCAAAAAATCAACAAAAATGCACTAAAAACAACAAATAAAGTTGCCTAATAGAATGTTGTTACACTCGCAATACAAGGCAATCAAAATAGACGTTGGGGTCATATATTGTCGCTATCTCACTCCCCAAGAAGGCTACCATAGCCGGACCGCTCCACGGGAAGAAGATTACAACAATTTTATCCCCACATGCGTCACACAAAACAACAAAAACAATAAAAAAATTAAACAAAAACAGACAACAAAAAAAAAACATTGCCGGACACAAGTGCTCTTTCACTTAAACTCCGAGCAAAGAAAATCGATGTCGAGGTCCAAATTATCGCTCTCCTACTTCCCCAAGAAGGCTACAATAGCCGGACCGCTCCACGGGAAGTTAGATTTTCGATGATTTCACCTCATTACGACATCACCAAAAGGGTTAACACCCACCAAAAATAGGTCCAAATGTTGGAAAAATTGCACACGCTTAACGGTAAACCCTCTAAAGGCACCCTTGCACAAGTCATCTTGGGTCAAGCGACTCGTCGCTTCTCTCACGAAGGTCATTCCCTCATCGATTCGTCGCTTGAGGGGGTAGTCACACTTAGTCACCAACCAACAATCACACACCCAATTAAGGAAAACGACATGCATTCAAAGAATCATTGACAAAGACAATCACGCTCCTGCTTGGGGCAGTAAACAAGAAACAATCAAATCAATCAAACACTTGGCATTTCATGAATCATGAACACAAGGTTCCCCCCAAGGATAAAAATGCCCTTTGCCTGTTCATGGTGATCAATGTCTAAGTTCAAGTCACACCTCACCAAAATAGGTTAATACTTGAAATCAAATTCCTTAGCTCGTCGAAGCAAGGATTCAAGAATGCATGCCCTTTCCATACTTGGGGCATCAAAAGTTGGTTAGGTTACCAAGAAACCCTAATCGGTAGTGCTTTGGTTATCTATTTTTGCTCAGCACTGCGTCACCCGCAGCGCTTCCCAAAAAGGGGCATCTGTAGACACCAAAACAGCACCAATCCGATTATGTGACTGCAAACACTAATCGCTTTGACAAACACAGCCCCCAGGGCAGCCCTCAGAGGTCAAACAGTGGTCTTAACCACTTTCATAGCAATTTTGTGAGGTCAAGATGCAATTTGGCACACTTAGACACTTTGCCTAGTAATCGTCTCACCCAGGGACGATTTCTGAAATCGTCTCACCCAGGGACGATTGCTAACTTGAAATCGTCTCACCCAGGGACGATTTCTGAAATCGTCCCTGGGTGAGACGATTTCCAAGTTTAACGGGCAAAAAGACAAATGAGGCCAAGTGGCAGCCCAGAACAGTCAGTTGATGACTCCTGCCTCGCACGCGTGTGTGAGTGGACAAATAGGCCGTTTGAGGACTGTCACAAGGGCAATTATGAAAGCCCAAGTCAATGGAGGACTCCCCTCCCTCTTGGGAAGACAAGACTGCCACATGGCGCCTATGACCAACACATGGCATTTGTGCTTCCCTCCCAAAAGAGACCCCATGGGTCTATAAAAGGTGGGACTTTTCTCACCCAAAGGAGGGAGGTTAAAGGAGTTTTCAAGCAACGAAGTGTTGCCGAGTTGAAGACCCACTTGCATCCCTTTTGGTTCACCTTCCCACATCCACCAATCTCTTTTGCAAGGGAGGTTGTTGGGTGGCTTTTGGAAGCTTGAACCTGACCCAAATCCAACACATGGACACATGAACCAACCAATTCGCCGACCCCCCAATCCTAAGAGGTTTTGGGCCCATCCCTAGTGGATTGGCGCCGGAATCAAGTGCCAACGGTGGGAGGCCCACTTGGGCACCCCACACTTTTTAAGTTTTAGAGCATTCTAGATTACTTTTTCAGGTTGCATTTTGTGTTATTATGTTTGGTTAACTCACAGCTGCAATTTCGTAACTTTTGGTCAGATTCTAGTATGTTTTGTGTCGCTTTGTTGTTTCATTGACTTGCAGGTGGCGATATCAAATTCTCGAAGATAGAGGCCAAATTGGGAGAATCCGACCATCTGGGTCGTCCCAAAATGGCCCCAATTACATAACCCCTTTGTCTGCAGGTGTTTTGGAGACCTCGGGAGTCGAAATTGGAGCGTGTCAGTTCGGCTTCCCCAACACAGAAGAAATCGTCCCACCCAGGGACGATTTACAGTCGTAAATCGTCCCACCCGGGGACGATTTCCGGTTGAAAGCGGATTGGCCGACTGTCTCGGTGGCAATGGCCCGTTGGTAACATTTTATGTCTTCCGGCAAGTTTTCAGTGCTGTTTAGAATCATTTTGTTCATCGTTTTAGATAAATGTTTGCATGCATATTTTGATGATTTTAGAAGAACAAACACTTTTCACTGGCAGCAAGTGCTACTGACATCTTGGTTGTTTCTTTGTTCGCAGGAGAAGCAGCAGAGGTGAAGAAATCATCGACATCAACGGCGACATCATCTTGGCCCGCCCATTGCAATCGTGGGCACGCGAAAGGAGGAAGACTAAGTCAAACATTGTAACAAAGACAAATTTAACGCTCCTAGCCCCTAAAAAGGGAGGAGACGTCTATGTAACCAAGGATAAGATATTTGAATAAAGAGGGCTGTGATTTCTTTACATCTTTTCTTTCCTTTCCAAATTGTCTCTTTTCTTCATTTTTGTGCATAGGATTAAAGCGTTACATTTCGTCTTATGTTGCATAATCAGTGCTCCCTCTACCCGAAATCTCGTACTTTCATGTTGAATAACTTGCGCTTATGAGTAGATAGCCATTTGTGGTTGGTTTTGTACATATTTGGAAATTTCATCTTATCGTCTTTGATTTTAATACACTATCTTATGTCTATAGATAATCTATATTTAGATTCTTATAAGGGACAAGAGAAAGCATTATATAGTATTTAAAAAACTGTTGGACAATAAATAGAGATTTATAAAATTAAGAGAGACAAAATAGTAGTGACCATACTGTTATAGTAATAAAGGAGATATTGCAACCATAGAAGAAATATACAACAATTTATCTAATAATATGATAAGAAGAAAATATAATAAGAAACACAAGAACAAAAGTCCTAAAATCAGAGTAAATATGAGCTGGGAGGTAGTACGAGCCAAAAAGGAGTGTACCTTTTCTTGTTTTAGGTATTTGAGGAAGAGAAGGAAGAGAATATGAATGTGGAGCAAGAGCAAGGAGGGAGATCTCATCTTATTTGGGTGTATGTCTTTAGGGAAATTTAAGAAATAAAAAATTCATATAAGGAAAAGGTCGGTAGCAAGGAAGGAAAACAACATTTGAAAGTCCTAATTGGAATTAAGGATGTTGTATCTAGAAGTATCAATTCCCGATTATAAGGGAAGAGGAATATAAACATATTACATGTCCATACAAGTAGTATATGCTATAACAAATATGATTATAAAGGATGAGATGGTAGAGCATGGTATACTAGTATTTAAAAGCATAAGGCTAATATGTAACATCCATGGAGGCTGGCTAGAGAGTTTAGATTATTTAAAATTAGACTAAGAGGAATTGGGTATTGAATTCAAATTACTTCATGATTTTCTTCCTAAAAGTTATTTCTTCATCGTATTTTCTAGTTTGGAGATCAAGGATACAATAATGGGTGGTAGCCCATGGTTTAGGGAGAGAAATACCAATATTTAAGATCATGAAGTGAATATTTTTCTATCTAGATAAAAACCATTCAAAAAATTCCATCGTGGGTCAGGATTTTTGGACTTATGTATTAGCTTATCAATAAAATTATTGAGAATAATATTGGCATAAATAACCTAGATTTATGTTATGGGTATTTCAATTTTTTTTTTTTTACAATTGATTCATATTAAATCTCAATCAATAGAAAGCGGTCAAGTAGTATAAATGAAATCATAGCATTATGATGCCACATAAATTATGATATTGGAGATATAACAAGAGATAACAAATTGAAAATGATGGAAAAAAAGATAATAAAATTTGGTCATGAGATAAAATTCAGTATGAGGCAAGGATATCATACTATAATGGAAGCACTAGATGATAAAGGCCATTATTATTCACTCTAATGAATATTTAGAAGAAAAAAATAAGAAGAAAAGGGATGAGGAAGTCCAATGTGCAAGTTCAAATTCAAAAGGAACTAAAAGTGTAAAGGAATATGCAACATAAAATTCTAAAACAAAGGGGACAAAGGAGGGAGATTTTATTAAAGGAAAGTCGTCTTCATTTTCCTCAAGCAACAAAAAATCCTCTCCTTGGAATAGAAATGAAACTAGTATAAAGGTTATCTCTTGCAGTTTAAGATTTTTAGAACAACATAATAAAGAAATGAGGATGGAGGATATCTATAGCAATGTAGGGTTTTTAGGATAGCATGAAAAAAAAATTATAAAGGAGTAATTGCCTTGCACTCTAGGGTCTTTAGGTAACAAAATACCAGTGGCTTTAAAGTTATTCCTTATAACTCGGACCCTTTAGAGAAAGATAAACCCATGCATGATAAGTCCCATTATGAGAATTACAAAAAATATAAGATATTGTTAGTGGGATCTAAAAAATGAGAGGAAGACCCAATAAGCAAAAGTAAATATAAAGGAAAACTTACAGGTTTATCAATGTGGGAGAACAAGAGCAAATATCTCAAATATTAACAATAGTTGTGACTAAGGCCACAAATAAAAACAAGCATTGATGATGTAAATGATATCTTGGATTATTAAGGACATGAATGAGAGCCCTAAGGTGTTAGAGAATTGATAAATTACCTTAGATAATATATTTATAAAGAAGGAAAGCAGGTAGAAAATATTTTAGCTATTTATGGTGTTGATCTTTGTCTTGGTAAAATCCAATAATTAAAATTAAACTAGTCGAGTGAGATTGTGAGAACATAATAGTTTGAAGAATATAAAGAATATTATTCACGAAGGACAAATGAAGAATATCTTTGGTAAAAACTCAAGTTGAATATGGATTAAGTAACCGTACGATAATGCAACTATTTTGTTATTTTTGATGGCAGTGGCCCCCATAGAAACCACACAATGTTTATTTAAAAACCAATATCATAAAATCAAGGTACTCAAGTTATAAAAGTTACGTTATGATTAAATCCAGGATCACATTTATGAAGTGAAATGAACAAGATATTTTTTTGCCTAAAATTCAAAGGAGATGATAATAACCAAAGCAAAGTGAAAGCACGAGATTCCGGGAAAAAGAAACACCAAGTGCGATTGCATTCAAAATTAAACACGCTTAAGTCCTAGAAATGTAAATTGCATGAAATGGAAAAGAAACACATTGGAAGAGACACAATCAAATAGAGAAAACACAGCCCTTTCATTAATATCCCTTGATCTCTGTTACAATGATGTCTCCTCCCTTTTCAGGGGCTAGGAGTGCAAATAGAGTTTGATTACAATCACTGAATGATTCCTCTTTTCGCATGCCCACGATTGCAATGGGCGGGCCAAGATGATGCCGCCGTTGATGTCGATGAGTTATTCGCCTCTGCTGCTTCTCCTATGAACAAAGAAATGACCAAGACGTCAGTAGCACCTGCTACAAAGGAAAAGCGTTTGCTCTCTGAAACTAACAAAATATGCATGTAAATATTTGCCTGAAACAGTGAATACGATGAATCCAAATTGCTTCAAAACTTGACAGAAGGTAAGAAAAGTTACCAGAAGGCCACTGCCACCGATACGATCGGCCAATCTGCTTTCCATTGGAAATCGTCCCCGGGTGGGACGATTTCGACTGTAAATCGTCCCCGGGTGGGACGATTTCTTCTATGTTGGGGAAGCCGAACTGACACGCTCCAATGTCGACTCCCGAGGTCTCCAAAACACCTGCAGACAAGGGGGTTATGTAATTGGGGCCATTTTGGGACGACCCAGATGGTCGGATTTTCCCAATTTGGCCTCTATCTTCGGGAATTTGACGTCGACACCTGCAAGTTAGCGAAACGACAAAGCAATACAAAACACCCTAGAATCGACCAAAAGTTACAAAATTGCAGCTATGGATTAATCAAACCTAATAACACAAAACGCAATCTAAAAAATAATCTAAAATGCTCAAAAACTAAAAATAGGACTTGGGAGGTGCGGGGGTGCCCAAGTGGGCCTCCCACCGTTGGCCCTCGATTTTGGAGCCAATCCACTAGGGATGGGCCCAAAACCTTTTAGGATTGGGGGTCGGCGAATTGGTTGGTTCAGGTGTCCATGCGTTGGATTTGGGTAAGGTTTGAGCTTCCAAAGGCCACCCAACAACCTCCCTTGCAAAAGAGATTGGTGGATGTGGGAAGGTGAACCAAAAGGGATGCAAGTGGGTCTTCAATTCGGCAGCACTTCGTTGCTTGAAAACTCCTTCAACCTGTATCCTTTGGGTGAGAAAAGTCCCACATTTTATAGACCCAAGGGGTCTCTTTTGGGAGGGAAGCACAAATGCCATGTGTTGGGCATAGGCGCCATGTGGCAGTCTTGTCTTCCCATGAGGGAGGGGAGTCCCCCATTGACTTGAGCTTTGATAAATGCTTTTTGTAACAGTCTTCTAACGGCCCCTCTGTCCACCTACACACGCGTGCAAGACAGGAGTCCTCAACTGACTGTTCTGGGCTGCCACTTGGCCTCATTTGCCTTTTTGCCCGTTAAACTTGGAAATCGTCCCACCCAGGGACGATTTCAGAAATCGTCCCTGGGTGAGACGATTTCAATTCAGAAATCGTCCCTGGGTGAGACGATTACTAGGCAAAGTGTCTAAGTGTGCCAAATTGCTTCTTGACCTCACAAAATTGCTATGAAAGTGGTTAAGACCACTGTTTGACCTCTGAGGGCTGCCCTGGGGGCTGTGTTTGTCAAAGTGATCAGTGTTTGCAGTCACATAATCGGATTGGTGCTGTTTTGGTGTCTACAGATGCCCCTTTTTGGGAAGCGCTGCGGGTGACGCAATGGTCGAGCAAAAATAGATAACCAAAGCACTATTGATTAGGGTTTCTTGGTAACCTAACCAAATTTTGATGCCCCAAGTATGGAAAGGGCATGCATTCTTGAATCCTTGCTTCTGACGAGCTAAGGAATTTGATTTCAAGTATTAACCTGTTTTGGTGAGGTGTGACTTGAACTTAGACATTGATCAGTCATGAACAAGTGAAGGGCGTTTTTATCCTCAGGGGGAACCTTGTGTTCATGATTCACGAAATGCCAAGTGTTTGATTGATTTGATTGTTGCTTGTTTACTGCCCCAAGCAGGAGCGTGATTGTCTTTGTCAATGATTCTTTGAATGCATGTCTTTTTCTTTAATTGGGTGTGTGATTGTTGGTTGGTGACTAAGTGTGACTACCCCCTCAAGCGACGAATCGATGAGGGAATGACCTTTGTGAGAGAAGCGACGAGTCACTTGACCCAAGATGACTTGTGCAAGGGTGCCTTTAGAGGGTTTATCGTTAAGCGTGTGCAATTTTTCCAACATTTGGACCTATTTTTGGTGGGTGTTAACCCTTTTGGTGATGCCAAAATGAGGTGAAATCATCGAAAATCTAACTTCCCGTGGAGCGGTCCGGCTATTGTAGCCTTCTTAGGGAAGTTGGAGAGCGATAATTTGGACCTCGACATTCATTTTCTTTGCCTAGAGGTTAAGTGCATGAGCACTTATGTCTGGCGATGTTTTTTTGTGTTTTTGTTGAATTTTGTACTGTTTTTGTTGTTTTTTGTGACACCATTTGGGGATTAAATTGTCTGCAATCCGTCTGCCCGTGGAGCGGTCCGGCTATGTTAGCCTTCTTGGGGGGTAGGATATTGACATTTTGTAATGCCAATGCGTATTTTGTATGTCGGGATGTCAAGTGCAACAACACTCTTATTAGGCAAATTTTTTTTTTTTTTTTTTAGTTCATTTTTGTTGATTTTTTGTTGTTTTGACTTTTCTGGCTGGAAATCGTCCCTGGGTGGGATGATTTCCAATTTCAGAAATCATCCCTGGGTGGGACGAGCACTGACCAGAGCGCTCGTCCCACCCAAGGACGATTTCCAGTTGGTAGGCCTATTTAAGGCCCAAAACTTGGATTTGGGCTCATTTGTGTCATTTTTTTTTTCTGCGATTTGGTAGCTCTGGGAGGAGGAGGTAATTCTGCGAAGCGAAGCGCTGCCGGAATTCCCTTTGTCATCATGAGTGCGCAAACTGGTTCGAGCGGCGGAGCGGAGGCGAAATCCGTAAGTGCTCCCTAGAGTTTATTCTTGCAATTGATGATTTGATTTGAATCGATTTTGTTTATTTCTTTGTTTGAAATAAAATTTAGATCCTGAGACTTAGTTATTTCTTTTATTCAATCAGTTAAAGTTAGAAACCCTAGATCTGAAAGATTTATTTTTGAATTTTTGTGTTGTTTTTTTTTGTTTTTTTTTTTTTGTAATTACTCAGTTTAGGTTAGGAACCCTAAATTTGAAAAATTAGTTTTGAAAATTTTTTTTTTTTGTGTTATTGTTTTGCAGGTTAGGAGCCGGTACCGTGTACCTGCCGCATTTGCTGAGGCGCGATCGGCGCTGACTGATGTTGACTGGCAGTGGCTTGATGCCCTTGGGCTCAAGCAAGTGGCTCGACTGGAGCCTGTGGTCCCGGATCAGGCCTATCTGACGGCCCTGATCAAAGTTTGGGATCCGCGGACCAACACTTTCCATCTTCCGACAGGGGAGATGACTGTGACACTGGAGGACGTTTATCGGCTGCTTCGGATTTCGATAGATGGACTACCTATTAGGACATCACCGCGTGATCAGTGGACTGCTGTACTGACGAGATGTTTTGGGCATGCGGAGCGGCTGGGTGTAACGAACCCAGTGGAGACAGCCGAGGTGGATTGTCAGGCTAGCGGGATTTTTGTTAGCTGGTGGCAAGAGAGGGGGGTGTTAGGAGTGAGGCACGCATTCTTGATGGGCCTCATTTCTAACATGCTTCTACCTGATTCGTCAGGCGGGAGGTTCCCGTGGAACCTGCTGGAGTTGGTATGGCAGTTGGTAGAGTGCCCGATAGAGGCACCACTGATTTATGGATGGGGACAGACATTGTTGGCACAGCTCTACGGGGAGCTGTACGACGTTCACTGTCGGCAGCGGAAGGGGGTGAGTTGCAGTTATCTTCTTCAGTGCTGGGGTTGGCAGCACATAGCAGTGGAGAGGCCGACCGGGTTACCGTGGACGACGCGGGCGATGATGGATGACGATGAGATTGGCTATGCAGCTTTGTGGCGACGGTCTATGGAGCAGGGGCAGAGTCGGCGATGGGCAGGTGCCGTTGAGCACTACACTGATGCCTTTTCTCGGCTCACTCTAGGGGAGGTGTTTTGGCGTCCTTATCGGGACTTTCCAGGCTGGGTTGAGGCTGGAGAGTGGCTCCGACGGTACGGAGGGAGCGGTGGTTGACTGGGCGGCACGGGACGGAGCATGAGTTCTTTCCGTACCGCCGGGTTACACGACAGTTTGGGGTGCGTCAGGGGTTGCCTGGTGAGCCCGTGGTCTATCGACGGTGGGGGGATGAGAGGGATCTGGAGCCACCGATCACCGCACCATTGGGCGAGGAGTCGGATGCGGTGATAGAGGTCCCGGATGTGGATGACATCGGGACTACCACTGAGTATGATTCGTGGTGGGTACTGCGGCGTTGGAGAGGAGAGGGGCCATTGGGAGGCGCGGAGGCGGCAGTGGAGGATGCTGAAGCAGCAGGGGGTGATTGGGGAGGTCCGTTGGATGATGTGGACATGGTGGATGTGGGAGATGAGGATGTGGACTTGGGTGTTCCGGAGCAGCCGGACATGCAGGATGTGGAGGAGCATTTGGAGCCTAAGCAGGCTACTGTCCCTACGAGTCCTATGTGGTGGGCTCAGTTGGCAGAGCGGGATAGAGTTTTGGCGCAGCGCGATGATGCATTATCTATCTATCATCGACGGGAGGTAGAGTTGTGTCTGTATCGGATAGAATTGGAGAGGGAGGTCATCCGCCTTGGCGGGTGGCTCCCTGAGCCTTCGATCAGCAGATCTTCTCGACGGACGAGGGATAGTCTGACTGAGCAGTCAGCATCATCTCACCGCAGGTGGTTAGATGAGGGGGGTGGTAGTAGGCATGATGCGGGGGCTAGCAGTAGCCGCCCTGCAGGGTCCCGTCGGACCCACACCACGGGGGGTAGTTCCCGTCGCACCGATCCTGCGTGATCATGGTGGTCGACGCCTTAGGTTGGGTTTTTGGATATGCTTGCGGGGTCTGAGGACCAATTTTGTAGCCTACGGGCATCTTTTTTTGACGATATATATATATACCGGTTTTATTTTTGGTTTTGTACATGTGATGATGTGATTTTTGTTATGCATGTTTATTCATTTTGTTGAATGCAGATGTTATGATGAATTCAAATGTTTTAGATGTCTATGTGATATGCAAATTGAAATGGATGAATGATATTTGTGTTGATTGCACTGTAGGCTATTTTAGAAGCTCTTTATTTACATGATTTTTTTCTATTTTTGTATTTTCTGATGGTATCATAAGGATGATAAGTAGCGCAGATGGTTTCGGAATGAAGGTAAGGTTTTCTGAGATTCAGTCAGTTTTATCTCACTATCCATGACTGTACTTTATCTTACAAAACTTTTGAACAAGGTATGAATCGGACCTGTTTTGACCGAGTTATTTAACATCCCTGTGTGTGCAATTGAGTTCATTTAGTGGTATTTGTTAGGATACCGCCAGTGCCAGGTGGGCTTTCAACCGAACCTGTATCGAGGATCACCTAATTAGCTCCACGAATTCCTTTGTTGTATGTACTAAGATTAATCTGCGTTGTAATCCAAGATGCCATAAGCTAGCTCATCCACATGCAAACATTGATCTGTACGCAAGTTAATGTGACAGATATATCGTCATGCGGGAGGTTTACTTCTGTTACCAATAGGCTATCAACCTAATTGGTACAAAAGCTTGCCTTATGACCTACATAATGCTGAGAGTTCCAGGGATTCAAGGTCAACTCCCTTCTTTTCTTCAATTGTATTGGGATACTTGCTCTTTTGTAGTGATAAGATCACTGTTTATTTTGATTTGTTTTTCTTTTTGAGCAAGGGATTGGGGATATGGAGTGATGAAAATCACTGTTGTTTGTGCCTTTTGATGTGTGCACTATAGTTTGTCAAATTTGGAGTTTTGACATTTTGCAAATTTTTGTGTTTTGCAACTGTTGAGAACTTTAGGGATTCTTAGGGAATTGGGTAGGGAGGATGCTTGTCCTTTTGCCAACTCTCAGCATTCTAGGGGTCATTCGCACAGGGGGATGAGCAAGATAAACGTTTCGCTTGTGGTGACCTAGATTATTTTGCAGGTTTCGTCTTTCATTCACACAATTTGGGAATTTTAGTGTTTTGATTTGTGTTGGGATGTTACGTAACAAGGTGTATTTCAAGTATGACTCTACCTTCATAAAATCTGTTCGACTTGGTACACTACATGGCTAAAGAGGAAAATGATGACTGAATCACTAAAACTCTTGGTACATTCCCAGACCATTGACTGTAGTGTGGTAAAAGTTATGCTTGGTGTTTTTGTTGTTTTTGATGAATTCGAGTATGCTTAGAATTGAGATGCAAATCTTTATTGTTTTTGATGATTTTTGTTGTTTTGTTTTTGTTGAATTTATTGATTTTTATTTTTATTTTTTGACCCAACGATTGCGATAATCGTTGGAGCTTTTTGGGTTGACCAAGAGATTGCGATAATCCTTGGAGCTTTTTGGTTGACCAAGAGATTGCGATAATCCTTGGAGCTTTTTGGTTGACCAAGAGATTGCGATAATCCTTGGAGCTTTTTGGTGACCAAGAGATTGCGATAATCCTTGGAGCTTTTTGGGTTGACCAAGAGATTGCGATAATCCTTGGAGCTTTTAGTTTGACCAAGAGATTGCGATAATCCTTGGAGCTTTTTGGGTTGACCAAGAGATTGCGATAATCCTTGGAGCTTTTAGGTTGACCAAGAGATTGCGATAATCCTTGGAGATTTTTGGGTTGACCAAGAGATTGCGATAATCCTTGGAGCTTTTTGGATTGACCAAGAGATTGCGATAATCCTTGGAGCTTTTAGGTTGACCAAGAGATTGCGATAATCCTTGGAGTTTTTTTTTTTTTTTTGGTTTATGGCTTTCTTAGATATGAAATGGTCACAAATGACTGATATTCAAGGGTTCTATTTCCTTGATACCGTCAAGAGAAGCTAGCCTATACGTTCCTGGTCCTATTTTGCTATCAATGACATAAGGACCTAGCCAATTTTCCGTGAATTTGTCTCTCATATGGGACGGCAAATTAGAGTTTTGTTGGTTTTCCTTCAGAACCAAATCACCAACCCGAAAGTCTCTTAGGTGAACTTTCATGTTGTAAGCTCTCTTAAGCCGCTCTTGATAGATACGTAAGTGCTCGAGAGCATTAACGCGTCTTTCGTCAAGCAACGTAAGTTTGTCTAACCGGCCTGCCGTGCGGTGTTATCATCGATGAATTCCTCGCATTGATATGCGGAGGGAAGGAATTTCCAACTCGAGAGGCATTACTCGCTCTTGAGCCATACACTAGTGAAAACGGAGTTGCCCCAGTGGGCGTCCGAATACTAGTGCGATAAGCCCAAAGGGCAAGTGGGATTTGTATGTGCCAATCCTTATGACTGTCTGCGACGGTATTTTTAAGGATGGCGACTAGCATTTTGTTTGACGCCTCTGCTTGCCCATTTGCTTGCGGATAATAGGGTGTTGAAAAGCTGTGCTGAATTTTGTACTTTGTGGTTAAAGCACGCACGTCTTTGTTCTTGAATGATGGCCCATTATCCGAGATTATTTTGGATGGAATACCAAAACGACATATGATGTACTACAAAATGAACTCCGCAATGCGGGGTCCTGTCGTAGAGGTTAACGGAATTGCTTCCACCCATTTGGTAAAATATTCTGTGGTCGTTATGATAAACGTGTGATGGCCTGACGATGCAGGGGAGATCTTTTCGATTAGATCGAGGCCCCACTATGAAAATGGCCAAGCAGACTGGACTGTCTGTAGGGCCTGGGAAGGTGCATGCATTAAATTGGCATGATGTTGACATTTTATGCACCTCTTGACATACGCGCAGCAATCTCGCTCTAAAGATGGCCAATAATAGCCCATGCGAAGAATGCGCTTTGCAATGGCCATACCACTAAAGTGGCCGCCACATGTACCGTCATGCGCTTGGGTGACTGCCCAAGTGGACTCTTGCTGGTCCAAGCAATGAAGAAGAATTCCGTCGTAGCTGCGATGATACAAAATGTCTCCTATCAAGACATATTTTGCCGCTTTCTGTTTGAATGCTCGTTTTGCGGCGTGCGTCAATCCAAAGGGTAGATTACCTAACTTGAGGTATTCTCTTATTGGTAAATACTAGTCCGTTGATCGGATACCTCGATAGTTTGAACAACCAATCCCTTTTGGAGTTCTTCCCTAACAAATGCTGATTGGGATAGAACTTGTAAGAATAGCGTTGTGTTGCTATTAATGGGAGTGGGGGAGAACAAAGACCCCCAGTTGGCATGTTTCAAATAGTCTCGGATTCGAAAGAACTTATCCGAAGATGGTTCGATCTGGATCATGTGGATTCCTGGCGTCAAGTCTGAGCTTGTGCGCTCCATCGCGGGTTGCGATAAGGTTTTGACCTAAATTGTTGTTATATCACCGGAAAGGTCTTGCGGGATTAGTGACCCTAAGGAGGCCATTGTGTCCGCAAAATGATTCGATGATCGAGGGAGTGCCTCGATGTCATACCACTCAAGTTTTGCTAGGAATTTATCCACGAGGGCTTTATAGGCCTTTAGAACTGGGCATTTGCATTGGTATACCCCTTTGACTTGATTGACGATTAACAACGAATCACCAAAGATGTTCAGTCTTTTGATGTTCATGGCGATTGCTGTCTGAAGACCTAGGAGCAAGGCTTCATATTCTGCATTGTTGTTGGTGCATCGGAAATTTAATTTAAATGACAGGGGCATTGGAGCGCCTCGCGGTGTGAAGAATACAATTCCTGCGCCACCACCTTGCTCGCATTTAGAACCATCAAAAAATAAGGTTATGTCGGCTCGAGACTCGAGCTCTTCGAATCTGGCGATTCTGAGACATGGAAGACCTCATCATCGGGTAGTTCTATAACTAGAGGCTGATCGTCTTCAAGAGGAGCCTCTGCTAGTTGATCGGCTATGACTTGTCCTTTTATAGATTTTTGCCCAATAAACTCAATGTCAAATTCCGTCAACAACATGATCCATTTCACCGTGCGGCTACTATGATAAGTACGACTCATCATGTATCGCAATGGATTCTCCTTAGACACAACATACGTCGTGTTGCTCAACATGTAATGGCGTAGCCTCTTTGTAGCAAACACCACTGCCAAGCAGAGTTTCTCAACGTATGCATAGTTAAGTTCCTAACTGACCAGGGTGCGACTAAGATAGTAAGTAGCCTATTCTTTGTGAAGTTCATTCTTCTGGGCTAGCATTGCGCCCAGTGCCACCTCAGTAGCTGAGATGTATAAGTAGAACGGCACACCTGGTCTAGGCGGTGCCAATACTAGCAGCAAAGCCAAGTATTGTTTGATTTCGTCAAAGGCTGACTGGAACTCGTCATCCCAATGAAATGTGACCCCCTTGTGCAATAATTTGTTCATTGGTCGGCATTTTTCAGATAATTGCGCTATGAAGCATTTAATCGACGCGACCTTTCCTTGTAGACTTCTGAGCTGCTTGATAGTGGTTGGGGGAGCCATTTCAAGGATTGCCTTGACTTTGTTTGGGTCCACTTCGATGCCTCTCTTGGAGACTATAAAACCCAAGAGTTTTCCAGATGTGACGCCGAACACGCACTTCTTGGGATTCAGTCTAACCTTATGCTCTATGAGGCGATCGAGAATCTTGCTTAAGTCACCGAGATGATCTGAGCGCAAGAGAGACTTGGCTAACAAATCATCCATGTAATCTTCCAAAGTTTTGTGCATGTAATCATGGAAGATATACGTCATAGCACGTTGGTATGTAGCGCCAAGCGTTTTTAAGGCCAAAAGGCATGACCTTATAGCAAAATGTCCCCCAAGGCGTTGTGAATGCCGTTTTGAGTTGGTCTTCAGGATTGATACAAATTTGATTGTATCCTGAGAAACCGTCCATTAGGGAGAGCATTTCATGACCTGCTGTAGCGTCTACCAATGCGTCGATGCTTGGCAAGGGGAAATCATCCTTAGGACTCGCTTTGTTTAGGTCTCGAAAGTCGGTGCATATGCGAATCCTCCCGTCGGGCTTCTTGACAGGAACCATGTTGGACAACCATGGCGGATAATCCACGCAGATGACAAATTGTGCATCCAACAGCTTTTGCAATTCATATTTGACCATCAAGGCCACTGTTGGGTGCATCTTTCTTAGTTTTTGCTTTACTGGCTTGATTTTCGGATCAAGCGTTAAATTGTGCATGACTAGTCGCGGGTCTAGTCCCGACATATCTTTGTACGACCATGCAAAAACCTCCTTCTTTTCTTTAAGAAGGGCAATGTAATCGGCTTGCTCTTCGGGGGAAAGGCTTACCCCCAACTTGAGAATCTGTGGATTCATTGGATCTGTGCCGATGTCTACGTCAGTCGTCTCTTCGACTGACATGTGAGATCCGTCCTCCAACTGATGTGGAGTTGGGATTAAATGGATATCATCAGCTGAGTTAAGATCTACGTTTGGAACCTCGGGTCCCTCTTCAGCTTGAAAAATATCTTGAGTTGTCCTTGGGGTAAAATGAAGCATTTCACCGAAAGGCCAATACTCGATGGTGACAATGGTGAATTGACGCGATCCCGACCAATGGCATCCATGTTTAGATGTAATGACCGTGATGGATCGGTCGGATTGCGGATGGGTGTGGTCAAATCAATGGAGATCATGTGGATGGAATGAATTTGGTCTCCAGAACCATGGGTGTGATGACTTGATTCTTTTAGATGTTCCCTATACTCTGGATCTGGCTCTACGGGAACATGCACAAATGGATCCTCTCTAGGTGCAAATTCATCTCTATGTGTGAAAAGGAAGGCGGGGTCTTCCCTCGGTACTGCTGTCCTAATGGGATCTCGAGGTGGACGATGCTCATCTTGAATTTGGAGCCATAGGCCTAACACTTGGTCCCACCTCGCTGGGTCTACATGCCATTCATGTCCTAATCGTATACCCATTTGTCCCATTAGATCTTCATGGGTTAGAGCGCGGTGATGTCGTCGCGCATGTCTGAGATAGTCCATCTCAGTCTCGTCTTCTGACTCGCTTTCATAAATCCAAAATTGTTCATCCTCTTCAGCATCTGTTGCTTGCGACATTGAGGACTCTTCCTGTTCCAGTGAATTAATCTGGTCCCATTGCGGTTGTTCCACTCTTAGTGGAGGGGCCTGATTCTTTTGAGACTATGTTATTTCGTCTGGAACCTCTAAGGGGAACAGTTTTAGAAAAATGTCTGGCAGCCGTTGTTGTTCTCTTTGAGGACTGCTCTCTGAACTTTCACCTCTCTCTAGTAAAGGAGAGGGATTATTGCTATTTCCAGGGGTGTTTGTAGACCATGGGAGATAATCCCCTAAGGTGTATTCTATGTTTGGATTGGCGTACGGGCCTTGTGCCAATCCCCCCGTTGCCTATTTCTAGGCCTTGCATATTTTCAACCAAGATGTCTAATGGCAAGGGATGGTTGAACCCTACCCCCGACTTGTCATATGGCATCCGATATCTTGGTTGGCAAAGGATCCGCATCCCTTGCTCATATCTCGCCTAGCCCATACCCATGCCAATTGCATTGTTCGAGATATTTTAGGGCAAATTCTGGGTTCGACAGATAATTGATGTTTTCGACAAAAGGCTCTTCATCTGTTTCCTTTTGTTCGCATGGTTCAGAACCATGATCAAGGCCCCCATACACAAAATTCGTTTGGTTCGGTGGGTAGCCTAGAGGGACGATTGTTCCAATGGGAAGGTGAGGTCTTCCCATGTCTTGTACTGACTCCAGTGTGGGGGTTGCCACAACATTTTGCACTAAGTACTCCCCCAAGCCCATACTTGCCATCTCAACAGTGATTGTTGATGATTGGGTAAGAGGAAACGGTAGTCCTTCCTGAGTCCATTCCATGTTTGGTGGTTCAGGAATCTTGGTTTCCGTTGCGTTGGGCGCTTCCTCTGTTGATATCGCTGAGATCATGGGCAACCCCTCTTCTAGAGGCTTAACCTCTTCCATGATTTGCTTTCCCTTGTCCTTCTGTTGGGCCACGATAGGTGGCGTTGATGATGAAGGAGCCGATGATGAAGTCTCACCTGGCTGGGATTTTGCCTTGTTGGCCACCAGTGGTACTTGCGGTATCGGACCCTGTTTAGATGGATTTAATTGAAAATCCAAATGCGTTGATGGGAGGGTCGATTGAGGTATAAATTGTACCGCATTGCAATACTTGAAGGGCTCTAAGTCCATTGGGACTACATGTATTTGCCCTTCATAGGCATACTTCAAGCACCGGTGTGCGATCGAGGGGACACACTTCATGTCCCTGATCCAAGGCCGCCCTAGCAAGTATATTATAAGCCATTTCGCCTTCCAGGACATGGCACAAGTGTGGGTATTGACTTTTGTCCTACCCGTATAGGCGTAACGACCGTGCCGATCGTCGAGCAAATTGCATCATTAAAAGCTCGCAGTGTGTACGTGGAAGCGGTGATGTGAGAGGCTGGCAGTTTTAAATGCTTTAACGCTGCAGTGGTTATGATGTTACTGGACGAGCCAATATCTATCAGCACTCTCTTGTACGGGATCCCGTTGACCCGTGCGATAACGTGCAGGGGTGGATCCGACATGTCATTTGAGATCGTTTTGACCTCGTTTTCTCTGAATGTGATGACAGGCTCCGTACATTGTTTCACATGTCCCACGAAGGCGTTGAAAGAATTTGCTTCATGGGGTTGTACTTCAATGGCTTTTAAAATGTCCATAAGAGCTTCTCTATGGGGAGCTGATTGTTGAATAAGCTCGTAGATGGACAGCCTAGCCAACGTGGTCCGCAAACTCTGCGTGAGTTTGGTTCGTATCGTGACCTCAGGTCTAGGTGGAGGTAACTGCGTTGGGCGTTGTTGAGGCTGCGATGTCGATGAAACTTCCCTCGTAGCTACCTCAGGGGCAGCTGCTGGGTATCTTTTGTTCCTTGTTACAATGCTAATCATTCCTACAAATCCTTGCGCGGGAAGATCTTGTCGCACCTCGTTAATCTGGAGCAGTTTTGTCTGTGCCTCGTGGGTAGGCAAGGGGTCTTTGAATACCCCCATTTGTTGGTTGTTTGGTGCGATGGGGTTGTCCATGACCAATGTTCTATTATCGATCAAATCTTGGACTAGTTCTTTGAATTTCCAGCACCCATTTAGGTCATGTCCTCTGCGCCTATGGAATCTGCAATACAATTCCTCCCTATACCCCCTAGGCTTGGGAATGTTAGGGTCAAAAATTTGTATTTCTAGCAGAGTAACTAAATTTGCCACTGACAAGTAGTCAAATAAGGAGTCCCTAGACTCCACATACGGGGTGAATTGTCACCTAGGGCGACGCTGCTGATACTACTCCTGTCTTCTGTTATCTTTTTTTGAAGCAGGAGGCACTACCTGGTAGTTAGCCTTTTGAGGCTACGTTTCTTGCACAGGCGCGGGGACATTTATCACAACTTGGTTGACTGCAGCGTGTTGTGGTTGCGTTGTCCTAGTTTTAGTGGTTTTATTCCACTCTTTCTTCTTAGGCTTGGCAATTGCGCCTTCGCCTATCTTAATCTCTTCTATGACTCTGGCTTGCGCCAAAGCTTCTTCTAAGTTGTCGTATTGTCGCAGTAACAATAGACCAGAGATTGACTTCAAGCAACTTTTTGCGAACATTTGCGTGAGGTCCGACATGGGAGGACGATAGGGTAACTTAGAAAGCAAAGCTCTCCATCGGTTCCCGTACGCTACCATTGTTTCCTCCTCAAATTGTTTAAGGCTAGCAAGATCACTAAGTGATGCCTTCTTCCTTGTGTTGAAGGCGAAACGTTCAAGAAACACATCTACTAGCTGATCTAAGCTGCTTATGCTGTGTTTGGGTAGCTGTGTGAACCAATCCGAGGTAGGGCCTGCGAATGTGGTTATGAATGTTCTAAGCAATAATGCATCATTATCTTGAATGCCGAAGCATTGGCTTAGAAATCGTGTAACATGTTCCTGTGCGTCCTCTTCACCTTTAAAACCGCCAATTGAGGCAACTTGAAGTGTTCGGGGTAAAGAGGTGTAGGCACTGAGGGATGCACCGAATTATTGTGGAGTAGACGTAATGTGGGTTTTTGATGCCCAGCAGCTTTTGTCTCCTCAGACTCCAAACACTCCAATAGCGCTTGGTATGCATCGGAAGATTTTATTTCTTCCTCTCTTGTTTGCTCTTGTTGCAAGTTACGGTAAACTAGAGGCCTATGGAGGGGTGGCCGAATGGCATCCTTCCTGCCTTGATGGGGAGTTTCAACATATTCTTCTTCTGGTTCATACTCCTCATAAAACTCTTGAGGAGTCTCAGGGCGAAACCTATGACCTTGATCCAGCTCTTGCTGAAGGTACCCATCATTGTTTCGGGGAGTTGCCTCCCTCTCGAATCTATGAGGTCTTGGGGGCAGAGCTTGACGAGGTCGTGGAGACCTGTCCTGCACCAACAGATTACGCCTCTCATACTATTCAGCTCTTTGGATGCGAGGGGTTGGCCCCCTCTTAGGTATTTCATAGCGTAACTCATCCACTTCGCGTTGCATGCGTTCTTTATCCAAGCGGTATTGATACTCTATCTCTTGTCGACTTTGTTTAAGCCGCATGATTTGGGCTTGACGGATGGTATATCTGGCGACATCCGGGTCAATTTGATCTACCCTATTTTTTTCAGAAGGTTCAAATGTTCCTCCTATGGGTTTACCTTGGTTTTGATGTTCTAAAATCTCAAGGGGTCACTTCCCTCTGTCAAGGTAGGCGATGTGCGCTTGAGGTTCTGGCCTCAAGGGGTGATCATGATATCCTGCTGGTGCGGAAATGCAAGGTTCCTGCATTATTTGTTACGAAAATGCAAGGTTCCCATTATTTGTTGCCCTCGAGGAATGCGATGGTTTTCCTCATACTCCCTTTCACGGGTGTAAATGGGATGGGCGGAGTTAGGTCACCCTATGTAAGGAGCCCTGCGCTCCGGATTTGGTCTCTCTATTCTGATGATAGGTAAAGAAGGGACGCCATATCCACGTTGTCCCTCCAAATGGACAGTGTGCCTATTTAGCGCTTCATCGCGCGGTGGCCACTCATGCCTAACTTCAAGAGGTGATTCTCTATTTATGTCAAGGTCTACATGTAAGGCATCTTCCCGAAAGGGGCTACTTTGAATAGGCATACCCCACCGAGGATTCTGAATTGGATTCTTTTGTAGGTTTGACCTATAAGGCGGTATGACCAAATCCTCAGGACTGAAGTGAAGGCGACTTGCGCTTGCTTTTTGTGTACCTTCCGGAGCTTCTGCCCTTGATTGGGCTTGATCGCGGGTGTACACCATTGCGGTGCTTCTATGCTATCTAAATAAGTTTTTATCTCGTTTTATGATTTTTATTTTTTTTTTGTCTACACTAAGCAGAATTAAACACACACATTCACAAAACCGTGATTATCTCTTTTAAGGATTCTTGGTGTGTCCTAAACTGGTTTAGTGCATTTTGATGTTTTATTTTGTTTTTGTAGGTTTTGTAGAACGTTTAAATGCATCATGTAGGCTCTTATAACTCCAAAAAGGTTGCCCCTTCAATATACCATCCAGGTCGATATACCAACCTCTCTATATACCCGCCCTTACGAGAGGGAGACTATAGGTACGTGAGAGTAGAAGGTACATGGTACGTAGGCGGTACAAAAGGGGGATTGTCCTGTTAATGGCACCTACCATAGAAAACTTATCCTCACGCGCATGGGAATCACCCCAGCTACGCTCGGTCTGTCTTCGTCAGGATTTACACCTAACAACAGTTGACAATCGGGAAATGGATGCAAATCAAGCCAAGGTGGTGATGAAATCCACCAATGGTCTTGATCAAGGGCTGGGGTCTTACGACCAGCTCCTTGGTTTAAAATTGTTTTGTGATGTGTGTGGGATTCGTTTTATTCAACAAAATGAAACTAGCATACATGAATTTTTCTAATGCAATGCAGGATTAAATGAAAACAATTAAAGAAACAGAAACAGAAAAATATAATAGAGATCATGAAAATCCCTACCTCTTCTCTGCCTGCTCCAGTTGCCTCTGAATTTTTGCTCTGAAAATTTGCAGACAAAAAATCGTCCCTTGGTGAGACGATTAACAGAACAGAAATCATCCCTGGCAGAGACGATTTTAAAATCGTCTCAGGGTGAGACGATTTCCAGAACAGAAATCGTCCCTTGCAGAGACGATTAACAGTCTGCAAGAAAAATGTACCTGTAAAACACAAAACACAAAAACCCAATTAGTTTTTCTGTGATATTAAAAACAGGGAACAGGTCCCACCGTGATCGCCACTGAAAGCACGAGATTCCGGGCAAAGGAAACACCAAGTGCGATTGCATTCAAAATTAAGTACGCTTAAGTCCTAGAAATGTAAATTGCATGAAATGGAAAAGAAACACATTGGAAGAGACACAATCAAATAGAGAAAACACAGCCCTTTCATTAATATCCCTTGATCTATGTTACAATGATGTCTCCTCCCTTTTCAGGGGCTAGGAGCGCAAATAGAGTTTGATTACAATCACTGAATGATTCCTCTTTCCGTGTGCCCACGATTGCAATGGGCGGGCCAAGATGATGTCGCCGCTGATGTCGATGAGTTCTTCGCCTCTGTTGCTTCTCCTGCGAACAAAGAAATGACCAAGACGTCAGTAGCACCTACTACAAATGAAAAGCGTTTGCTCTCTGAAACTAACGAAATATGCATGTAAATATTTGCCCGAAACAGTGAATACAATGAATCCAAATTGCTTCAAAACTTGACAGAAGGTAAGAAAAGTTACCAGAAGGCCACTGCCACTGATACAGTTGGCCAGTCTACTTTCCAATGGAAATCGTCCCTGGGTGGGATGATTTCTGACTGTAAATCGTCCCTGGGTGGGACGATTTCTTCGTGTTGGGGAAGCCGAACTGACACGCTCCAATGTCGACTCCCGAGGTCTCAAAAACACCTACAGACAAGGGGGTTATGTAATTGGGGCCATTTTGGGACGACCCAGATGGTCGGATTCTCCCAATTTGGCCTCTATCTTCGGGAATTTGAAGTCGCCACCTGCAAGTTAGCGAAACGACAAAGCAACACAAAACATCCTAGAATCTGACCAAAAGTTACAAAATTGCAGCTATGGATTAATCAAACCTAATAACACAAAACGCAATCTAAAAAATAATCTAAAATGCTCAAAAACTAAAAATAGGACTTGGGAGGTGCGGGGGTGCCCAAGTGGGCCTCCCATCGTTGGCCCTCGATTTTGGAGCCAATCCACTAGGGATGGGCCCAAAACATTTTAGGATTGGGGGGTCAGCGAATTGGTTGGTTTAGGTGTCCATGCGTTGGATTTGGGTAAGGTTCGAGCTTCCAAAGGCCACCCAACAACCTCCCTTGCAAAAGAGATTGGTGGATGTGGGAAGGTGAACCAAAAAGGGATGCAAGTGGGTCTTCAATTCGGCAGCACTTCGTTGGTTGAAAACTCCTTCAACTTGTATCCTTTGGGTGAGAAAAGTCCCACCTTTTATAGACCCAAGGGGTCTCTTTTGGGAGGGAAACACAAATGCCATGTGTTGGGCATAGGCGCCATGTGGCAGTATTGTCTTCCCATGAGGGAGGGGAGTCCCCCATTGACTTGAGCTTTGATAAATGCTTTTGTAACGAGTCTTCTAACGGCCCCTCTGTCCACCTACACACGCGTGCAAGGCAGGAGTCATCAACTGACTGTTCTGGGCTGCCACTTGGCCTCATTTGCCTTTTTGCCCGTTAAACTTGGAAATCGTCCCACCCAGGGACGATTTCAAAAATCGTCCCTGGGTGAGACGATTTCAAGTTAGCAATCGTCCCTGGGTGAGACGATTACTAGGCAAAGTGTCTAAGTGTGCCAAATTGCATCTTGACCTCACAAAATTGCTATGAAAGTGGTTAAGACCACTGTTTGACCTCTGAGGGCTGCCCTGGGGGCTGTGTTTGTCAAAGCGATCAGTGTTTGCAGTCACATAATCGGATTGGTGCTGTTTTGGTGTCTACACAAAGATTAGAAACACCATCAATAATATCGAATATCTCATTCTAAAAATTGATACACTAGTAAATTTAAAGGAGCAATAGAGAATATGAATCTCAACACTAAGACGATGGAGATTCAAATTGATGGAAATCAAGTTGTAATCAGTGTTGTATCATCATTTTTGTTTATGTGGAAACCATTTAACCTATAGAAAAAGTAAATTTTACTTGATCAAAACTAATATGGATAATTTATCATGTTGTAAATCTAACATGACATTCCTTATTTGAAGAAGAAATATGATAAATCTTAAAATTCTCATATGTAAGATATCATATTAATCCAACCACTTTCTAATAATGATATGCTATAGAAGATGTCAATGTATTCATGAAATGATTTTACAATGTTTTCAATTTTCAATATTGGATATATATATATATATATATATATATATATATATATATATATATATATATATATATATATAAGTCTTAATAATACAACCAAATCATTATCTAATACCTTTAAAAATCACTAGTTGAATTAGTAAATCAACTTGCATATAATATCTAGTTTAAATTTCAACCAATTAGTGGATCTCCTTGCATTTGAAATTGAAAATAAAACTATAAAACAAATGTGAATTAAGATATTTTGTGATATTTAAGAAAGTAAAAAGAGAATCCATTTTAATTTCAATTAGGCAAGGAAACAATAGGTATTGCATTTGAACTTGAAAATAAAACTATAAAATAAAGGTGAATTAAGATGATTTGTGATATTTAAGAAATTGAAAAAAATAATACATTGAAATTTCAATTAGGTATGAACATAATGTGTATCTTATTGGATGTAAATCAGATAAAAATATTTACTAAGAAATACTCATTGGAGTTGGTTTGAAGGTAATCTAATCTTTACACAAGACACCATGGTAATATAAGTTTTTTCTAAAATATTAATAAGAAGAATAAGCATGCCAATAGATATGAATGAAGAATCCATTATTTTATTTTATTTTGGTTGAAGCAATGCAAAGTACAAGTGACACAAAAATGGTGGGGCCACACTCCCTAGGGCCTCCCTCCCTCCCCTAATTTGAACTCAGGTCAATAAGATGAAATGCCAATGGCAGGTATCTAATTCTATAAGTTACTATTTGTTTTAATTAAGATACTAAATTTTAATATATAATATAAGAGGACTAAGTAATCCACCCACAAAGGAAGCGATTTCCATGAGATAAAATGTTTAACAACTTCTTTACATTAAATTTGTACGTATAAACGTAAAAAAAAGTATTTAATAAGGTTTTATTATATTCATAAATATGAATTATTTTATTTTAAGAGTTTATATAGTCGATACATATAATCAAATCACATCAGCTCGAGGCTTGTTTCAATATAATATAAATAATTAAAGAACACAGAAGGTTTTATTTTAAACGAACTCGTAAAAAAATTCAAATAATTGAATAAAAAGTAAATTAAAGTAAAGAAAGAACTAATTATATCAATTAACATAAGTTTGTAATTGACAAGTACTTTATGTAATACATTGTTTAAACAATTTTATTAAATTTAACCAATATTCTTGGCTAAAACTATTAATTATCTATAAAAATATTTTTCTAAATTATTTTTTTATTTAAATAATATCTTTTGATTTAAAAAAAATACTAAAGTTTAATTTTCTCTTCTGTACCAATCAAAAAAAATCTGTAACAAGATATGAATAGGCTCATGTTATCGTGTGTAAATATATAACATATTCAGTCTATCTATGAAAACATTACCAATTGTTTTGGAATGCACTATAATTTCAGAATTTGTATAGGCATATTGCTGTCCAGAATCCAGAATATAACGAACGATTTGAGAGCAAAACTCGGTTTGAGGGCAAAAAAATGAGTGAGTATCAATTCATGACGTATGTGTTTTATGTACAGGAGATGCACAGCAGTATAGTGTACAGCGCAGAATGAGACTCAGTGTGTAGATGAATGGGGAAAAATCACCTGCAACTGAGTCTGAGTCTGTTTGCAAGAGAAAAGATATTGGCAACTAAAAAAGTCTGCCTGCAAATTTGGAGGCGGAATCCAAGAGAGGAGAACGTGGAGAGCAGCCCAACTGCAAGGCCAACCTCCACAGAAATAACTCTCCGTTCTCTCTGCGCTGTGGATCTGATTGGGCGAGAGTGCGTTGGATGGAGGAGTCCAAAAAATGATAGAAACCAGCGCAGTTTCTGTACATTTCAAACACCATACCAATCTGACCTCCATGGCTCAGAGTGTTGGCCACCATGCCTAACACTCCAGCCACCATTGCCATATTTGAGCCTGAGCCGAACATACTGAGTGCCCCTGCCATCCCCGTGAGCAATGGAGCTCCGATGGCAAGAACGGTGTTTGCCTGCAGTACCTTGTGACTTAATTCCACGAACTCTGGTATATCGGCGCTCTTGAGCGTCTGTGAAACCTCTCTCAAATGGTTTTCCAAGTCTGCACTCCATCCGTTGACGTTGTTATTCAGTGGGGAACGGGGATGAGATGGTTGCTGCTCTTCTTCATCTTCTTCTTCTTCTTGTGGCCACCACACTGTTGGTTCGACTTTTTTAGGAAATTTTTCGAGCATGCCAGGGAAGAGAGGCAGAGGGTAAGCCTTGTCCAAGGCGAGCACAGAGTTGTAGGCCCTGGCAAGGAAGGAACGAGGTTGTTGCTCCTTCTCTTGCCGAAGGTGTGGAGGCATTGCAAGGTTTGTGTGGATGTCGACGTTGAGCTGCCGGAAGAGCCGCGCTGCCATTCTCTGCTCCTCCGCTAGCTGGGATGGCTGAATTTTATTCACTAAACACATCATGCCCGTTGTTGCCAGGTACAATAGTGTGGCCGCATGACCGGGATTCTGTCCAGGAAGGGCAGAAAGAATTAGAGCTGAGAGCGTCATGTTGGTGAAGGCGCCATGGAAAAGTTTGTTCCATCCATCTCGTTGTTGTGAGAGGACGTCATGCATTTCCGCCCGGTCCGCTGCAGCCGCCGCCACCAAACGCAGCTTCGCCACCATCATGTCTTCTTCTTCTTCTTCATGTTGATGCGTATTATTCGTCACTTAGGACACCATCTATATTGGCTATATCTAATCATATTCCCGGTTGCATCCATGTTAGTTGTAAGAGCAAAAGGTGAATGAGGGTTTTAATGATATTTATATTACACAAATTTATCAAAGGCTTTGAGGATAGACCTATTCCATTGAGAAACAAGACTCATACTAATCAGAGTAGAACTTAAAGTTGGAAATCGTTCATATAATTAATATTAAATAAAATTAAAATGGAACCTTGGTTATTAAATCTCAAAGATATGTCACGATTAAATCAGTAAAATAAGCTCATATTTTAAAAATCGTCATCATTAAAACTTGTATTGATATCAACTAGATTGTAAAACTATCAATAAGGACAATGTGATATTGAGAAGAAATAGTAAGAAAAGAGTTGGTAGATAACTAAGAGATCCATAAGAAAATATTACTTCAAAAGCATCATCCCCTCAAGTAATGCCCTCAAAGCAACAATACCATTAGGATGATATATCTTCGAGTTCTCACTATGCCCAAAAAAATACACGCTATCAAGTTATTAAAAACATGATCTATACATCCTCAATTTGGAAAAGAAAAATATCATAAATATATTGGTTCTTAGAAAATAAAAAACAACTAGATAATTTGTAGTCCCTTTCTCTACAACACAACTTTGATTTAGCTAACTCTACAAAGTATCATTATTCAGAGGTATGATCCAAATTAAATAAACATCACGTAATGATCCATAAAGTGAACAAAAATTTCACCAATGATTCCTTGATGAAAAGTTTAGGTATATACCCCTTGTTTGTATGTATTCCAATCAGTTTTCTAAAGTGACCATATTGCTTATGGTCTAAAATAAATTAACATTCAATTGGAAAAGAATATATTTATGCATGTGTATTAATAGTATAAAAGATACAATATGTGATGCCTCTTTTAATAAATGAAACTAAATGGGGGAAGTATTTAAAATTAATACTAAGGTCTCATGGTAAATTTACCTTTTTTTTAAATTTTGTAAATGGTAGAAATGTAAAAACACTTGCTCATATTACTATCTTTAAAGCTTGCATAATACTTGAGAAGTGCAAGCATTGATTTTTTCCTTCTCCTCTAATGTAGAAAACCAAAGTTGAGTACTGCAAAAAAACAATAAAGTTTTTCATCATAGGGTTTTAACTCTTCTGATAGTTTCTCAATGGAAAGGGATTGACCATAATGTGAGGGAAGGATTAATATATTTTTGTAGCATATATACATTTAGAATAAGCTTCAATGTTGTATAATATTTATAAAACCTGGCTTCTATTTCCATGACTTGTATTTTAGTAGTCCTTGCTATGAGTCACCAATGGTCTAGCATTTCCTTTAGGGTCATTAGTGGAAGTCATTAGAAAGACAAGTTTCAATTTGATAACATGCAAAGGACACGAGTCAATTTTAGGACTCAACATCAAGTTATATTTAAAAAAATATAATAATATCTTAATAAATATGTATTATTTCCAATATATCTCATGATTATGTTAGTGTATGAAATATTTATTGCTTTATCATAATATTTTTGGTTGTTGAATAACTTGCGCTTATGAGTAGATAGCCATTTGTGGTTGGTTTTGTACATATTTGGAAATTTCATCTTATCGTCTTTGATTTTAATACACTATCTTATGTCTATAGATAATCTATATTTAGATTCTTATAAGGGACAAGAGAAAGCATTATATAGTATTTAAAAAACTGTTGGACAATAAATAGAGATTTATAAAATTAAGAGAGACAAAATAGTAGTGACCATACTTGTTATAGTAATAAAGGAGATATTGCAACCATAGAAGAAATATACAACAATTTATCTAATAATATGATAAGAAGAAAATATAATAAGAAACACAAGAACAAAAGTCCTAAAATCAGAGTAAATATGAGCTGGGAGGTAGTACAAGCCAAAAAGGAGTGTACCTTTTCTTGTTTTAGGTATTTGAGGAAGAGAAGGAAGAAAATATGAATGTGGAGCAAGAGCAAGGAGGGAGATCTCATCTTATTTGGGTGTATGTCTTTAGGGAAATTTAAGAAATAAAAAATTCATATAAGGAAAAGGTCGGTAGCAAGGAAGGAAAACAACATTTGAAAGTCCTAATTGGAATTAAGGATGTTGTATCTAGAAGTATCAATTCCCGATTATAAGGGAAGAGGAATATAAACATATTACATGTCCATACAGGTAGTATATGCTATAACAAATATGATTATAAAGGATGAGATGGTCGAGCATGGTATACTAGTATTTAAAAGCATAAGGCTAATATGTAACATCCATGGAGGCTGGCTAGAGAGTTTAGATTATTTAAAATTAGACTAAGAGGAATTGGGTATTGAATTCAAATTACTTCATGATTTTCTTCCTAAAAGTTATTTCTTCATCGTATTTTCTAGTTTGGAGATCAAGGATACAATAATGGGTGGTAGCCCATGGTTTAGGGAGAGAAATACCAATATTTAAGATCATGAAGTGAATATTTTTCTATCTAGATAAAAACCATTCAAAAACTTCCACCGTGGGTCAGGATTTTTGGACTTATGTATTAGCTTATCAATAAAAGTATTGAGAATAATATTGGCATAAATAACCTAGATTTATGTTGTTATGGGTATTTCAATTTTTTTTTTTTTTACAATTGATTCATATTAAATCTCAATCAATAGAAAGCGGTCAAGTAGTATAAATGAAATCATAGCATTATGATGCCACATAAATTATGATATTGGAGATATAACAAGAGATAAAAAATTGAAAATGATGGAAAAAGAGATAATAAAATTTGGTCATGAGATAAACTTCAGTATGAGGCAAGGATATCATACTATAATGGAAGCACTAGATGATAAAGGCCATTATTATTCACTCTAACGAATATTTAGAAGAAAAAAATAAGGAGAAAAGGGATGAGGAAGTCCAATGTGCAAGTTCAAATTCAAAAGGAACTAAAAGTGTAAAGGAATATGCAACATAAAATTCTAAAACAAAGGGGACAAAGGAGGGAGATTTTATTAAAGGAAAGTCGTCTTCATTTTCCTCAAGCAACAAAAAATCCTCTCCTTGGAATAGAAATGAAACTAGTATAAAGGTTATCTCTTGCAGTTTAAGATTTTTAGAACAACATAATAAAGAAATGAGGATGGAGGATATCTATAGCAATGTAGGGTTTTTAGGATAGCATGCAAAAAAAACTATAAAGAAGGAATTGCCTTGCACTCTAGGGTCCTTAGGTAACAAAATACAAGTGGCTTTAAAATTATTCCTTATAACTCGGACCCTTTAGAGAAAGATAAACCCATGCATGATAAGTCCCATTATGAGAATTACAAAAAATATAAGATATTGTTAGTGGGATCTAAAAAAGGAGAGGAAGTGAAAGCACGAGATTCCGGGAAAAGGAAACACTAATTATGCAATGTAAGACGAAATGTAACGCTTTAACCTTATGCACCAAAACAAAGGAAAGAGACAATTTGGAAAGGAGAGAAAAGATGTAAAGAAATCACAGCCCTCTTTATTCAAATATCTTATCCTCGGTTACATAGACGTCTCCTCCCTTTTTAGGGGCTAGGAGCGTTAAATTTGTCATTGTTACAATGTGCGATTTAGTCTTCCTCCTTCCGCGTGCCCACGATTGCAATGGGCGGGCCAAGATGATGCCGCCGCCGATGTCGATGAGTTCCTAACCTCCGCCGCTTCTCCCGCGAACAAAGAAACAACCAAGATGTCGTAGCATCCGCCGCAAATGAAAAGTGTTTGTTCTCTAAAACTAACGAAATATGCATGTAAATATTTGCCCGAAACAAGAATTACAAGTGAGTCCAAATGGCTTCAAAACTTGACAGAAGATAAGAAAAGTTACCGTAAGGCCACCGCCACCGAGACAACTGGCCAATCTACCTTCAACTGGAATTCGTCCCTGGGCATGACGAATTCTGACTACAATTCGTCCCCGGGGTGGGACGAATTCTTCCGTGTTGAAGAAACCGACCCGTCGCTGCTCCAATGTCGGATCCCGAGACCTCGCAAAACGCCTCGCAAACAAGGGGGTTATGTAATTGGGGCCATTTTGGGACGACCCGGATGGTCGGATTCTCCCAATTTGGCCTCCACCCTCGGGAATTTGACCTCGACACCTGCAAGTCAGCGAAACAACAAAGCAACACAAAACATACTAGAATCTGACCAAAAGTTACAAAATTGCAGCTATGGGTTAATCAAACCTAATAACACAAAATGCAATCTAAAAAGTAATCTAAAATGCTCTAAAACTTAAAATAGGACTTGGGAGGTGCGGGGGTGCCCAAGTGGGCCTCCCACCGTTGGCACTTGATTTTGGAGCCAATCCACTAGGGATGGGCCCAAAACCTCTTAGGATTGGGGGTCGGCGAATTGGTTGGTTCAGGTGTCCATGTGTTGGATTTGGGTCAGGTTCGAGCTTCCAAAGGCCACCCAACAACCTCCCTTGCAAAAGAGATTGGTGGATGTGGGAAGGTGAACCAAAAGGGATGCAAGTGGGTCTTCAACTCGGCAAAGCACTTCGTTGCTTGAAAAATCCTTCAACCTCGTATATTTTGGGTGAGAAAAGTCCCACCTTTTATAGACCCATGGGGTCTCTTTTGGGAGGGAAGCACAAATGCCATGTGTTGGCCATAGGCGCCATGTGGCAGCCTTGTCTTCCCATGAGGGAGGGGAGTCCTCCGTTGACTTGAGCTTTGATAAATGCCTTTTGTGACAGTCTTCTAACGGCCCCTCGGTCCACCTACACACGCGTGCAAGGCAGGAGTCATTAACTGACCGTTCTGGGCTGCCACTTGGCACCATTTGTCTTTTTGCCCGTTAAGCTTAGAATTCGTCCCACCCAGGGACGGATTCAGAATTCGTCCCGGGGTGGGACGGATTCTATTTTGAATTCGTCCCCGGGTGAGACGAATACCGGGCAAAGTGTCCAAGTGTGCCAAATTGCTTCTTGACCTTACAAAATTGCTATGAAAGTGGTTAAGACCACCGTTTAACCTCTCGAGGGCTGCCCCTGGGGCTGTGTTTGTCAAAGCGATCGTTGTTTGCAGTCACATAATCGGATTGGTGCTGTTTTGGTGTCTACAGATGCCCCTTTTTGGGAAGCGCTGCGGTGACGCAAGGCTCGAGCAAAAATAGATAACCAAAGCACTAATGATTAGGGTTTCTTGGTAACCTAACCAACTTTTGATGCCCCAAGTATGGAAAGGGCATGCATTCTTGAATCCTTGCTTCCGACGAGCTAAGGAATTTGATTTCAAGTATTAACCTGTTTTGGTGAGGTGTGACTTGAACTTAGACATTGATCAGCCATGAACAAGTGAAGGGCGTTTTTATCCTCAGGGGGAACCTTGTGTTCATGATTCACGAAATGCCAAGTGTTTGATTGATTTGATTGTTGCTTGTTTACCGCCCCAAGCAGGAGCGTGATTGTCTTTGTCAATGATTCTTTGAATGCATGTCATTTTCCTTAATTGGGTGTGTGATTGTTGGTTGGTGACTAAGTGTGACTACCCCCTCAAGCGACGAATCGATGAGGGAATGACCTTCGTGAGAGAAGCGACGAGTCGCTTGACCCAAGATGACTTGTGCAAGGTGTGCCTTTAGAGGGTTTACCGTTAAGCGTGTGCAATTTTTCCAACATTTGGACCTATTTTTGGTGGGTGTTAACCCTTTTGGTGATGCCGTAATGAGGTGAAATCATCGAAAATCTAACTTCCCGTGGAGCGGTCCGGCTATTGTAGCCTTCTTGGGGAAGTAGGAGAGCGATAATTTGGACCTCGACATCGATTTTATTTGCCTAGAGGTTAAGTGCAAGAGCACTTATGTCCGGCAATGTTTTTGTGTTTTTGTTGAATTTTGTACTGTTTTTGAGTGGGCTTTGACCCTTTGTGATGTCGTTTGGGGATGAAATTGTCTAAAATCCGTCTTCCCGTGGAGCGGTCCGGCTATGGTAGCCTTCTTAGGGAGTATGATAGTGACAATTTGTGACTCCAATGTCGATTTTGTATGCCCTTGTTGTCGTGCGTAGCAATCCTGTCTGGCAATTTTATTGTCTGTTTTTAGTGCATTTTTAGTCATTTTTTTTGATTTTTTTTTGTGCTGGCCTGAATTCGTCCCTGGGTGGGACGAATTCTAGCTGGAGAATTCGTCCTTGGGTGGGACGAGCGCTGATCAGAGCGCTCGTCCCACTCAAGGATGAATTCCAAGTGCAAAAGGCCTATTTAATGGCCAAAACTTGATTTTGGGCTCATTTGTGTCATTTTTTTCTTGCGATTTTGGAGCTCTGGGAGGAGGAGGTAATTCTGCGAAGCGAAGCGCCGCTGGAATTCTCTCTGCCATCATGAGTGCACAAACTGGTTCGAGCGGCGGAGCCGAGGCGAGACCTGTAAGTGACCCTAGGGTTTATTTTGCTTTAATTTAATGCATTGTTTTTGTGTTGACGCTTTTCAAAACTTTAAGATTTTTTTTTTTGTGATGTTTTTGTTTAACAGTTAAGGTTAGAAACCCTAGAACTGAAAATTTGATCTGTTATATATATATATATATTTTTGCTTGCAGGTTGTTAGGAGCCGGTACCGTGTACCCGCTGCATTTACTGAGGCGCGGTTGGCATTGACCGATGATGACTGGGAATGGCTTGATGCCCTTGGGCTCAAGCAGGTGGCTCGACTGGAGCTCGTGGTTTCGGATCGGGCCTATCCGACGGCCCCGATCAAGCTTTGGGATCCGCGGACCAATACTTTCCATCTCCCGACAGGGGAGATGACCGTGACTCTTGAGGACGTCTATCGGTTGCTTCGGATTCCGATAGATGGTTCGCCTATTAGGACATCTCCGTTTGATCGCGGAACTGCTATACTTACGAGATGTTTTGGGCATGGGGGGGAGCTGGGTGTAGCAGACCCAGTGGAGACAGCCGAGGCGGATTGCCAGGCTGGCGGGATTTTGGTTAGCTGGTGGAAGGAGAGGGGGGTGTTAGGAGTGAGGCACGCATTCTTGATGGGCCTCATTTCTAACATTCTTCTCCCTGATTCGTCAGGCGCGAGGTTCCTGTGGAACCTGCTGGATTTGGTGTGGCAGCTGGCAGAGTGCCCGATAGAGGCACCGTTGATTCCGAGATGGGGACAGACTTTGTTGGCACAGCCTTACGGGGAGCTGTACGGGGTCCGCCGTCGACGCGAAAGGGTGTCAGCTGTAGTTTTTTGTTGCAGTGCTGGGGTTGGCAACACATAGCTATTGAGAGGCCTACCGGGTTACCGTGGATGACTCGGGCGGTGATGGAGGATGAGGAGATTGGTTATGCAGCTTTGTGGCGACGGTCTACGGAGCAGGGGCAGAGTCGGCGATGGGCAGGTGCCGTTGAGCACTACATTGATGCCTTTTCTCGGCTCACTCTAGGGGAGGTGTTTTGGCGTCCCTATCGGGACCGTCCAGCTCGGCCTGAGGTCGGAGAGTGGCTCCGACGGGTACGGAGGGAGCGATGGTTGACTGGGCGGCACGGGACGGAGCATGAGTTCTTTTCGTACCGCCGGGTTACACGACAGTTTGGGGTGCGCCAGGGGTTGCCTGGTGAGCCCGTAGGCTATCGACGTCGGGGAGATGAGAGGGATCTGGAGCCACCGGTCACCGTGCCATTGGGCGAGGAGTCGGATGCGGTGATTGAGGTCCCGGATGTGGATGACGTCGGTACTACCACTGAGTATGACTCGTGGTGGGTATTGCGGCGCTGGAGAGGAGAGGGTCCACTGGGAGGCACGGAGGCGGCAGTGGAGGATGCTGAGGCAGCAGGGGGTGATTGGGGGGCCGTTGGATGATGCAGACATGGTGGATGTGGGAGATGAGGATGTGGACTTGGGTGTTCCGGAGCAGCCGGACATGCAGGATGTGGAGGAGCAGTTGGAGCCTGAGCAGGCTACTGTCCCCGCGAGTCCTATGCGTCCGGTAGATACAGAGGAGGTGGGGTCGGATGTAGGCGATGAGGTTGCGCGACTTACAGAGCTGCTACGGATGCGGGATCGGGATCGGAGAGGGATCTTCTACGGGCTCGGCTTGCGTAGCGGGATAGAGTTTTGGCGCAGCGCGATGATGCATTGTCTATCTATCATCGACGAGAGGCAGAGTGGTGTCTGTACCGGATAGACTTGGAGAGGGAGGTCATCCGCCTTGGCGGGCGGCTCCCTGAGCCTTCGATCTGCAGATCTTCTCGACGGACGAGGGATAGTTTGATCGAGCAGCAAGATCATCTCGTCGCAGGCGGTTAGATGAGGGGGTGGTAGCAGGCATGATGCGGGGGCTAGTAGTAGCCGCCCCGCAGGGTCCCGTAGGACCCACACCACGGGGGTAGTTCCCGTCGCACCGATCCTGCGTGATCATGGTGGCCGACGCCTTAGGTTGGGTTTTTGGATATGATTGCGGGGTCTGAGGACCGGTTTTGTAGCCTACGGGCATCTTTTTGACGATATATATATATATATATATATACCTGTTTTATTTTTGGTTTTGTACATGTGATGATGTGATTTTTTTTGTTATGCATGTTTATTTATTTTGATGAATGCAGATGTTATGATAAATGTATATGTTTTTGATGTCTATGTGATATGCAAATTGAAATGGATGAATGATATTTGTGATGATTGCACTGTAGGCTGTTTAAGAAGCTCTTTATTTACCTGGTTTTTTTTGTTTTTGTATTTTCTGATGGTATCATAAGGATGATAAGTAGCGCAGATGGTTTTGGAATGAATGTATGATTTTCTGAGATTCAGACAGTTTTATCTCACTATCCATGACTGTACTTTATCTTACAAGACTTTTGAACAAGGTATGAATCGGACCTATTTTTGACCGAGTTATTTAACATCCCCCGTGTGTGCAATTGAGTTCATTTAGTGGTATTTGTTAGGATACCGCCAGTGCTGATGGGCTTTCAACCGAACCTCGTACCGAGGATCACCTAATTAGCTCCACGAATTCCTTTGTTGTATGTACTAAGATTAATCTGCGGTGTAATCCAGGATGCCATAAGCTAGCTCATCCACATGCAAACATTGATCCGTACGCAAGTTAATGTGACAGATATATCGTCATGCGGGAGGTTTACTTCATTACCGATAGGCTATCAACCAAATTGGTACTGAAGCTTGCCTTATGAGCTATAGAATGCTGAGAGTTCCAGGGATTCAAGGTCAACTCCCTTCTTTTCTTCAATTGTATTGGGATACTTGCTCATTGTAGTGATGAGATCACCGTTTATTTTGATTTGTTTTTCTTTTTTTGAGCAAGGGATTGGGGATATGGAGTGACGAAAATCACCGTTGTTTGTGCCTTTTGATGTGTGCACTATAGTTTGTCAAATTTGGAGTTTTGACATTTTGCAAATTTTTGTGTTTTGCAACTCGTTGAGAACTTTAGGGATTCTTAGGGAATTGGGTAGGGAGGATGCTTGTCCTTTTGCCAACTCTCAGCATTCTAGGGGTCATTCGCACAGGGGGATGAGCAAGATAACCGTTTCGCTTGTGGTGACCTAGATTATTTTGCATGTTTCGTCTTTCGTTCACACAATTTGGGAATTTTAGTGTTTTGATTTGTGTTGGGATGTTACGTAACAAGGTGTATTTCAAGTATGACTCTACCTTCGTAAAATTTGTTCGACTTGGTACACTACATGGCTAAAGAGGAAAATGATGACCGAATCACTGAAACTCTTGGTACATTCCCAGACCACTGACTGTAGTGTGGTAAAAGTTATGCTTGGTGTTTTTGTTGTTTTTGATGAATTCGAGTATGCCTAGAATTGAGATGCAAATCTTTGTTGTTTTTGATGATTTTTGTTGTTTTGTTTTTTTTTGAATTTCTTGATTTTTTTTTGACCAAGAGATTGCGATAATCCTTGGAGCTTTTTGTATTGACCAAGAGATTGCGATAATCCTTGGAGCTTTTTGGTTGACCAAGAGATTGCGATAATCCTTGGAGCTTTTTGGATTGACCAAGAGATTGCGATAATCCTTGGAGCTTTTTGGATTGACCAAGAGATTGCGATAATCCTTGGAGCTTTTTGGATTGACCAAGAGATTGCGATAATCCTTGGAGCTTTTTGGATTGACCAAGAGATTGCGATAATCCTTGGAGCTTTTTGGATTGACCAAGAGATTGCGATAATCCTTGGAGCTTTTTGGATTGACCAAGAGATTGCGATAATCCTTGGAGCTTTTAGGTTGACCAAGAGATTGCGATAATCCTTGAGCTTTTTTAAAGAGATTGCGATAATTGAGTTTTTTTTTTTTTTTTTGGTATATGGCTTTCTTAGATATGAAATGGTCGCAAATGACTGATATTCAAGGGTTCTGTTTCCTTGATACCGTCAAGAGAAGCTAGCCTGTACGTTCCCGGTCCTATTTTGCTATCAATGACATAAGGACCTAGCCAATTTGCCGTGAATTTGTCTCTCATATGGGACGGCAAATTAGAGTTTTGTTGGTTTTCCTTCAGAACCAAATCACCAACCCGAAAGTCTCTTAGGTGAACTTTCATGTTGTAAGCTCTCTTAAGCCGCTCTTGATAGATACGTAAGTGCTCGAGAGCATTAACGCGTCTTTCGTCAAGCAACGTAAGTTGGTCTAACCGGGCCTGCCGTGCAGTGTCATCATCGATGAATTCTTGCATTGATATGCGGAGGGAAGGAATTTCCAACTCGAGAGGCATTACTGCCTCTGAGCCATACACTAGTGAAAACGGAGTTGCCCCAGTGGGCGTCCGAATGCTAGTGCGATAAGCCCAAAGGGCAAGTGGGATTTGTATGTGCCAATCCTTATGACCGTCTCGCGACGGTCTTTTTAAGGATGGCGACTAGCATTTTGTTTGACGCCTCTCGCTTGCCCATTTGCTTGCGGATAATATGGTGTTGAAAATCTGTGCTGAATTTTGTACTTTGTGGTTAAAGCACGCACGTCTTTGTTCTTGAATGATGGCCCATTATCCGAGATTATTTTGGATGGAATACCAAAACGACATATGATGTAATGCAAAATGAACTCCGCAATGCGGGGTCCCGTCGTAGAGGTTAACGGAATTGCTTCCACCCATTTGGTAAAATATTCTGTGGCCGTTATGATAAACGTGTGACGGCCTCGACGATGCAGGGGAGATCTTTCCGATTAGATCAAGGCCCCACTGCGAAAATGGCCAAGCAGACTGGACTGTCTGTAGGGCCTGGGAAGGTGCGTGCATTAAATTGGCATGATGTTGACATTTTACGCACCTCTTGACATACGTGCAACAATATCGCTCTAAAGATGGCCAATAATAGCCCATGCGAAGAATGCGCTTTGCAATGGCCATACCACCGAAGTGGCCGCCACATGTACCGTCATGCGCTTGGGTGATCGCCCAAGTGGACTCTTGCCGGTCCAAGCAACGAAGAAGAATTCCGTCGTAGCTGCGACGATACAAAATGTCTCCTATCAAGACATATTTTTCCGCTTTCTGTTTGAATGTTCGTTTTGCGGCGTGCGTCAATCCAAAGGGTAGATTACCTAACTTGAGGTAGTCTCTTATGGGTAAATACCACTCCCGTTGATCGGATACCTCGACAGCTTGAACAGACCAATCCCTTTTGGAGTTCTTCCCTAACAAATGCCGATTGGGATAGAACTTGTAAGAATAGCGTTGTGTTGCTATTAATGGGAGTGGGGGAGAACAAAGACCCCCGCTTGGCATGTTTCAAATAGTCTCGGATTCGAAAGAACTTATCCGAAGATGGTTCGATCCGGATCATGTGGACTCCCGGCGTCAAGTCTGAGCTTGCGCGCTCCATCGCGGGTTGCGATAAGGTTTTGACCTGAATGGTTGTTATATCACCGGAAAGGTCTTGCGGGATTAGTGACCCTAAGGAGGCCATTGTGTCCGCAAAATGATTCGATGATCGAGGGAGTGCCTCGATGTCATACCACTCAAGTTTTGCCAGGAATTTATCCACGAGGGCTTTATAGGCTTTTAGGACTGGGCATTTGCATTGATATACCCCTTTGACTTGATTGACGATTAACAGCGAATCACCAAAGATGTTCAGTCTTTTGATGTTCATGGCGATTGCTGTCTGAAGACCTAGGAGCAAGGCTTCATATTCTCGCATTGTTGTTGGTGCACTCGGAAGTTTAATTTAAATGACAGGGGCATTGGAGCGCCCTGCGGTGTGAAGAATACAATTCCTGCGCCACCACCTTGCTCGCATTTAGAACCATCAAAAAATAAGGTTATGTCGGCTCGAGACTTAGGCTCATCATAATCTGGCGATTCTGAGACATGGAAGACCTCATCATCGGGTAGTTCTATGACTAGAGGCTGATCGTCTTCAAGAGGAGCCTCCGCTAGTTGATCGGCTATGACTTGTCCTTTTATAGATTTTTGCCCAATAAACTCAATGTCAAATTCCGTCAACAACATGATCCATTTCGCCGTGCGACTACTATGATAAGTACGACTCATCATGTATCGCAATGGATTCTCCTTAGACACAACATACGTAGTGTTGCTCAGCATGTAGTGGCGTAGCCTTTTGGTAGCAAACACCACTGCCAAGCATAGTTTTTCAACGTATGCATAGTTAAGTTCAGTAATCGACTGTGGTGCGGCTAAGATAGTAAGTAGCCTGTTCTTTGTGAAGTTCATTCTTCTGGGCTAGCATTGCGCCCAGTGCCACCTCGTAGCTGAGATGTATAAGTAGAACGGCACACCTGGTCTAGGCGGTGCCAATACTGGCGACGAAGCCAAGTATTGTTTGATTTCGTCAAAGGCTGATTGGCACTCGTCATCCCAATGAAATGTGACCCCCTTGTGCAATAATTTGTTCATTGGTCGGCATTTGTCAGATAATTGCGCTATGAAGCGTTTAATCGACGCGACCTTTCCTTGCAGACTTCCGAGCTGCTTGATAGTGGTTGGGGGAGCCATTTCAAGGATTGCCTTGACTTTGTTTGGGTCCACTTCGATGCCTCTCTTGGAGACTATAAAACCCAAGAGTTTTCCAGATGTGACGCCGAACACGCACTTCTTGGGATTCAGTCTGACCTTATGCTCTATGAGGCGATCGAGAATCTTGCTTAAGTCACCGAGATGATCTGAGCGCAAGAGAGACTTGGCTAACAAATCATCCATGTAATCTTCCAAAGTTTTGTGCATGTAATCATGGAAGATATAAGTCATAGCACGTTGGTATGTAGCGCCAGCATTTTTAAGGCCAAAAGGCATGACCTTATAACAAAATGTCCCCCAAGGCGTTGTGAATGCCGTTTTGAGTTGGTCTTCAGGATTGATACGAATTTGATTGTATCCTGAGAAACCGTCCATTAGGGAGAGCATTTCGTGACCTCGTCGTAGCGTCTACCAATGCGTCGATGCTTGGCAAGGGGAAATCATCCTTAGGACTCGCTTTGTTTAGGTCTCGAAAGTCGGTGCATATGCGAATCCTCCCGTCGGGCTTCTTGACGGGAACCATGTTGGACAACCATGGCGGATAATCCACGCAGATGACAAATTGTGCATCCAACAAGCTTTTGCAATTCGTCTTTGACCATCAAGGCCACCGTTGGGTGCATCTTTCTTAGTTTTTGCTTTACAGTGCTTGATTTTCGGATCAAGCGTTAAATTGTGCATGACTAGTCATGGGTCTAGTCCCGGCATATCTTTGTACGACCATGCAAAAACCTCCTTCTTTTCTTTAAGAAGGGCAATGTAATCGGCTTGCTCCTCGGGGAAAGGCTTACCCCAGCCTTGAGAATCCGTGGATTCATTGGATCCGTGCCGATGTCCACGTCGCCGTCTCCTCGACCGACATGTGGGATCCGTCCTCCAACCGATGTGGAGTTGGGATTAAATGGATATCATCAACCGAGTTAAGATCTACGTTTGGAACCTCGGGTCCCTCTTCAGCTTGAAAAATATCCCGAGTTGTCCTTGGGGTAAAATGAAGCATTTCACCGAAAGGCCAGTACTCTGATGGTGACAATGGTGAATTGACGCGATCCCAGTCAATGGCATCCATGTTTAGATGCAATGACCGTGATGGATCGGTCGGATTGCGGATGGGTGTGGTCAAATCAATGGAGATCATGTGGATGGAATGAATTTGGTCTCCGTAACCACGGGTGTGATGACTTGATTCTTTTAGATGTTCCCTATACTCTGGATCTGGCTCTACGGGAACAGGCACGAATGGATCCTCTCTAGGTGCAAATTCATCTCTATGTGTGAAAAGGAAGGCGGGGTCTTCCCTCGGCACCGCTGTCATGATGGGATCTCGAGGTGGACGATGCTCATCTTGAATTTGGAGCCATAGGCCTAACACTTGGTCCCACCTCGCTGGGTCTACGTGCCATTCATGTCCTAACCGTATACCCATTTGTCCCATTAGATCTTCATGAGTTAGAGCACGGTGATGTCGTCGCGCATGTCTGAGATAGTCCATTTCAGCTTCGTCTTCTCGAATCGCTTTCATAGATCCAAAATTGTTCATCCTCTTCAAGGATCTCGTTGCTTGCGACATTGAGGACTCTTCCCTGTTCCAGATGAATTAATCTGGTCCCATTGCGGTTGTTCCACTCTTAGTGGAGGGACCTGATTCTTTTGAGACTCGTGTTATTTCGTCCGGAACCTCTAAGGGGAACAGTTTCAAAAAATGTCCGGAAGCCGTTGATGTTCTCTTTGAGGATTGCTCTCTCGAACTTTCACCTCTCTCTAGCAAAGGAGAGGGATTATTGCTGTTTCCAGGGGTGTTTGTAGACCATGGGAGATAATCCCCTAATGTGTATTCTCGTGTTTGGATTGGCGTACGGGTCTTGTGCCAATCCCCCCTTGTTGCCTATTTCTAGGCCTTGCATATTTTCAACCAAGATGTCTAATGGCAGGGGATGGTTGAACCCTACCCCCGACTTGTCATATGGCATCTCGATATCTTGGTTGGCAAAGGATCCGCATCCCTTGCTCATATCTCGCCTAGCCCATACCCATGCCAATTGCATTGTTCGAGATATTTTAGGGCAAATTCTGGGTTCGACAGATAATTGATGTTTTCGACAAAAGGCTCTTCATCTGTTTCCTTTTGTTCGCATGGTTCATAACCATGATCAAGGCCCCCATACACAAAATTCGTCTGGTTCGGTGGGTAGCCTAGAGGGACGATTGTTCCAATGGGAAGGCGAGGTCTTCCCATGTCTTGTACTGACTCCAGTGTGGGGGTTGCCACAACATTTTGCACTAAATATTCCCCCAGGCCTGTATCGGCCATTTCAACAGTGATTGTTGATGATTGGGTGGGAGGAAACGGTAGTCCTTCCTGAGTCCATTCCATGTTTGGTGGTTCAGGAATCTTGGTTTGCGTTGCGTTGGGCGCTTCCTCTGTTGATATCGTTGAAATCGTGGGCAACCCCTCTTCTAGAGGCTTAACCTCTTCCATGATTTGCTTTCCCTTGTCCTTCCGTTGGGCCACGATAGGTGGCGTTGATGATGAAGGAGTAGGTGATGAAGTCTCACCCGGTCGGGATTTTGCCTTGTTGGCCACCAGTGGTACTTGCGGTATCGGAGATGGATTTAATTGAAAATCCAAATGCGTTGATGGGAGGGTCGATTGAGGTATGAATTGTACCGCATTGCAATACTTGAAGGGCTCTAAGTCCATTGGGACTACATGTATTTGCCCTTCATAGGCATACTTCAAGCACAGGTGTGCGATCGAGGGGACACACTTCATGTCCCTGATCCAAGGCCGCCCTAGCAAGATATTATAAGCCATTTCGCCTTCCAAAGACATGGCACAAGTGTGGGTATTGACTTTTGTCCTACCCGGATAGGCGTAACAACCGTGCCGACCGTCGAGCAAATTGCATCGTTAAAAGCTCGCAGTGTGTACGTGGAAGCGGTGATGTGAGAGGTCGGCAGCTTTAAATGTTTCAACGCCGCAGTGGTTATAATGTTACCGGACGAGCCGCATCTATCAAGACTCTCTTGTACGGGATCCCGTTGACCCACGCGATAACGTGCAGGGGTGGATCCGGCATGTCATTTGATATCATTTTGACCTCGTCTTCTCTGAATGTGATGATAGGCTCCGTACATTGTTTCACATGTCCCACGAAGGCGTTGAAAGAATTTGCTTCGTGGGGTTGTACTTCAATGGCTTTTAAAATGTCCATAAGAGCTTCTCTATGGGGAGCCGATTGTTGAATAAGCTCGTAGATGGACAGCCTAGCCGACGTGGTCCGCAAACTCTGCGTGAGTTTGGTTCGTATCGTGACCTCGGGTCTAGGCGGAGGTAACTCGCGTTGGGCGTTGTTGAGGCTGCGATGTCGACGGAACTTCCCTCGCAGCCTACCTCGGGGCAACTCGCTGGGTATCTTCTCGTTCCTTGTTACAATGCTAATCATTCCCACAAATCCTTGCGCGGGAAGATCTTGTCACACCTCGTTAATCTGGAGCGGTTTTGTCTGTGCCTCATGGGCATGCAAGGGGTCCTTGAATACCCCCATTTGTTGGTTGTTTGGTGCGATGGGGTTGTCCACGACCAATGTTCTGTTGTCGATCAAATCCTCGGACTAGTTCTTTGAATTTCCAAGCACCCATTTAGGTCATGTCCTCCGCGCCTATGGAATCTGCAATACAATTCCTCCCTATACCCCCTAGGCTTGGGAATGTTAGGGTCAAAAATTTGGATTTCTGCGGAGTAACTAAATTTGCCGCCGACAAGCGGTCAAATAAGGAGTCCCTAGACTCCGCATACGGGGTGAATTGTCGCCTAGGGCGACGCCGCCGATATCGCTCCCGTCTTCTCGTTATCTCTTTCGTAAGCGTGAGGCACCGCCCGGTAGTTAGCCTTTTGAGGCTGCGTTTCTTGCACAGCGCGGGAACATTTATCGCAACTTGGTTGACTCGCAGCGTGTTGTGGTTGCGTTGTCCCAGCTTTAGTGGTTTTATTCCACTCTTTCTTCTTAGGCTTGGCAATTGCGCCTTCGCCTATCTTAATCTCTTCTATGACTCTGGCTTGCGCCAAAGCTTCTTCTAAGCTGTCGTATTGTCGCAGCAACAATAGACCGGAGATTGATTTTAAGCAACTTTTTGCGAACATTTGCGTGAGGTCCGACATGGGAGGACGGTAGGGTAACTTAGAAAGCAAAGCTCTCCATCGGTTCCCGTACGCTGCCATTGTTTCCTCCTCAAATTGTTTAAGGCTAGCAAGATCACTAAGTGATGCCTTCTTCCTTGTGTTGAAGGCGAAACGTTCAAGAAACGCATCTACTAGCTGATCTAAGCTGCTTATGCCGTGTTTGGGCAGTTGTGTGAACCAATCCGAGGCAGGGCCTGCGAATGTGGTTATGAATGTTCTAAGCAATAATGCGTCATTATCTTGGATGCCGAAGCATTGGCTTAGAAATCGTGTAACGTGTTCCTGTGCGTCCTCTTCACCTTTAAAAACTGCCAATTGAGGCAACTTGAAGTGTTCGGGGTAAAGAGGTGTAGGCACTGAGGGATGCACCGGATTATTGCGGAGTAGACGTAATGTGGGTTTTTGATGCCCAACAGCTTTTGTCTCCACAGACTCCAAACGCTCCAATAGCGCTTGGTATGCATCGAAAGATTTTATTTCTTCCTCTCTTGTTCGCTCTTGTTGCAAGTTACGGTAAACTGGAGGCCTATGGAGGGGTGGCCGAATGGCATCCTTCCTCGCCTTGATGGGGAGTTTCAACATATTCCTCTTCCGGTTCATACTCCTCGTAAAATTCTTGAGGAGTCTCTCGGGCGAAACCTATGACCCCGATCAAGCTCTTGCTCGAAGGTACCCATCATTGTTTCAGGGAGTTGCCTCCCTCTCGAATCTATGAGGTCTTGGAGGCAGAGCTTGATGAGGTCGTGGAGACCCGTCCTGCACCAACGGATTACGCCTCTCATACTGTTCAGTTCTTTGGATGCGAGGGGTTGGCCCCCTCTCAGGTATTTCATAGCGTAACTCATCCGCTTCACGTTGCATGCGTTCTTTATCCAAGCGGTATTGATACTCTATCTCTTGTTGACTTTGTTTAAGCCGCATGATTTGGGCTTGACGGGTGGTATATCTGGCGACAACCGGGTCAATTTGATCTACCCTATTTTGTTCAGAAGGTTCAAATGTTCCTCCTATGGGTTTACCTCGGTTTTGATGCTCTAAAATCTCAAGGGGTCGCTTCCTCCGTCGAGGTAGGCGGTATGTGCTCGAGGTTCCGGCCTCAAGGGGTGATCATGATATCCCGCTGGTGCGGAAATGCAAAGGTTCCCGCGTTGTATGTTGTTGCCCTCGAGGAATGCGATGGCTTTCCTCATACTCCCTTTCATGGGTGGTAAATGGGGTGGGCGGAGTTAGGTCGCCCTATGTGAGGAGCCCTACGCTCCGGATTTGGTCTCTCTCGTTCGATGAGAGGTAAAGAAGGGATGCCATATCCACGTTGCCCCTCCAAATGGACGGTGTGCCTGTCTAGCGCTTCATTGCGCGGTGGCCACTCATGCCTAACTTCAAGAGGTGATTCTCTATTTATGTCAAGGTCTACATGTAAGGCATCTTCCCGAAAGGGGCTGCTTTGAATAGGCATACCCCACCGAGGATTCTGAATTGGATTCTTTTGTAGGTTAGACCTATAAGGCGGTATGACCAAATCCTCAGGATTGAAGTGAAGGCGACTTGTGCCTGCTTTTTGTGTACCTTCCGGAGCTTCTGCCCTTGATTGGGCTTGATCGCGGGTGTACACCATTGCGGTGCTTCTATGCTATCTAAATAAGTTTTTATCTCGTTTTTATGATTTTTTTTTTTTTGTCTACACTAAGTAGAATTAAGCACACACATTCACAAAACCGTGATTATCTCTTTTAAGGATTAAATGGTGTGTCCTAAACTGGTTTAGTGCATTTTGATGTTTTGTTTTGTTTTTGTAGGTTTTGTAGAACGTTTAAATGCATCATGTAGGCTCTTATAACTCCCAAAAGGTCGCCCCTTCAATATACCAACCAGGCCGATATACCAACCTCTCTATATACCCGCCCTTACGAGAGGGAGACTATAGGTACGTGAGAGCAGAAGGTACGTGGTACGTAGGCGGTACGGAAGGGGGATTGTCCTGTTAATGGCACCTACCATAGAAAACTTATCCTCGCGCGCATGGGAATCACCCCAGCTACGCTCGGTCTGTCTTCGTCAGGATTTACGCCTAACAACAGTTGAAAATCGGGAAATGGATGCAAATCAAGCCAAGGTGGTGATGAAATCCACCAATGGTCTTGATCAAGGGCCGGGGTCTTACGACCAGCTCCTTGGTTTAAAATTGTTTCGTGATGTGTGTGGGATTCGTTTTATTCAACAAAAATGAAACTAGCATACATGACTTTTCCTAATGCAATGCAGGATTAAATGAAAACAATTAAAGAAACAGAAACAGAAACAAAAAATTTAACAGAGATGATAAAAATCCCTACCTCTTCTCTGCCTGCTCCAGCTTGCTTCTGAATTTCTGCTCTGAAAATCCGGAGACAGGAATTCGTCCCTCTGGGAGACGAATTGCGGAACAGAATTCGTCCCTCCCGCAGACGAATTTGAATTCGTCCCAGGGTCGACGAATTGCGTAAAAGAATTCGTCCCCGTCAGAGACGAATAGCAGTCTGCAACAAAAAAAATGTACCTGTCAAGCACAAACACAAAACTTTGATCAGTTTCTATGATTTTAAAAACTAGGGAACAGGTCCCACCGTGATCGCCACTGAAAGCACGAGATTCCGGGCAAAGGAAACACTAATTTATGTAATGTAAGACGAAATGTAACGCTTTAACCTTATGCACCAAAACAAAGGAAAGAGACAATTTGGAAAGGAGAGAAAAGATGTAAAGAAATCACAGCCCTCTTTATTCAAATATCTTATCCTCGGTTACATAGACGTCTCCTCCCTTTTTAGGGGCTAGGAGCGTTAAATTTGTCATTGTTACAATGTGCGATTTAGTCTTCCTCCTTCCGCGTGCCCACGATTGCAATGGGCGGGCCAAGATGATGCCGTCGCTGATGTCGATGAGTTCCTAACCTCCGCTGCTTCTCCTGCGAACAAAGAAACAACCAAGATGTCAGTAGCATCTGCCGCAAATGAAAAGTGTTTGTTCTCTAAAACTAACGAAATATGCATGTAAATATTTGCCTGAAACAAGAATTACAAGTGAGTCCAAATGGCTTCAAAACTTGACAGAAGATAAGAAAAGTTACCGAAAGGCCACTGCCACTGAGACAGCTGGCCAATCTACCTTCAACTGGAATTCGTCCCTGGGCAGGACGAATTCTGACTGCAATTCGTCCCTGGGTGGGACGAATTCTTCTGTGTTGGGGAAACCGACCTGCTGCTGCTCCAATGTCGGATCCCGAGACCTGCAAAACGCCCTGCAAATAAGGGGGTTATGTAATTGGGGCCATTTTGGGACGACCCAGATGGTCGGATTCTCCCAATTTGGCCTCCACCCTCGGGAATTTGACCTCGACACCTGCAAGTCAGCGAAACAACAAAGCAACACAAAACATACTAGAATCTGACCAAAAGTTACAAAATTGCAGCTATGGGTTAATCAAACCTAATAACACAAAATGCAATCTGAAAAAGTAATCTAAAATGCTCTAAAACTTAAAATAGGACTTGGGAGGTGCGGGGGTGCCCAAGTGGGCCTCCCACCGTTGGCACTTGATTTTGGAGCCAATCCACCAGGGATGGGCCCAAAACCTCTTAGGATTGGGGGTCGGCGAATTGGTTGGTTCAGGTGTCCATGTGTTGGATTTGGGTCAGGTTCGAGCTTCCAAAGGCCACCCAACAACCTCCCTTGCAAAAGAGATTGGTGGATGTGGGAAGGTGAACCAAAAGGGATGCAAGTGGGTCTTCAACTCGGCAGCACTTCGTTGCTTGAAAACTCCTTCAACCTGTATATTTTGGGTGAGAAAAGTCCCACCTTTTATAGACCCATGGGGTCTCTTTTGGGAGGGAAGCACAAATGCCATGTGTTGGCCATAGGCGCCATGTGGCACTCTTGTCTTCCCATGAGGGAGGGGAGTCCTCCATTGACTTGAGCTTTGATAAATGCCTTTTGTGACAGCCTTCTAACGGCCCTCTCGTCCACCTACACACGCGTGCAAGGCAGGAGTCATTAACCGACCGTTCCGGGCTGCCACTTGGCACCATTTGTCTTTTTGCCCGTTGCTTAGAATTCGTCCCACCCAGGGACGGATTCGGAATTCGTCCCGGGGTGGGACGGATTCTATTTTGAATTCGTCCCCGGGTGAGACGAATACCGGGCAAAGTGTCCAAGTGTGCCAAATTGCTTCTTGACCTTACAAAATTGCTATGAAAGTGGTTAAGACCACCGTTTAACCTCTCGAGGGCTGCCCCGGGGGCTGTGTTTGTCAAAGCGATCGTTGTTTGCAATCACATAATCGGATTGGT
>JAQPPZ010005138.1:0-26231 GCA_028583015.1 Wollemia nobilis | reverse complement strand
TATGATGGATATGCTCGATGCTATTTTACTAATGAGTATATTAAAGCTAAACCTATAATGCTTAAAATAGGATATAAAGGGAAAGGCTTGGGACCTTTCCAAGATGGTATGAAAGAAACCTTTGAGGTAGAAACCTTTGTGTTCTTTAAAATTTCTAAAACATATGATTTTAAAACTAGCAGCAGTTTAAAGCAGATAAAAAGGATACTAAATGCATCAAGAAAGCATCATACATAACATAGAAATTTAACGAGGTTCACCAATGTGGCTACTCCTCAAAAATGACTACTTGGACTACCATCCAAATCCAGTCAATGCAAAGCTACAACTTTACATAATCCTTTACCAGCACCAACTAGAAGGAGCACCAACCCCTTAACTTTATCTGCTTCAACAGAATGGAGCACCAACTCCTATTTTACTAGCACCTACTGGAAAGAGGCACCAACCCCTTATGCCAAGCTACAACTTGGAAGACAATAATAAAAATTACAGAATAAAACTTTCACCTTAATTTTCATGATCTGCTATTTTTCTACATTCTGTTTTTTTTTTGCATTTTGCTGCTTGTCTGCATTCTGCTACTTCTGCGCAAAATGATTCGCACTATCCGATCACTATTTTGAACTTAGAACTCCATCTCTCCACTTTGCGCTTTTCATCCATGCACTCACGATCTGCAGATCCAAACTACGACTTTGCACTCTACTTGACCGAACTTCATGCAATCACGATCTGCATATTCGAGCTACGACTTTGCATTCTACTTGACCGAACTTCATGCAATCACGATCTGCATATTCGAGCTACGACTTTGCATTCTACTTGATCGAACTTCATGCAATCATGCTTCTCGCACTCGCACATTATCTCATCGCTATGCTCTCTTTACTGCAATTCCAAAGAACTATCACTTTGCTCACTCTTTGGATCGAAACGACTTGCTCTCTGCTTGACGCAAACTTGTTTAGCACATTTCACACATATCGCACACATTAACCTCGCAACAACCCCCTTTTTATAGAAGAGAATTCAACATCAAACATATTCGGTTGTAACTCAAAGACGTCGGCTGCAAACCCTAATGATGTCAACATCAAACCCTAGAATTTTTTGGCTGCTTAAACTTTGTGATTTTCGACTGCAAACCCTAAAAACACCCACCGTAAAACCCTAGCAAATGTCAGCTTTAAAACCCTAAAGATGTCCGCTGTAAAACCCTAGCAAATGTCAGATTTAAAACCTTAAAGATGTTCGCTATAAAACCCTAGTAAATGTCGACTTTAAAACCCTAACGACGTCCACTGTAAAACCCTTGACAATGTCGGCTTCAAACCCTAAAAACCGTTGGCCTCGATCCAAACTTGTCGGCCTCAAACTCTTCTGCAACCTTCTTCACCTTCCTGTAGCTTATTGCCACGAAATAACAACACGTCACGATATCGTGACATTTTTTGTGTCCGTACGCCTCCTCGACCTTGTCGTCACGAAATCGTGACCCTTTTGGCCTTTGAACGCTTCACTACCATTCTTGTCATGAAATTGCGACACTTTGATTAGTTGCTGACGTCATCCTCAATCTTGTCGCAAAATCGTGACGCTTCCGACTTCCAACAGCTTTTCTTGCATCCTGTCGCGAAATCGCGATACTTTCAGCTTTTGCTGATGTCATCCTCATTCTTGTCGCGAAATCGCGATGCTTCCGGCTTCTGGCGGCTTTTCTTGCAACCTGTCATGAAATCGTGACACTTTCAGCCTTCGTTGATGTCATCTTCATCTTTGTCGTGAAATCGTGACACTTTCGGCTTCCGTACATTTTGTGCTTCATGCAGTAGTGAAATTTCTACAACTTTGTGCCTTGTGCTTCCAACTTGCTTTTTCCCGTGAAATTTTGACTTGTAACATAATCGCTGCATCTTTAAGTCCTGCACTTTTTTCTGGTAGCGAAATCGCTACACCTTCATGTTGTGCAACTTTTACCCGTAGCGAAATCGCTACACCTTTGCTTTGTGCCTTTGCAACTTGTAGCGAAATCGCTACGCCTTTGTGTTGTGTCTTTGTAACTTGTAGCGAAATCGCTACAGATTTTTCACTTAACACTTTCTCCCTATTTTTGCCAGCGAAAAATCAACATGTAGCGAAATCGCTATAATTTCTCGACTTAGCTTCTTGGCCTGCGACTTGTCGTGAAATCGTGACAGTTTGACTTGCGCCTTCTCTCTCCTCACTTTCGTCGTGAAATCGTGACATTTCCGGCTGCACTTTCTCTCTCCTCATTTTCATTGCGAAATCATGACATTTTTGACTGTGCTTTCTCTCTCCTCACTTTCGTCGTGAAATCATGACATTTTTGGCTGTGATTTCTCTCTCCTCCGGCTTGTCGCGAAATCGCGACAGAAAACATGTCGCGATATCGTGACAGTTTTCTAACTTGTCTTTTTCTTCGAATTTTTTCTATCTTCTGCATCTGAATGACTTCTGATCTGTCTACCCACTGCATCCTTGGATCTAACTGCCTGTGTTGACAACAATGACAACCTTCTTGCAACACCTTGCTCAACACCATGGCCCGCCCGATGTGGTGTGGGCCTATTTCCTAGTAAAGGTCAACCCTTCCCTTTTGAAGATTATGATCAACTCATATGTTATCAAGATTATTTGGATGCGTGTGATGATTTGCGTCTAAAATATCAGCCATTTACATGTAATATGCTATCCATAGCTTACCCTGAAATGATTGCCAAATCCGATGATGAGTTGGAAGGAGATATTTTCCATGATGTCTCCGTTGAAGAGTTGTTACAAAATGGTTTTTATTTTGATGGTTCTATACCTACTATAGCCCAGCTTGAGGCCATGACTTCTCAAGATGAATTATCCAAGCTAACCTTAAAAGAATGAAAAGAATTGGGTGTTTCACCCGCCCCACCTAATTTTGAAAGAGATCTACACATGGAAGTAGAAAATGTCATTAAAATTAACATTGGAACTGAGGATAATCCTCACATAATCAATATTGGATTAGAATTAAATCAAGAAAAACAAGAGCAATATATTGTATTTCTTAAAGAATATGAAGATGTCTTTGCTTGGACATATGAAGATATGCCAGGTTTAGACCCTTCTGTAGTCATGCATCACCTAGTAGTCCATCCGAATGCTAAACCTGTTAAATAGAAACTTAGAAAAATGCATCTTAAAGTAGCCTTGCTAGTCAAAGGGGAGTTAGAAAAACTCCTGAATGTTGTTTTTATACAAGCTATTGATTATGCTAAATGGATCTCGAATGTAGTTCTAGTCACCAAGAAAGAAGCTACCAAAGTTAGGGTTTGCACAGAATTTAGAGATATTAACGCTGCATGCACTAAAGATGATTTTCCTCTTCCCAACATGGATCAAATCATTGGTTTTACTACTGGGAGTGGAATGATGTCCCTCATGGATGTATTTTTTGGCTATAATTAGATTAGGATAGCTCCTGAATATCAAGCTAAAATAGCCTTTATTACCCCCTGGGGTACCTTTTGTTGGAAAGTGATGCCCTTTGGTTTAAAGAATGCAGGCGCAACATATCAACGAGCCATGACTTATATCTTTCATGATATGATGCATGATATCCTACATGATTATGTAGATGATATTATAGCTCATTCTATTAATGAAGATGATCATTTAGATGATTTGAGAAAAGTATTTAATCGGTTAAGAGAATACCTTATTCGATTAAATCCAGCCAAATGTATATTCGAAGTCAAGTTCGGTAAATTATTAGGGGTTTTAGTTTCTTTACATGGTATCAAAATCGACCCTCTCAATATTGTGGCTATCATTGATATGCCCACACCTACCAATATATCTGAGTTACGAAGTTTACAAGGTAAGCTTCAAGCTATGCGTTGCTTCATCGATAAGCTGGCGGACAAAATCGGTCCCTTTCTTAATCTTCTTAAGAAAGATGTCCCTTTTAATTGGGACAACGAATGTAAGGAAGCATTTGAACTTCTCAAACAATACCTTCTTAACCCACCTATGCTTTCACTGCCTAGACCTGATAACCCATTTATCCTATATATTTCAGCTTCAGATTTTACTTTAGGAGCTATGTTAGCTCAACTTGATGATGAGAAAAGAGAACGTGCTAATTAATATATTAGCAAAACTTTAATTAGTTATGAAACCCGCTACACATCATTAGAAAAACTATGTCTAGCAGTCGTATTTTCTACGCAAAAATTACGCCATTACATGCTTAGTCAAAAAACGTATGTCATTGATAAATTTGATCCTTTGCGATATCTCATGAGTCGACCTTATCTATCGGGTCGCACAGCGAAGTGGGTTCTTGCTCTAAGCAAGTTTGAACTCACATTTATAGGAGAAAAGTCTGTTAAGGGTCAAATCATAGCAGATCAATTAGTTGTTGCACCCTTAGAGTCTACCCATCCCCTCATCATTGAGTTTCCTAATGAATGCCTTCAATTAGAGGTAGACCATGTTGAACAATGGTCCTTATACTTTTATGGAGCCCGATGCATGAGTGGGGCTGGTGCAGGTATTATTTTAATATCTCCAAAAAAACACATTATTCCTTTGTCCTTTAAATTAACATTTGCTTGTACTAATAATATTGTTGAATATGAAGCTCTACTCCTTGGGTTACGAGCTACCTTGGCATTAAAAATTAAACATCTACTAGTTTTTGGTGATTCTCAACTTGTCATAAACCAAATTAATGAATTTTATTAGACCAAAGATGATAAATTGTGCCCATATAAAGCATATGTTTTACAATTAATATCTCTATTTGATCAAGTTACCTTGGAAGCTATTCCTAGAACTAGAAATCGTGCGATGGATGCTATGGCTGTCACTGCATCTCTTCTGCCCTTGGAGTTAGATGACGAATATGCCACCATAATTATTCATTGACTCTAGGAACCCGCTTTGAATAAGTCATGCTTAGAACCTTTGAATGTGTTTCTAATCAATGAAACTACTCCTGAACCTTGGTATACAGATATATTTGATTTTCTTCAAAATGGGACTTTCCCTGCCAGTTCTAATAGAAACCAGCATCGGTTATTACGTAGACGAGCAAGTCGCTTTGTAATAATTGGCAATACCTTATATAGGAGATCTTTTGAAGGTATTTTACTAAGATGTTTGAATCTAGAAGAATCTAAATCAGATTTGAGTGAAGCCCATGATGGATCTTGTGGAGGACACTTCAGTGGTAGTGCCATTGCTAAAAAGCTCCTTAGGATAGGATACTTTTGGCCTACCATGGAGAATGATGCACATGATTATGTGTGCCATTGCAACAAGTTCCAAAAACATGCTGACCTTGTCCATGCCCCTACATAAGAACTGTAGGCTATTTCATCTCCTTGGCCCTTTTCAAAATGGGGCTTAGACATTATTGGCAAAATTAATCCTGTGTCATCTGATGGACACAAATTCATCATAACCGCCACTGAGTATTTTATGAAGTGGGTTGAAGCTATGACTTTAGCTTCCTACAATGGAACACAAGTCTCTAAATTTATTTTTAATCAAATCATTTGTAGGTTCGAAATTCTTGCAAATCTCATCTCAGATAATGGAACTTGTTTGAAAAATAAAGATGTTAAGAAATTTTGTCAAAAATATAATATTCAACATCGCTGGTCCACTCCCTATTATCCTCAAGGTAATGGCCAAGCAGAAGCATCTAATAAAACATTAATTAAAATCCTTAAAATATTGGTCAATAAATCTTGCCGTGACTGGAACATTCAATTATATCCAGCTTTGTGGGCATATCACACTAGCGTGCGTACTCCCACAGGTACTTCACCTTTTGTTTTGGTTTATGGTGCTGAAGCTATTTTTCCCTTTGAATTAGAAGTTCCTTCTTTGGCTCTACTACTTCAAGATACTGAAGTAGGAGATGAATATCGAGCTGGCAGGCTCAGTTAGCTAGAACTCCTAGATGAAAAGCGAATCAATGCTTTGGAGCATCTTCGTGCTTACCAAAACAAGCTTAAAAGATCATATGCTAAAAAAGTTCGTCATCGATCCTTTGAGATTGGCGACCTTGTTTTAAAAGAAAATAAAAAAATACTAATGCAACTAAAGACCTTAAAGGTAAATTTGAGCCCAACTGGCTTGGACCATATATTATCACTGCTAAATTTGAATCGGGAGCATATAAATTAGCTACCTTAGATGGTAAAGATCTTAAAGAACCTATGAATACTATGCATCTTAAGCGATATTACGCATAAAATTTTTTCATTTCATCATTTGTATATATTTTGCATGTTGTTTCATTTTAAAAGTATATAAAAATGTTTAAACAAAAACAAACAAAAATAAAATAAAAGTGAAATCAACAATATTATTGACTCTTTCGAAACAAAAAATATAAAACATAAAGAAAGAGAGAGTCAAAATTATCAAACTCTCCAAAAAAAAAAATATTTGTTGTATATATTTATTCTTGAAGTATTGCAGTTATATTTTCAAATTATTTTGGATAAATTAGCATTTATTTGGAATCCCTCACTTTTGCAAACACAAAAATAAATATCTTGATTTTATCTAGCATGATTACTAATCTCTCTTATATCAAAGTCCACAAATTCAATTAAATAAAGTTTGAGCATAAAGAATTGATCTTGTTATTTACTTAAACCAAGCATATCCTTTCACAATAAAATGATGACATTTGTAATTTCCATGCTATGCTACATAGTAGAAGTGGTTTCTTGAGCGAAAAGTTTCCCCCGCTATCCTATCATGCACATGGTCTAGAATCTTTGAGAATTGACAAAAAGACAAGCTCACCCCTACCCGAAATAAAAATCCCTTGCTCTACATCCAATCTGAGCAAGTATCCCTAGTATAGAAAGCAAACAAAAAATAAAAATAAAGAAAAATCATGATAAAAAGAAGCATTATTACAGTATCATTTTATACTATCTCAGTACTATTTCAGCATTATCTCAAATATCAAGCAAGAATACAAAAAAAAAAAAGCAAAGAAAATGAAAGGGAAAGCAAAGAAAGCAAATGCAAAAGTAATAAAATCCCTTTCCTTACCCATTGAAAAAAAAAAAAAAGGGTGAATGAGCTTGAATCCTTGGAATTCTCAATTATTCGAAAATTGTGAGGTAAGCCCCATAATAGGTGGTTTGTGCCCAACCCGCTTGGCCTTGGGTAACTCCTAGCGTGGTGATATGTCTGTCACATTAGCGACCTTCTTTTGTACAGACCTATGTCCGCTTATGGATTAGCTAGCTCTTGATAACCTGACTTACATAGTAGTCTGATATGGTTATAAGCATCTAAATCATGGTCAATTAACACTTATTTGGTTAATTCAAATCACTTGTATCAAATTATCTTGCTCAAAATTGGTAAATGCACAAAGTAATTGCACACACATTTGTATTTGAGAGATTTTGTGTATCATTATGATAACTCAAGATCGGAAATGAACTCACATACGCACATGGGATTCCTTATAAATCTAACTTTTGTCTTTGAAATACTTTGAAATATTTTTTTTGCAAATTTTCTGGAATAATTTCATTTTCTTACTTAAGAGCGGTTATTTCGTATAAAGACAACTACATGCATTTTCAAAAAAATCAATATCTTTTTTCAAAATATGCAATAAAACCACATTTATATATTGTCGACTTTCGCGACGATGGTATAGTTCCAAAAATTAAAATGGAATTTTATGCCTAGCGCAAGTCCTCCTATTCTATTTTTTCTGTTTCTTTCAAAAACAAAAATCAAAACTTAACCATGCAATAAAACTATTATATCAATTTTTTTCTTTGGATTTGGTGATGATGGTATAAGTCTATACCTAAATATTCTATGCCTAGCGCAAACCATGGAACTAATTTTATTTCCCATTTATTTCAAATTATCAAAACATATGACTTAAATCATTATGTTACACAATTATGCTTTAAAAGAATGCACATTGTTACTATTTCATGTCATTATGTCAACATCCAATTTTGCAATGATGGTATAATTCCTAGGGAATTATTCAACAAATTTATCACACTTAGGAATTTATGCCTAGCAAAAAAATCATTTTAAAAACATTTCATGCATAATATTTTCATGGAAATATGAAAACAAATCACCATCATCATCATCATTTGCATTATCCCAACAAAGCCTTAAGACAGTTTCTTAAGCACTCTTTTATTTTTAGCAACATTTCTATACTAGGATTAGCCTAATGACCTAGCGAGCGGCGACTCCATGAAATGGTCATAAATGGCAACAATGTCCTTTTGAAATTATTGTTAAAAGTCTTTTTTTTTTTAATTTTTTATCATATCACAAACGACCTTTTTTGTTTACATCAGATTATTTCATTTAAATTTTAAAAAGCATGACATTAGAATTATAATATTTCAAAAATGACATAAAACACATGAATCATCAAATCAATCACATCAAAACATTAAAGCATCATACAAGCACATAAGACAAGTCATATGATCAAAAATATCTCATATATATATATCAACAACATATACATCATATCAAAATTGGATCGGTATGCCACAATCTGTACCTCGGCATACTCAATCCTCTATCAAAAATAATAAAAACTATATATGAATCTATGCAGTGCAATCATCTAGCTAGCCTCAAGAACCCCTCAAGCTCTCAGCCTCATCTCCTCCCCTGCCCTGAGGTGGACGAGGTGGCCCCATCGTAGTCTGTGTGGTACTACGAGTCCTAGTTGTCAATCGAGATGAAGTCCTAGATGACCCCACCCTGATCGGATCCGTAATGTCGACTGGCAGTTGTACCCTCTGACCCTCTGGAACCAACTGGAAGTATATCCCCTGATAGAATGTGGTCTGAGCAACCGACCTTGCCAGCTCCTGAGTGCTCACCCCTCCGCTCTGTGCTCTAAGGCATGCAACCTCATCTCTAAGCTGTGTGGCCTCAGCTCGATGTCATGCAACCTCATCTTGTAAGGTCTGCACCTGCGCCTAGAGACAGACAGTCTCTGCTAAGAGAGTAGCCATCTCACTACTCTCTCCTACCTCAACACCCTTACCCTTATCGGGTGATGGTGGCCTCTCTCTCCATGGAGAAGGGGGTCTCTCCTCCCTCCTCTCCCGTTGCCATGGCCTCTACTAAGCCTGTGGCCTCCTCTGGTCTCTCCCCTTGTGACCCTGTGCTGCCTCAATGGTCGCCCGGTGCCTCCTCCCCATCCGATGCACAACTACATGAATCGGACCCTGAGCCCTTGTCATCTGAGGAGGGTAGATGCTTGTGTACTAGGGATCATAGCTGTCGGCTACCCCAGTGTCATCCCCATCCATTGGCTAGATAGGGGCGTCATCTACATCCTGAATCCAGAAGCACTGCATATTTGGAGCCTCACTGACTGTGGTGTTATCCTGGATGGTTCAGGAAAACTCAGTCCCTGAGAGATGGGATCCCCTACTGTAGACCAAACTACCTCAAAACTTAATCGTAGCGGTGGAACTCCACACCTCCCATCTCCATCGTTGGCTAGCAGGTTCGCCTGATGCAATCCAGCTCTTGTCCATCCTTGACCCACCTTGGATGATCTCTCCAAGGCCTCTAGGTGATCTGGTCGACGACAAGGTTGTCAAGTAGTCTCTGGGACATCGGTAGATCTATCCGCCACTGTGACCCTCTCTAGAGCCACCAGTAGAAAACCTGAGGCCTCTCCCTATCAACCCCTATCAATGGGAGCCCTACCGGCCTCTACACCGCGATGTGCTCTTACCACCAAACCTGTAGTAGTGATGTCATGACCAAAAATCGGTCGCCCTTGTACACGACCCCATACAGGATCCTATACAATCGGCATAGTATGAAGCTGCCCCAAGAAAACCTATACCTATGGTCTCTCATGTCATAGAACACATCTATCAGTAGCCACGGTACTTTACATCCACTCTGATGGCATAGTAGCAGACCACCTACTACCCCTACCAAAACCCCTGTCAGTCTAGATTCCCCAGACATTTGGCGTAGTGACTCGATATTCACTCCACCCTTCTCTAGGGTGAAGCTTGGATCTCCGCACAATCGCATCATCGTGTGGCCCTGGTTGGCCATGGGAGTTATCAATCGTCCTTGTATGGCGATCCTCAAGATCCTCCATACATCCTCCAATGTGGGAGCCATATCCCTTATTGATAATCAAAAATAGGAAGAACCTGGATACCACCTCTCTGCTAGGGCTGTCAATAGCCCCATATCCGTAGAAACCTGTGGCATATCTGCCACATGCTGCAAGCCGACCTAAGCCAACTGATCTCACTCTACCTGAGATAGAGCGGCCAATTCATCCCTTAGCCCACTATATTTCCATTCTCTGCTCTTTAGTAATCCTCTCTGCAACATGAACAACAAAACACAAAAAAATCATTAATAAAAATTAGTGATTAAATGCAAGTAAAAGAAAAATCAGTTCAATTTCATACAAATGATGATATCGTCCCTTATTGACTGGTATCGTCCTAAATTTGAGCAAATTCGTCTCCAATTTTGCAAGCAGAAATCATCCCTTATTGGACGAAATCATCCCCATATCGTCGATTTCGCCCTTGGACGAAATCGGTGATATCGAGACGATTTTGACGAAATCGAGACGATTTCTTCCCGACGATGTCGATGGCCCAAAAACGGCCGTGATGCTCAAAAATCATTCAAAATTAATCTAAAAAGCATAGAAATTCAAATCAAAGCATTCTAAACTAAGTTTAGACCCTTACCCATAGCCCGCGTCGGACCTCTGTCGATCTGTGCGCTGTCTCGACCATCTTGTCTGCAGAGCTCTAGAAAAAAAAAAAAAAATGAATAGTAATAATGAATTAGGGTTTTTCCCTATTTTTCTTAATTTTATTCATAAAAAAATTAACAACATTAAATTTTTTGCTTTTTCGCATTTTTACCTCAAACGTTCGATTTGGGTAAAAACACAGAGGGGGCACCATAGTAAGTTGTCGTACGGTTCAACTTGGAATCGTCGCCTAAAAATGAGAATAATTTTTGCTTTCTTGTAAATCGAGAAGAACTCGTCTTTAATGCATTTTCTTCAAAAAATTCGCTAAAGAGGGGGCAAAATGTAGCACCTTAAAAATGACACAGTAAAACCTTTGTAAATAATTGAAATTACCTTAGTAAATATTAAAAATTGAATTTTAACCCTGAACCGCCCTTTAACCGCCTGTTAAACCACTTTCCTCATTTTTTGTGCCATTTTTAGGATTTTTTGTGACCGTTGGACGATATCGTCGTTGATTAGACAATATCGCCTCAGATCGGACGAATTCGTCTAGAGTAGAACGTCCAGACAATTTCGTCCCAAACTGATTTGTTCATAATTAGCTTATGTTTCAACGACATCTCTAACCAGGGCAAAAGCATGTCTACGTAGTTAGAGACCTCCCCTGTTGGAGATCTCCCAAATTGGGATGATCTCCAACCTCCCAACCTCCTTCCTAGTCCTATTTAAACCTTAGGACCCCCCTTGACCTACCCCTGGCTAAAATTTCCTATAACATGAGTTTTATTTGCATTAGACCATCTTAAATCATTATTTGCCTTCGTATTTTTCCAAGTTTGTTTGTAGGAACTTCATTGTTTTTCAACCAAAGCAAGCTCAGATCGTCGTAGATGATCCTGTACAATCTCGGACAATCACGCCAAAATTAGAGACGATTTAGTATTCTGTAGACGATTTTGACTGCAGCCAACATTGGGGGCAATCAGTGCCCAGAGTTTGCATTTTTCCTATACCTTTCTGCTATCTTATTCTGCATTTAGTTAAATTTATTAGTATTCCTTATTATTTTGCATTTTGGAGTTCACCCATGTAGCTTAAATGCATCATAAGATCATAATTGTTATTAAATCATTGTAATGCACTCATATTTTTTATTTGTAATTACCAGTTTAATATTATTATTCTCATTTTATATCATTTTCCTCTGTCTATATAGTTGTATTTTCTGTATTTTGTATCTATTTATCTGATTACAGGTCTCTAAAGAATTTGTCAGACGAATTCGTCAAATTTTAGACGATCTTGTCTGATTCCAGACGATCCTGTTAGATCAGAGGCGATTTGGATTGCTTCAAAAATTAGAACCTCCATCAGACATCCAAAATCAGGTATGGTTTTTCTCACTTAGCTTGTTCTCTGTGTTTTCTGTTCAAATCTATTTTTTGTATTCATTTAAATCTGCATTTCATATAGAACAGTTTAGATACATTTGGCCAAACCTAGGATTTGAATGGTTAAAGATAAAATTGAACACATTAAACTCATTCCCAACCTAGGCGTGGAAACTGCCACTAAGATTTTCCTGGTGAACCCCACCATCCATCAAAAAATCACCTTAATACCCCTCCCCCGAGAGGCGGGACCTTCAAAGGGCCTCTCAGTCTGAGGTACCGTCCCATCCTTCTTGCATCCCCCTTCTGGGCGCGGATCCTTTAGCCTGAAGGTAAGGGTGCGAAAAATTTGGAACGATACAATTCCAAAGAAGATATTTTTCCTAGCTCTCATATCCCAAATTTCTTTGAATCTCCTTTTTTTGCAATAAATTATTAGGAGATAATAATAGAAATTTATATAACTCTATAGAAAAAAATCTTCACTAGTTAATTTGTCAATCTAGTGGAATCCATGTTGAGTTCTGGTCTTCACAAGTTTTTTTGCAGCTCTACGAAAAAACTCTAGCCAAATACAATTTTAAAAATTCAAAAAATGATATTTGCAGTCTCCTCTCAATATCTATTATGGCTCTGTCTATTTCCTATTGATCTACCTAGTGCTTTGATACCACTGTTAGATTTTGAAGCTATAAAATTAAAGTAAATGCAACCACAAGTAAAAAAATAAATATGCAATGTTATAACTATGATAATGGCTAGCTAATATGCATTAAAATATGATATGAAACTTCTAAAATAAATCAAGAAATAGCTATTAATAAAAGCTCATGAAAATATACAATGCCATGCAATGGACGTCACTACCGCTCCATATTACAAAAATGGATCTACATTGTATCTACTACTATTATACCTATGCACTCCAAAATCCTCTCTTGCTTCTATTCTATGAAGGCCTATTTATAATGATACATCTCTCTTTGCCTTCCACATTCATATGACACCTCACTATTCTATTCTAAGAACTCATGTACATGTGGACAACATTCACATTTATACCATTGCATATTATAACACTTGTGCATTTATTACATTGCTTTAATTTAAGAACATGTGCTTATACTGAGAGGGGTGAACAATATAACATAATTTTTTTCCCAAATAGAAGCATCAACATTAATGAAACCATAAACATCACACAAAATATCACACACATGAGAGACCATTTTAACGTGGTTCAACCAATGGGGGCTACCTCCATAGAGAAAATATTTCTCAAATAAAATCTTGGAAATCCTTCCCAATTTACAATGTTTATGGACCTCTATCCAAAGGATATGTTGATCCCATAATCTCAAGTTTATGGATCTCTTCTACAAGAGAACTCTTTCCCCTTTTGCTATGACTAGTGATCTTATAGAAGACTCTGTCTCTATACTACACTGATTGGTGGATCTCTCTCCACTTGAAGACTTTTCACTCAGATCAATCTTCAATTGTCCTGGCTGCTGGATCTCTATCCACTAAGACTCTGTCCTCTATACTTTGTCACCTCCAAAGCTCTGTCTCAATATTGTAGCAAACACAGTTCAGTCGGTCTAGCACAATTTTGCTCAATATTTTGCACTAAACACAGTACAGTCGATCTAGTAAAAAATTTCTCAATAGGTTCACTCAAAACCTACTCAAATCTACTCAAAAGGTCCACATAGAACCTATCCATATCTACTCAATAATTCCTCTCTAGGACTTGCTCAAATCTGCTCAATAAGTCCTCTCTAGGACTTGCTCAAATTTTCTCAATAAGTCCTCTCTAGGACTTGCTCAAATCTGCTCAATAAGTCCTCTCTAGGACTTGCTCAAATTTTGCTCAATAAGTCCTCTCTAGGACTTGCTTAAATATGCTCAATAAGTCCTCTCTAGGACTTGCTCAAATATGCTCAATAATCCCTCTCTAGGAATTGCTCAAATCTGCACGAAGCTTTCACAAAAGCTTAACTCAAAATAGTCCACAAGCCTTCTCAAAGACTTGTCTCAAATCTGCTTAACAAGCTCACACTGAACTTGTTCAATCACATAGAATTATAAAGAGAATTGTTAGAGACTCAATATGTTCTAAGCTCAATGTACAATCAATATCTCAAATCAATCTCATAGAAGCATAAAGATAATTGTTAGAGACTCTATATGTTCTATACTCAAATCCCAATCTCAACTAAAATCAATCTCATAGAAGCATAAAGAGAATTGTTAGAGACTCTATATGTTCTATACTCAAATCCCAATATCAACTCAATAGAAGCATAAAGAGAATTGTTAGAGACTTAATATGTTCTATACTCAAATATCAATCTCAACTCAATAGAAGCATAAAGAGAATTGTTAGAGACTCAATATGTCATATTCTTAAATCTCAATCTCAACTCAAATCAGAATATAGAATAGTTTTTTTCTAGGAACTTGAACAACCACATGCATCCACTTGACTAGGCTCAATCAACTCAACTCAACCAATAACCTCAAGGAAAAACTCTTTCTCACAAACCCTAGTCCAAGCATGTATCAACCAACTCAAAATGTTTCCAACAATGCTCACTCACAAGTCTTACATAACAATGATACTCATGTTCTTTTCTATCTCAAGTTCAAGTTCATTTTATCATCAATGGGCTTCAACAACAATGCTAATAAAACAAGGTTTAAATACAACTCACAAATAAAAAAACCTTGAAGCATTCAACCAATCATTTTCTCAAAGGAAACCACAATCAATCCTTTTCTCTCCAATGATATTTTAGAAATAAACCACCATAAACAATCAATAGGAGAATGTGCCCATACATTTTTGATGCCAAGAAGTTGTCCATAAAATCAGCCACACATAATCACAACTTTTATTTTAATTTCAATAAGGGTTAGTGGACTTCAAATAATCACAATATAAAGCATAACTTAATTTACACCCTTTTCACTCCAACTTAATAAACACATCCACCAATGTCTCTTTTAATAAAACCCTTATAAAAAATAACCCACAATAAATCTCTCAAAAATCACTTTAAAACAAACCCTTATTTCTCCTAAATTAATTCTTAACACCCAACAAATAAATCATTAAATCCTTCAAGTTTTGCAATAAACAATGTGAAATCAGTCACCTGGGCAGTAAAACAAAAATACAAAATATGCAGAGGACAAAATAAAATAATTATTTATTTGAAGAACACCAACCTTACAACAAATGCAAATCAAATAATATATAGAGAAGGGAGGAGATGGTGGGTACGAATAGGTCGGAGGGATAAGGAAGGTGGTTGGAGAGATAGAAGGGAGATGGAGGGATAAGGGAGTTAGGGAAACATGGAGGAAAAAGGAGAGGGAATGTAGGAGGGAGTTAGGGGATTAAAAAATTGCCGACAAATATTTTTAGGAGATGCCGACAAATAATTTTTTAGGAGTTTTCACACTGGAGGCTAGAGAACTAGTTTTTTCTAAGCCTCCTTTGTGATGACCCTATTTACACTTGCAACATTCTCCCCCTTAAAGTTGAGAGGACTGACTACACAGTCTCTCAGCTTTACAAATTGAGCTTTAGTCATCGCCTTGGTGAAAATGTCTGCGACGTTCTCCAAAGTGTGACAATATTGAAGCTCAACAATGTCATGTTCCACCATATCTCTGATGAAGTGGTACTTCATATCAAAATGTTTCGTTCTGCTATGGTGGACAGGATTATATGCCAACTGAATGGCACTGATGTTGTCGCGATAGATTCTGGTCGGACCACTTTGCTGTTCTCCAATCTCTTCTAGTATTTTCCTTAGCCACAAGGCTTGAGTACTTGCATAAGTAACTGCTATATACTCAGCTTCTGTTGAAGAGAGCGCTACTACTTGTCTGCTTTTTTGAACTCCAAGTTATTAGTCCTGATCCAAGACTAAAACAGTTTCTTGATGTTGACTTCCTGTCATCAATATTGCTACCCCAATCACTATCACTGAAGCCTACAAGCTTGATAGTGTTACATTTATGGTCTTGGATTCCAAAATCCAATGTACCCTTCACATATCTCAAAATTCTTTTAGCTGCTTGCAAATGCAGCTCAGATGGGTTAGCCATAAATCTAGAAACAAGAGATACAACATCTTGAATATCCGAGTCTAGTGTTGGCGAGAAACATCAAACTCCCAACCATGCTTCTGAAAGTGGTCACATCAACTTTTGGTGCTCCATCATCTTTGCTTAATTGGATCCCATGTCCAACTGGAGTTGCAACTGGTTTGAAATGCTCCATTGCAAACTTCTTGATCATATCCTGAGTATACTTATGTTGACAGATGAAGATCCTTGTATCTGACTGATGAACCTCCATTCCAAGATAGTAGTGCATTAATCCAAGATCCTTCATCTCAAACTGCGTCATCATGGAGTGTTTGAACTCCATATTCATTTTTTCATTACTACCCATAAAAATAAGATCATCCACATACAAGCAAACTATGAGGATGTATTTACCTTGCTTTAGGTAGTAGAGTGTGGGTTCATTTTTGCTCTTGGTGAACCCATAATCTTTGAAGTACCCATCAATGCATGAGTACCAAGTTCTTGGTTCCTGTTTAAGACCATAGAGTGCCTTCTTCAATCTGTAAACAAGGTGTTCCTTACCTTGTACTTCAAATCCTTGTGGTTGCTCAACATACACTTCTTCTGTCAAGTAACCATTGAGAAATGCACTCTTCACATCCATGTGTTGGACTTTCCATCCTTTGTGTGCAGCTAAGGCAAGAACTGTTCTGATTGTCTCCTGTCTGGCTACAGGAGCAAAAGTCTCTTCATAATCTATTCCATACTTCTGAGTAAAACCCTTTGCCACTAACCTTGCCTTATGCTTCTCAATGCTTCCATCAGCATTAAACTTGGTCTTGAAGATCCATTTACAGCCAACACATTTCTTTCATTTAGGAAGCTTCACGAGCTCCCAAGTGTCATTGTTTTTTATAGAGGTTATCTCCTCTTTCATGGCATCTTGCCAAATATTTTGAGTACATGCCTTCTCATAACTAGAAGGTTCAAGTTGTGCACTAGTTAACAAAGCATAGTTAACTTGATCTCCCCTAGGTTCTTGCTGGGATTCATCATCACCATACAAGTGCATGCTTTCTAATCTGTGTAAAACAGATTCCATTTCACTAGTCTGACTCCTAGTATATCTTCTTGAAATTTTTTTATCCAACATCTGAGATGATGGATGATACTGTAAAGTTCTCTTACCTTTGGATGGAACATCAATGTCCATTGGTGAGGAACTTAATGATCACTGTGGAGAAGGACTTGGAGAAGCAGTTGAATCTGAAGATGGACTTGGAGGATGTGTGGGTGGAGACTGCTTTACTTTCTGTGGGAGTTGCGGTTGCACCTGTTGAGCAACTACATCAGTGGCTTCAACATCACTAAATATTTGGGGCTTACCCCACTCTCCCCCTTCATCAAAAATCACATCCCTTGAAACCACTATCTTTTGAGTCGTAGGATTGTAGAGTCTATAACCCTTTGTGTTTTCACAGTATCCTACAAAAATGCATGCCTGACTCTTTGGATCCAACTTCTTTCTCAGCTCATCAGGAATGTGAGCATATGCCAATGAACCAAATACTCTGAAATACTTCACATTTGGTTTCTTACCATACTAGGATTGGTAAGGTGTCTTCCCTTTCAAACTTGAAGTAGGACTTTTGTTCAAGATGTGAACACTAGTCCTTGTTGCATCTCCCCAATATGCATTACTCAAATGCTTTGTCTGAAGCATTGATCTTGCCATCTCCACAATGGTGCGATTCTTTCTTTCTGCTACACCATTTTGCTGTGGAGTGTAGGCAGTTGTGAACCGCCTCTTGATGCCATGATGTTTACAAAAATTCAAAAACTGATTAGAGGAGTATTCTCCTCCTCTATCTGATCTAAGACATTTTACAGAATATCCACTCTCACTTTCAACTTTTGCTTTAAAATCAACAAAGCATGCAAATGCTTCATCCTTATGCTTCAAAAAGTATATCCAACACATTCTTGTGCAATCATCAATGAAAAGTAGGAAGTAAGAGTGATTACCTAGACTCTTGGTCTGCATCGGACCACAGATGTCTGAATGTACCAACTGAAGAGGATAGTTGGCCCTCCATGCTTGTCCACGAGGAAATTTTGATCTGGCATGCTTGCCCAAGGCACACCCTTCACAGACTTCCTTACTGTCTTGAACTTTGGGAAGTCCAGTCACCATTGCTTGTGAAGTTAGCATCTTCAAACTTGCTGAATTTAAGTGACCATATCTCAAGTGCCATAGGACACTTGGATTAGTAATAGCTACATTTGCTAACTTATTTCCTTCTGGCTGGCCAAAATTCAAAGGGAATAATCTATTTTTTGACATTGGCACTTGTGTAATGATTCTATTACTATTGTTTTTGTCAAAAATGGTGCATTTACCCTCATCAAAAATCAACTTATAATTCTTTTCAAGCATTTGACCAACACTTAACAGATTGTGTTGAAGATGAGGAGTGTAATAGATATCACTTACATGTTTTATGCCTTCTTTTGTTGGAACCTCCATGGCTCCAATGCCTTCAACTGCCAATGACTTGTCATCTCCCAACCGGATGCTAGATTTGTATGAGGAGTCTAACTTAGCAAAGAGTTCTTCTTTGCCACTCATGTGATTTGAACACCCAATGTCCAAAATCCATGTATCATTCATATTTTGCTCTGTCTGGCCATAAGAAAGAAAGAGATTTGAGGACTCTTCCTCTTCTCCAAAATTCCCAAACTGACTACTCTGGTTGCTACTGCTTCCTTGTGAAGTCTTTGACCAACAATCTCGAGCATAATGACCAGGTTTGCCACAATTGTAACAAACTTGTTTTGATTTATCTCCTCCTTTTCCTTTGCTAGATTGTTTCCCTCTGTATTGCTGTTGTCCTCCTCTATTCTGATTTCCACCTCTGTTGGATGATCCTCCTTTGTTAGGAGTTCCCCATCTTTGATTATTCCTGCCTCTGCCTCTTTGTTGACCTCTGCCTTGGCCTCTACCTCTTCCTTCATGTGTGGCAAAAGCTTTGTCATCTCCTCCATAGCTGGTGGTAGGAGTTTCCTGCAACCTCTCTTCATGGGAGAGAAGTGAACCAATTAAAGCTTCAAAAGACAACGAGGTTAGGTCTTTGGACTCTTCAATAATGATTGCCACTGAGTTCCATTTAGGAAGAAGTGTTCTCAACACTTTCTTCACCATAACCTCCGGCTTGATATCTTCCCCTAGTGTGACCATCTTGTCGACTACGGATTTCACTCGTATGCAGTAGTCTTCGACTCTTTCATTCTCATGCATCCTGAGATTTTCAAAATCTCGTTTCAAAGTTTGCAGTTTTACCTGCTTCACTTGGTCACTACCTCTATAGCTTTCTTTGAGGGCATTCCATGCATCTTGTGCAATTACATATGAGGCTATTCTAGGGAAGATGCTTTTATCTAAGGCAGCATGAATATGATAAAGAGCAAATGAGTTATTTTTCTGGGCTTCCTTTTTAGCCCTTCTATCAATGATTGAAAAAGTCGCCCATTCAGCGACGATTGGTTCATCATAACCTTCTTCTACAACATCCCGAAAGGCCTTTTCCTATCAACAAGGTCTTCATTTTTATAGACCGAGTAATCATAGTCGCTACCATTAAATTCGGGGATTGGTAGACTAGTACTTGCAGCCATTTCAATAAAACAAACTTTGATTTCACTGAAATAAGCAATTACAAAGCAAAGTAATTCTCTTACTGATTGCTTGTTGTGAGACTCCCAATACTGGCTCTAGCTCTAGCTCTGGCTCTGCTCTGGCTCCACTGGCTCTGGCTCCGCTGGCTCTGGCTCTACTAGCTCTGGATTTACTGGCTTTGGCTCTGTTGGCTCTAGCTCCACTTCAATATTGAACCCTTAAACGGGGTTCCAAGGGGCAGCGCCCCTGGCGTGCCACCCCCGTCACGAGACGGGGAGTCCAAAAAATTTTGGAGGTGCTAAACGGGTGCTCCGGAAGACTTCCCGTCACTTTTCCGGGTTCACAATATGCAAATTTTCAAGCCCCCTTGGGCGAGTTTTAATTGGCCACAAAAAACTCTTCTAACAAGGTTTTAAAATTTTTATAAAGTTTTTTAAAAAACAATTTAATAAATTTTTATATTTTTTTTAAATTATCTTTTTTAAATTAATTTATTAAAAAAGATAATTGTAAATAAAATATAAATTAAATTTATTAAATAATTTTAAAAACTTTTAATAAAAAATTTAAAACCTTATTAAAATTTTCAATAAAAACAATTTTACCTTCGCTGCGACTTGACCCCGCGACCTCGCGGATACAAGCGAGCTCTCCAACCGCTACACCACGTGGAGGCACTGGCAACCAAAGGGAGCTCCTCCCTTTTATTTCCTTTGGCGGCACGATTTCGAAAAAAAAAAAAAATTTATTGCCTCCGACGAGATTCGACCCTCAGACCTCCACTAAGCAAGGCGTCCGCCCTAGCCACCTTCGCTAGGCGTCCGGACGAGCACAAAGGGAAACGCGGGCCGTTAAAAATTCAACGGACTGTGATTTAAAAAAAAAAATAAAGTGGGTTTTATCCCACATTCGCTGCGCAAACGCACAGCTAGGGTTTTTAACCCTCACACAACACAATGGCTTTCGATTGCCTTCGGGCAGTCGATCCTCAACTACAAATTTTAATCGCCGCTACGACCAATCGCCAGATGCCACGTTGATTGACACGTCAGCCAATATGAAATCGCCACATGGCAAAATTTTGTCTAACCGAATGCTGCCATGTCACCTTGTCTCGAACTACGTGTCGACTCGTCAGCCAATCAGTTGCTACCACATGTCCTCGCCAGCCCCTCTGCCAGCTCAGCTGCCATGTCTGCTCTGCCACCACGTGTCGCGTCCTCATGTCGCCACGTGTCCAGTCACCGAGATCTGAGCTGAACCTGCTCGTGATCCTCGTCCTCTGTGCCTGCCTCGAAAACTATGCCTACCTCGAGAACCGTGCCCTACAGGTTAGACCTCAGCTGCAACGTGCCTCGGGATCCATGCCCGAACTGGCACACGCTAGCTCTGATACCAGATGTGAAATCAGTAGCCTGGGCAGTCAAACAAAAATAAAAAATATGCAGAGGACAAAATAAAATAATTATTTATTTGAAGCACACCAACCTTACAACAAATGCAAATCAAATAATATATAGAGAAGGGAGGAGATGGTGGGTACGAATAGGTCGGAGGGATAAGGAAGGTGGTTGGAGAGATAGAAGGGAGATGGAGGGATAAGGGAGTTAGGGAAACGTGGAGGAAAAAGGAGAGGGAATGTAGGAGGGAGTTAGGGGATTAAAAATTGTCGACAAATATTTTTAGGAGATGCCGACAAATAATTTTTTAGGAGTTTTCACACTGGAGGCTAGAGAACTAGTTTTTTCTAAGCCTCCTTTGTGATGACACTATTTACACTTGCAACAAACAACACAGCCATAATAAACAAAGTTTAAAAAAATTAATTTCCACTTAGCACCTTATAACTCCAACTTAGGGCTTACCAAAAAATAAACAATGTAAAACGTAATTACCTCCTCAAGGGGATTCGAACCCTCGTCCTACCACACCATGAGCGTCTTAGCCATGGCTAAGATTCCACATGAGCTAGGAACTTTTTGGAAAGGGAAAGGCACAACGTGCCTAAACCCTTCTCCACCTTCCACAAAAATTAAACCCTTCAACGCGCTTTTTCACACCTTCCAAAATGTAGTCCATGGGATTCGATCCTTGGTGTTTTCATCTGCCCTGCTCTTTAGCCAAAACCACTTGCCAATGCACCACGCTGCCCACGATGTTGATTCCTCAAAGCGTTGTTCGTCTTATTCAATGCTTCTCTTTCTCACAAATTTTGCACGAGCTCTTAACCACTTAATAGCCAACGATTTTTGCACGAAGAGCAAGGATAAAATAATAATCAAATGGAGCCACCTTTATATAGTCCTTTGGCCATATCAAATACGTCGACGAAAATTTTAACTTAGTACTTGCTTGATGATGTCGGCAGAAATTTAGTTTTAAATTTAAATTTTATTTTTAAATAATTAAAATTTAAATCAAATATTAAAACTTAAATATCTCCATCACCGGGGCACCTTTTTCGATGAAACAAAATCCCAACTTGTGTTTTAAGAAAAACCCAAATGAAATCTGCTATCCATGGTTTTAAACAAAACCTTTTATTTTTCCTGTCTTGGTTTTCACAAAAACCCTTCATAGAACCTTTTGACATTAAATGATCTTTTGACATCAATGACAACATTTTAGCTTAGGGACTCAAAATTTCCAACATTAATCAACTAGTTAACTCCTATGAAACTCCTAATCTAAATATGTACCCAAGATGGTCCTTTAGTAAGAACAAAATAATGTAATATATTCCAACACCTAGTCATTTTTTAAGCTTTATGATTTATTACTAACAAGTTTCTACCATTTACAGATACTCCTACACAACTGTCTAAGGTCGATATGGCTCTTGTATTGCAACCATATTAGGGTAGGATTACCCCAAGAGCAGAAGAAAAATAGTATCAAAAATAGGATATCTACATTAAACTTAGGCTTTCAAAGTAAATCTATCCATCCTTATCTGTAAAGAAATATAAATCATTTTATGTTTTGTAAAGAAAATTAAACAAATTTTCATTTATAGTAAAAATCGTAGAAGCTCTTTAGTTTCAATTCAGTCTAATAGTGATCGTCTCAAGTCTAGAAAACCTCTGTCTATGGTCGTATTAGGTCTAGAAAGCCTCTATTCATGACTGTCTCAGTGTAATATGGCCTCTATTTCTTGTTGTTTGGTTTGCTTGCCTTGTTTCCTACTCAAAGGTTGAATACCATATAGGGTTTTTTGAATATTAAACATACATTTTTGCATTTAGTGAAAGATCATTTGTATGCTCTCTATTTTATTTTTACAAAAAGTTTAAAATGAACCCACACACACTCATGAGGAAATATAACACCAGTTAGTTGGATTTCATTACCAACGAATAATAGCAATCATGCAATGTGGGAATTCATCTCCCACTATGAATTAGCCCCTTTATAAACCATAGCAGTCCTCGTGAGTGGCTTTTTAGACTTCATCATCAAAAAGTCTCCTACTCTTGGGTGCATCCTGAGGTAGGTTAGGATTAGACATTACTCAACCATAAGGCTCAATAATAAGTGGAATGTAGCTATCGCTATTGTCCAAGCATGCTTGAGTGTGAAGGGAAAGTCATATTTCAATTGGTATTAGGACTTAAATAGCACAACCTCTTTCAAGAGGTAAATTATTTCCTTAGGATACCCAATAGCCATAACCTACATCCTAGGAAGTCATTTTTTACCATTTGCATTGCATTCTTTGATAGGGGGGTGTGCATAAACTACCTTTCATAGTTTTCATTTAATTTACCTATTAAATTTCATAGGAATAGAATTTTAAAACCAAAACACACAAAAGCAAATAAATAAAAAATCAAAAATTAAATAAAAAATAAAAAAAATAAATCATAGAAATCAAAAAACACAAAAAAATTACTTTCTTGCTTGTTTTTTATTTATTATTTGCATAGTTTAGACAATGGTAACAACACACAATCAAGCTCAATCAAGAGCTAGTGCTACTGAATACCCTCAAATAGAAATGGAACATCTTTGATTTAATCCAGAGGATCTCACCATTCCTAATTGGCACCCTGGCACACGTTGTAACTTGAATGTATCTTATAGGGAATATGAACTTATGGAAATACCTATTTAGGAAGCACCTACAAGTCCTAAGTATGATAAAATGAGACTTTCCTAATCTATATACTTTGATTAATTTTTATAAAAATAATCCACCCATTGAGGGGCCTAGTAGGGCGGTGTTGTACATTCACATATTGGCTCATCCTAGAGATCCATTAGAAGCAGTGTGAGAGTATATCCTGTACCAAGATGACTACTACTAGGATTCGCCAACTAAGCATCTATCTATAAATCAATAACATGATCAAGAGGATATGTGTATTAATCGTTGTTCTTACAAACAACCTATGTCAGCTCTTGTGTTTGTTATAGATGAGGGTGGCAAAAATCACCCCAATATATTTCAAGAAAGAGAATTCATTCAAGAAAAATGTACCTCTACATCACCTAGCTACATATAGCACATTTTAAAACCAAATACTAGGTCAATATGAAATTTAGGTATCACAAAAAATAGGTTGTAGTTCTTACCAACAACAAGAGACAAGAAAAGCCCATCCATATTGTAGATACAAGGGTAAATAGATACCATACATTTGAGTAAATAAATTATAGTCATCAAGAACCTAGGCCAAATATTAATCGAAAACAACTATTGGATCAACTACAATTAGACCACCAACAATTAAATTAGCAATGGGTGGACCAACAATGGTCACACCTACAAAGGTTGCATCAATAAAGGGTACAAAAAGAGTAGTTACAAAAGGCATTGCATGAAATAGTACCTACACCTAGTACCTATAGGTTGCAACAATGCATAAGGTACCCCATGCAATATCAAAACCTTCCACAATGACCAAATCAAAAATTTCTTCTTGTGCACGACCAAATAAACTACCCATAGATCCTCAAAGGCACTAATTGCCTAAACAAAATAGACCATACACTTATCTAGAGGAGTATGATCCCTATGAGGAACCACAATTAGAGTACCAAGAATAGATTGAGACATATCCTGATGGTGATATGTGTATTGATAACATTCAACCACCACCACATACACATAAAAACCCACCACTTTTTCCTCCTCGAGGTTAAAGGTGAACACATGAAATTATTTTTTTAGAAGCATATAAGTTGTTGATAGATCACATTAATTCCATGGAGAAACAAACATCAAGCTTAGGTTACCAAAAACCTACTTTACGCCAACTTCACAACCAACCATTACACCCATTTGGTCCATCACATCCATACCTCGAACACTTTAAAATATCAAAATTAGATAAATTAAAAGGAGAGGAAGATGCTCAAGAGCATGTCACTTAGTTCATGAATGTATGCTTTTATATTTAGGATAATGATGCCCTCATGCTAATAACATTTCTAATAACTCTTTCAGGGCCCGCTTTAGAATGGTATAATCATCTACCATGACATAGCATCCATTCCTTTGAACAAATTGCAAATGCATTCTTAGAATAACTTTTGTTTAGCTTTAGGAAAATGCAACATTGAATGATTTACATAATATTAGACAATTCAAATATGAGCCAATCATGTACTACGATAATCGGTGGAGAGCAATAATAACAAAGTTGCTTTTCACCATGCCTATAATAGAGCTCACCAAACTATTCACTAGGAGTTGTTCAAAGTAAATTTTGCTTCTTCTACAACTCCAATAGTATCAAAACTTTGAGGAGGCCCTAGAAAAAGCTAAGGTCATTGAGAACATTAAAGTCTAGGAAGGTGATATTAAGCTCTGTAAAAAGGAATGGATGAAAAAGAATGCAAAAGGAGGCAACACACAACAAAAGGTGATCCCATTAAATCAAGTTGTTTTGAGTAGCCCTAGATCCTCAAACCAAGTTGCACCACCACAATCACCAACTCAACCTAATTAATAGGCTCAACCTCCACCATCCCAATATCATCCACAACAAAACCAAAAGAAGGTCCAACAACGTCAACCACCATGGAAATATACTACTTTATCAAAAACATTAGCATCAAATTTTAATAGATTATGTGAGGTGCACACAATAAATCTCCCTGAGATCCATCCATTAGACCCTAATCAACCTAAATAAAAGTCTTATAGGGAGGATCTATATTGTGCTTACCATCGATAAAGAGGTCATGATGTCCATACATGTTACACCTTAGAAAAAGGAAATATGATATGATCGAGAACCAATAGATTTAGATTAAAAATCCTTTAGCCCCAAATAAT
>JAQPPZ010005134.1:0-29879 GCA_028583015.1 Wollemia nobilis | reverse complement strand
CAAGGTTGATTGAATGGCGTAATGGAAGATGTTATAAAATTAGATCACACATATTGAAGAGAGATACCTCATGATTATAAATGGTTATACATTGTGAGAGATTATGTTTTTTGTGGTAGAATGTATTCACAACGCACAAGAAAACGTCAATGGGTGCATACAGGAGCCAGATTCAAATACAAATGACTATGAGCAATATACATGCTGGTCACGTGTGATAGACTGAGTTAGAAACATTATCAAATAAGGTGATCAAATGGTGTATTCTTAATACATCTTGATAAAGTTATTAATAAACTTTGCTTTAAGAAGTTGATGATATTGTTATCATTAAGAACCTGAGAAATGTTAAAATATAATTAAAATAAGGGATGAATAAAACACAAGGCCATGGTTTAAGATACTAATAACAAATATGTAATCATGTCGATTACATAAAGCATTGAAGAGAGTAGTTATTGAATTTTGGTTAAGAATAGTTGTATTCTCGAACGAATTGAAAATTGAACAAATTAGAAATTGTAATATTATAAATATGCATGAATATCCAAGAAGAAGGGTCGAAATATTTTGGAAAGAGCGGAAGAGAAGAAGGAAGATTTTGCCAAAGGTTTCCTCCCAGGTTGCTTGTCAGAGAAGGCTTCATTTTTGCAGATTGTTTGACAGAGGTATTCTGGAAAGAGCATTAATATAATATTTATTTATGATATATTCATTTTGTTATGGTGAAAAATATGCATGCGGATGGTATTTTCATTTTTATAATGATTGAATATATTAATTAATTCCTTTGAATATTACACCCGATTTAATTTGAATTGTGTTAATTCTGGTTGAATTAAATTAGGTTTTATTTCAAAAATATCTCTGTTTACAGATTCTGGATGGAGTTCTGAAGTTTTTGTAACCTGCATTTTATTTTTATTTCATTTTTATTTATTTTCCTAACCCTAAGCCTTTTTATTTTATTTAATTTCATTTCATGAGAAAATCAAAACCCTAAGTTTTATGCAAAGTTTCAAATTTTACATTAGGGTAAATGTTTATTTCATTTTATTAAATTCTCGGCATTTCACATTTGAAATAAACATTAGAGTTTTAATTAATTAAATTTTCCAAATAATAATAATTAAAGTTCAAACATTAATTATTTGGATAAATTTAATTAAAATCATTTTCTAAGGTTAAATTCAAATATTTGCACTTCATAAAGTTTATTGGCAATATTTGATTATTAATCTTACATTTGGGGAATTAATTTCATGAACAACAACATTTTCATAGTTTAAATCAAATATCAAACCACAGGCCCCTTGTTAACAGTAACTTGCACCTCTAAGGCATTACAACAATATTTTCACACTTTTACAAGCATACAAGCACATTTTAAAAATTAATCAAACAGAACCTTGGAGAAACTAATTATTTCTTTGCAAGAGAGGATTGCTTAACAAGATCCTAACTGTGAGCGTATTTTCGTAATCGGGCAAAAATATCACTCAACAGAATTGGTGCTAGAAGGAGGGCATGTAATCAGGTATTTTGATTTACGCATTTAATATTGTTCACATTTGTTGATTCCTTGAAATTGATGCATGAAAATATTCTTGAATATTATGATTTGAATGATGCATTTTTGATAATATTGGAGATTTGTGAGATTCAAAACATCTTGAGGTTCAAAACATTGTTTTCTAGATCATATTTTAAAACTAGAGCCTAAGAAAATTATTACAAGATCCAAATCCACTGGTGATACAATATTTCAAAGTCTTTCCCCTACACGAAATTTAGGTGAAGTAAAATTCAAATAGTGGTTATTCCACCACCAGTTAGCACTTCACCTCAAAGCCTTAACGTTCCATTAATCACACCTCCACCAGTTTCCATGGCTGCAAATGTAGCATGGATGGGAGCTCGAACGAGCCCCTTAAACATTTCTAGGAGACGTACATGACATGCCTAAAAATGTAGAGAAGTATTTGCCTAGATACAAACATGATGGTACAAGACTGGTAGAAGAACATATCCAAGCCTACACAGATGCTCTAACTAGATTGCAAGTAGAGTATGAAGATGTAGCTTGTAGGATGTTTCCTTTGACTCTTGATGAAATTGCATATGATTGGTATATTTGTTTACCAACTCGATCTACCATATCTTGGACACAATTAAAATATGCCTTTGTTAATCAATTTAAATTTGCCATAGATTCTACTAGTGTCTATCTTCAATTTGCTTCAACAAGGAGAGAACCAAATGAGCCCTTGAGAATGTTTAACACCAGATTTCACAAAATGTATTCTCGATTAACTACTCCTTATGCACTTGCTGAACTTGCTACTATTCAAATGTATTTTGGAGCATTAGATCCCTTGACTGCCATGTTTGTTAGAAGAGCACCTCAAATTACAACTCTTACTTTGGCATATACTGAGGCTCTGACTGTTGAACAATAGTTAATACCTCAAGGTTATGGGATAAGTCAATTGCCATCGATTGGACAACTTGGTATGTATAATCAAGTTCCCATGATTAACCAGGCCTTGTCACAACAAACACCTATGTTGAACACAATACCATATCCACCTACAATGCCTACATATCCAACTAATCTATTATTTTTGGAAAATCAATTCACTACACATAAAACGATTGAAAATAATGCTCATACCATACCTATTTTTGGGAATGTAGCACCTACACAGAGTTCATCATCTTTTCAAAATTCTAATGTCCATCAGAATAATCCAATGTTCACACAAACTTTTCAAAATCAAAACAATCTAGTATATCCAAATACTGTGCAAAATCAAAATGTTCAAAATGTGGTACCAACTCAGAATGTTCCAAGTTTTGGGAATCCAACTAATCCTACCACTACTACTGTTCAACCTAATGAGCCTGATTCAGAGGTAAAATACTTAAGAAGGTTGGTCCAGAAGTTAAGTAGTGATATGGTTCAGTTACAAAAGCAAACACCACAAAATTCACAACAAAATAAAAAATTTAGTTTTCAAAGGAAATAATGGAACACAAAACCAAACAATGGGGGTGTACCTACTCCTGTTGTTAATCAAAATAATGCTTCCAATTTCAAAAGAGTACTATTGTTAATATTTTTTATGTGGTTTTGGATAGTTGGTGCAGGTTGCATAATACTAAAGAACATACTAAAATGGAATGCCCAAAATTCAAAATTGTTGTAGATATTCTTCAATAGGAAATGGATGATTTGGAATTGGTACCTAATGAGCATACTTCTAATCAAGCTAGTTCAAGTAAAGATAAGGGAACTGCTTTTGTTATCAAAACTTTTGGTTCAAGTGATGATGAGGAAGAGGAAGATGATGGAGTTATAGAAGAAGAAGTTCAAGCCTTCAAGCAATTCAAAAAGGGGAATCACAATTATCATTTGAGGAGTAAGAGTAAGGTTCCTTATACTTCTTCTACTCCAAATAATTCCATTATTCCTCCAGATGTTCATGCAAATAATAATCCTATTCCTCCATATCCTGTTGATTTATCTAAACCATCATAGAAAGTGCAAAATATTAAAAATGTAGCTTATAATATCATTGAATATTTAAAGAAAACAAAAGCTAATATCACTTTGTTTGAAGTTGCATAGTTGACAAATCAACAAGGATTCATTAATCAATGCTTTTGGTAAACAAGGTAAAAATGATGCTAAGAAAACTATAGAGGTACAATTTGTTTCATGAAAGGAGAAAGGAGAAGCTCTTCCTTTTCTTTTGACCATCAAATTGTAGGTAGAAATCTACACAATTGCCTTGTGGATTCGGGAGCATCAGGTAATGTTATGCCTTATGTTGTTTGTCAAATATTGGGTTTTAAACCCTTGCCTTCTAATAGGATTGTTGTTCAATTGGATAAATCATAAGTGAATGTGGTAGGTATGCTTAAAAATATTCATATTCAACTTTCATCAGAACCTAGAATTCAACAATACATTGACATTCATGTTGTTGATATTCCTGACAAATATGGTATGTTGTTGAGCAGGGATTGGAGCAAAAATTTGAATGGATATATGGCTACAGATTTTTTGCACATGTGGTTGCCTTGGAAGGGTGTAGCCAATCATATAAGAGTCGAAAGAGAGCCTAAACTCAAGGACTTGATTACATAATATAATAAAGAATCTAATGAGGTTCTTTATAATGATATTGAGTTAGGTGTATACACATTAGATACTAAGTTGATTACAAGTGAATCTAAAGTTGAAATTCCATCTTGTAAATCACTTACTGAGGATAATCTTGTTTGGATGTTAAAATTTGATGGATCTAAATCTAAACAAGGTAGTGGTGTAGGGGTTGAACTCATCAGCCCTAAAGGTAAGTCCTCTCTCTTTGCTTATAGATTATAATTTCCATGTACATGTAACACAACAGAGTATGAGGCTTTAGTTTTTGGATTACAATTAGCTTTGAACAAAGGTATTAAATGCTTGAAAGTTTTAGGTGATTCTCAGCTAGTTGTTAGACAAGTTAAAGGTCAATATTCCTATCATGATAAAATATTAACTCATTATAGGAATAGAGTTAGGGATTTAATCGATGAATTTTAGGCCTTTAACATTTCATTAGTTTCTAGAAAGAAGAATCGCATAGCAGATTCTTTAGCGGTTGTAGTAGGTACGCTAAACCCCATTGATAATAGAAGATTGAAAAAGTTTTCAATTGAGTTGATTCCTTGTCCTTCTATACCTGACAATGTGAATAATTTATAGGTATTTGAAAGTGATAGACATATCTTCAGTTTTGTAACTAACTCAAGTATTTTTGAAAATCAGGTAATAGATGAAAATCAAAGGTTACAAGAAGATGAGGATGAAGATAATGAGGTAACAACAAAAGTAAATTCAATTCCTAAAGGTATGATCTCACTTGAAAATTTTTTTGATATCGGTTATAAAAGTAAAAAGTGTGATAAAATTTCACTTCCAAAGGATGCTTATGATGCTTTCAATATTGGGAATAATGAAGATCCACAGAATATACTCATAGGCAAAGCTTGTACACATCTTGAAAAAGAAGAAATTATGCATGCATTAAAATACTATAAAGATGTTATTGCATGGAGTTATGAAGACCTTAAAACTTACAATCAAAACATCATAACTCATACCATTCCATTAAAACCTGATGTAAAACCATTCAAATAAAAATAGAGACCGGTCAACCCATTATTGGAGCCCCTCATAGAAAAGGAAGTTAAAAATATTTTGGATGCAAAAATTATATTTCCTATTAGACATTCAACATGGGTAGAAAATATTGTTCCAGTTAGGAAGAAAATTGGAGAAATTTGATTGTGTATTGATTTCAGAAATCTCAATAAAGCTTCATAGAAAGATAATTATCCTTTACCATCCATTGATCACATTTTGTAGATGGTTAATGAATCTGAAATGATGTCCTTCCTTGATGGCTATTCAGGATACAATCAGATTCTCATTGACCCAAAGGATAGGATGAAGACTGCTTTCACAACAAAGTGGGGAACTTTTGCATACAGGAGAATACCATTCGGTTTACTCAATGCAGGTGCCACATTTCAATGTGCCATGGATTATGCATTCAGAGATTTGATCGGTAAGTGCATTGTTGTTTATGTTGATGATATACCTGTTTTCTCAAAAAATAGATCTGATCATGTTAGTGATTTGAGAAAGGTACTTCAAAAATGTAGAGAACATGGAATTTCCCTAAATCCTAAGAAATGCATTTTTGGATTAATTGAGGGAAAATTATTAGGGCATGTTATATCAAAATATGGCATTTCCATTGATCCTGAAAGAATAAATGCAATCCAAAAAATCCCTTTTCCAGGAAGTAAAAAGGAACTTAGATCTTTCTTTGGAAAAATTAATTTTGTTAGAAAGTTCATTTCTGGATTTGCTGAAATTGTTAAGCCTCTAAATGATATGCTTAAAAAGAACACTAACATTAACTAGACTTGTGAGGCTAAAGCTACTTTTCAAAGTGTTAAGGATGCCATTTCAAATGCTCCTATTTTGGTAAGTCCTGATTACAAAAAGTCATTTTTCATTTATTCTTTTGCTTCTGAGCACTCTTTTGCCAGTGTTTTGACTCAGAAGAATGAAGGTAATTCTGAGAATCCTATTGCTTTCATGAGTTCACCTTTAAAATATGCACAATTGAAGTATTCAATTTTGGATAAACAAATGTATGCCTTGTTTAAAATTGTTAAAAAATTTAGGCATTACATTTTACATAGTAGAGTATTTGCTATTGTACCTGATCCTACAGTTAAAACCATGTTATTGTAGAATGAACTAGGAGATAAAAGAGGAAAATGGATCTCCACTTTACAAGAATTTGATCTTGAGGTTCAACCGATGAAACTTGTTCGAGGACAAGGTTTGATGAAAACCCTCGCTGAAATAGATCCTCAAATTCATTGTCAACAATATTTTGTCGAGGACATCACAAATGATGAATGGTATACTGATATTGTATATTTTATTTTGAATGGTAAGTGTCCTGCTCATTTTAATTCTACACAATGAAGAGCTTTACGACTAAAATGTGCAAATTTTATGATAAAAGTAGGTGTATTGTATAGAAGAAATCATGAAGGAATTTTCCTTAGATGCTTAAATAAGGATGAGTCTTCTCAAATCTTAAATGAGTTTCATGGTAAGTATGGAACAGGGCATGGTTCTACAAATGCCACTGCTCACCAGATCCTGAGATCTGGTTATTATTGGCCTCACATTTTCAAAAATGCCCATGCCCATGTACGTGCTTGTCATATTTGTCAAATTGCAGCTAATAGGGAGAGAAATGCTTCCATGCCATTGCAGCCCATAATTGAATCAAGACCATTTGCTCAATGGGGGTTAGATTTTGTAGGGGTGATAAACCCAAATTATTTTTCTGGTCACAAGTTCATTCTTACTGCTACTGATTATTGTACTAGATGGACCGAGGCAATACCCACTAAAAACTGCACTACTGAAGTTGTGATTCAATTTTTAGAAGAGCACATTGTTACTAGGTTTGGAATGCCTAACTCTATTGTTAGTGATAATGGTTCTACTTTTACTTCACTTCGTTTTGTAGAATGGGCTTACGACAACAAGGTGAGCATCAAATTTTCTTCTAATTATTATCCACAAGGTAATGGATTAGCAGAATCTACTAATAAGAACTTGTTGTCTATAATAAAGAAATTGCTAGAAACGAACCCTCATGATTGGCATAATAAATTAAATTTTGCGTTATGGGCAGATAGAATAAGGACCAAAGAATCTATTGGAACATCTCCTTATCATTTAGTGTATGGTCAAGATCCCATTTTTCCTTCAAATTTAAAATTGCAAACTCTTCAATTTATGAAGGATTACCTAGAAACTGATGATAAGATTGAAGCTCGTCTTACTCACCTCATGAGATTAGATGAAAAAAGACAAGATGCTTTACTTCACTTTAGTAAACATCAAGATATTGTTAAAATATGGTTTGACAAAAGGGCTAAAATCAAGGCATTTAGGATTTCTGACTTGGTTTTGTTATGGGATAAGGCACACGAGAAGAAAGGTGAACATAATAAATTTGACAATATTTGGTTAGGACCTTACCAAATTGCTGAAATTCTTGGTGAAAGCACATTTCATTTGAAAACTTTGAGTGGGGAAGACATCCCTTTACCTATTAATGGGCAATTTCTCAAGCACTATTTTCACCCATGAAATAGTGAATTCATTCATCACTTGTATATATTCATCTTTTGTACATAGTGTTTTGGTTTTGCAGGTTTTGGTTGTATATAACTTTGTTGTTTTTGTTTTTTTAGTCATCACTTGTTTGTTTATTTTTATTGTTCTCATAGTGAAATTTTGTTGTTTCCATTTTTGGCTTTCAATAATACAGATTCATGTCAAGTTTTTGTGTTTTGTTTATGTTCCCATTTTTTCTTCTTCATTTTCACAAAATATTTTGGTTTTGGTTCCTCTGATTGAGGTAGTGTTTTGTAATTGCAATAAACTTTTGGTCTCTTTGTTGATACTTGTTCCTTTGTCATGTAGGATAGATTACCTATTTTGAAAATAGATGAAATTAAGGAAAAGAAAATGAGATTGTTTAGTAATCATTCTTATGATTTTGGACTAAGATAGTGAACTTTGGAACAATGAGACATTTTGCTGAAGCTCCACATGTATCACATCATATTAAAGGGTATTCTTTGAAATTTTGAAGGATAAAGTCATTCTGGTTTTGCAGATTAAGGCAAAAATCCAATATACTCTATCTTTAGCCTTAAGTGGTCTCTAACCTAGATGGCAGGTAAATTTTGCAAAGCAATACAATGCTTGATACAAAAAGCAAGAAAAAAGGAAAGAAAAGTTAAATCAATCAAAAGGGTTTAGATAATCTTCACCGGGGCTATGGATGCCTGATCGGTAGTGGAGCAATGTCTAGATGAAATAAAAGAAAAAAAGTAAATGCAAAATTTATCTAATGCCTGGGTGATTCAGATAATCTCTACCGAGGCTATAGATGCCTGGTTGGTAGTAGAGCAAGGTCTAGAAGAGATCAAGGTCATCTCCACCAGAGCTATGGATGCTTGACTGGAAGTGGAGCAATGTAGAGGCACATTTTAATGAGTGATATTTTATAGCCTAAATGCAAAGTCAATGATGGAATCTGAATTGTTTCAAGAATGCAAAATGAATCACAGTTCACACACTGAGCAGAAGCAAATGGTTCATCTGTTTCATTTTGAAGTTGTTTAACCCCATTTTCTCTGGATATTGCTAAGTATTTTTGTTTTTTTTATCATTTGGTTTTACTTGTTTCAGGATGGGTTCTTCATCCGAAATGCTCAGGAGCATTTCTCAGCAGAGTCACCATTTGTTGTTGCCATTGCACAACTTACCCCAAAATTGGGGACCCATTGGAAATTTTAAAATTTTTGATGTCATTTTAAATTTTTGGTTTGCATTAGTTAGTTTGTGTGGATTAGTTTGTACCAATAAATGTGGCATTATAGGTTAATGTTTTTATGTTAAACTTTTATTTATTTTTCTTTATTGTTTGTTGAATTTGATTTTAAAATTTTAAATGTTTAATGTGGTAATTTTAAATGTTTTAAATTTAAATTTTTAATTTTAAAACGTTTAAATTAAACCATTTTAATTAAAATAAATTTCATATATATATTTTTTGTTTGTTTAAAAGTATCTATATGTGTTGCCAGGTGGAACGATTTTTGAGGTGGACAAGCAGACGCAGCACATGAGTGCGATCAACATGGTCAACCCTAGGCACGAATTTTGATGTCTCATAAAGTGGCATGGTGGAGAGGCATGTGTTGGGTGAACAACTCATCATAAAGCATAGATTGTGTTCATGATTATAAATGTTTTATTGTATTTTATTCGGATGCATGAGGGATGACAATGGTAATGAAAATAAAAGAAATAATGATACATCACATGTGTACAGTTTGTGATACCGACAACCATGGTGAAATGGGTAGTAATTATGGATAGTAGAAGATGGGTGATAGTGTATATATCACGTCGGGTGATGTGATATCATGAAATTTATTAGAATTTGATAGAACCCGATGAAAATGGACGAAGATATGAAAATCATCAAAGGAAGTCAAAATTTTCATTAAAAATTATGAGCATAATTATGGTTATGTTCTTGCGGCATCTCCAGAATTTTATCCTTCCTCATGACTCCTGCATAGGCATTGAAAGAAATCCATTGATGGTGACATTTACACAATATGAAAATCAATGTGTGGGAGGTGATGATTTAGCCATTGGATATTTGGATTGCATATTCCAACAAAATTTTTACATGGAGTTTGAATAGGAGCTATGTTATTTCTTGAACATTGTCATCATGGATTTTGACATTTCACATCGTGAGGACTCACACACAAGAAAATATAATGACATAAGAATGGTGATGATGCCAATGTGAATGAATTAGAGTTTCCAGAGCTTGTCATAAGGTCCACAAACCTAGATAAAATCTGGAGATAAAAATATGAAATCAAATTCTTCTACTATGACGTCAAGACTTGATTGCTAAAATTATTGGTAATCAATGGATAAATAACGTATGTTTAGTCTTTTGCACATTTTCTAGATGTTAATATTCAGTTTCGATATGTTTATGTTATTGTAGTGGTATCCAAAGATCTTTGCTCAAAGGTAGGAGATGTCAACATGGTTGCATTGTATTTGGAACATGGCATGATTTCAAATGTTATGATGCTTGCTATGTTGAGGTTACTATTCGATTTAACTCATGAATTTAATTAAATATCTTCTAAAAGTTTACTTAGATGGTTTTTGTACTTATCAAGGCAAATGGGGATGATGTAATGAGTTTTAAATTTTAAGGATAGTGCAAGGTTGATTGAATGGCATGATGGAAGATGTTATATACATAGATTGCACATATTGAAGAGATACACCTGATGATTACAAATGGTTATACATTACGAGAGATTATGTTGTTTATGGTAGAATGTATTCACAGTGCACAAGAAAACATCAATGGGTGCACACAGGAGCCAGATTCGAATACAAAAGGTTATGAGAAATATGCATGCTAGTCATATATGATGGACCAAATAAGAAATGTTATCAAATAAGGTGATCAAATGGTGTATTCTTAATACATCTTGATAAAGTTATTGATAAACTTTGTTTTAAGAAGTCGATGATATTGTTATAATTAAGAACTTGAGAAATGTTAAAATATGCTTAAAATAAGGGATGAATAAAACAAAAGGCCATGGTAGAAGATATTAATAAAAAATATGTAATCATGTTGATTACATAAAGCATTAAAGAGAGTAGTTATCAAATTTTGGTTCAGAACAGTTGTATCCTTGAATGAATTGAAAACTAAACAAACTAAAAATTGTAATATTATAAATTTGTATGAATATCCAAGAATGAAGGGTCAGAAGACTTTGGAAGGAGCGAAAGGGAAGAAGAAATATTTTGGCAAAGGTTTACTCCCAAGTTGTTGGTCAGAGAATGCTTCATTTTTGCAGATTGTTTGATAGAGGTATTTGATGCAGGAGCATCCAGTGGCAGCAGAGCAATCTTGCATCAACAAAACAATTCTAAGTGCTTTGCCTTGGACATGTTGGCAGGAAGAAAAAAGTGTCGCGATATCGCGACATGTCACATTTTCACGACACAAAGAGAAGAGAGAAAGCAAAGGAGAAAAGTGTCGCGATATCGCGACATGTCACATTTTCACGACCCAAAGAGGAGAGAGAAAGCAAAGGAGAAAAATGTCGCGATATTACGACATGTCGCATTATCGCGACCAAAAGAGGAGAGAGAAAGTGTCGTGATATCGCGACATGTCGCATTTTCATGACCAAAGGACAAGGGGAAGCGCCAGAGGGAAAAAATGTCGTGATATCGTGACATGTTGCATTTTAGCGACCAAAAGAGAAGAGAAAGATCCAGAGGGAAAAAGTGTCATGATATCGCGACATGTTGCATTTTTGTGACCAAAAGAGGAGAGAGAGAGCAAGAGGGAAAAAGTGTCGCGATATCGTGACATGTTGCATTTTCACAATGCAAGAAGAAGAACCAAGCTGAGGACACAGAAATGTTGCAATTTCGTGACATGTTGTTTTCATGACTCAAAAGGGGCACGCGCTCCAAGGCGAGTATTTTCTCGAGGTGATCAAGTGCCTCATAAATTCATTTTTACATACCCAATAAACTTGCTGCTCAGAGCCCGACGAGCATGGCGACCACTCGAGCACGACACCCAGATGCCAAGGACGTTCAGTCGACTCATTAATGTGTGTTTCCATGACTGACCCGATGGCAGTTGCAGTTTGGTAAAAGATTTGAAAGCTCGACCGTGAAGAGCTGACTTCTTAGGTTCCATGGATGTACCCCTCCACCTTGTTCATTAATGGCTCAGAGGGTCGAGGCCTAGATAAAAACTCAGGCATTATAATGGAAAAGGGGGGTGGAGAGCTGGAGATTGGAAATGATAGACTGAAAACTAAGCTTGATGCTAGTTTCTATAAATTTTTAAGTTATTGAATGAGAATTGGGTCTTTCTCTTTGATGTAAATCTTGGCTCTCCATCAGGTGGTATCAGAGCGGGAGTTCCTGAGTGTGTAAACAGATCACCGAACGTGAGGCAGTTTACACCAGGATCTGTGGTGAAGGGTTGTGAGAAGAGAGAGCTTAGGGTTCTTGAGTGTGTGAGCAGATCGCCGAAAGTGAGGCAGTTTACACCAAGATCTGTTAAGGTTTGTGAGAGAAGTGAGCAGAATGCCTCCATGAAGAAATCATGGTGGTGGGAGAAATATGGTGCTAGAGGGAGATTTCAGAGCTTTGCAGAGGCAAGTGCAAGCCCTGCAAGAGGAGTTGCGAAGAGGGGTTGAGCCAAGGAGAGAAGAAGGTAGTGAAGATGAAGTTGACGAAGAAGAGGACCAATTTGAGGAAGAAGAAGAGGCAGTAGATCTTGCACAAGCCAGGTTATACAGATCCATATCTCAGATTGGAAAGAGATCGAAGATGGAGGTTTCTACGTATTCTGGAAATCTTGATCTAGAGGAGTTGATTGACTAGATCAATGATTTGGAAGAATACTTTGAGTATGAGGAGGTTGAAGATCCTGATAGGGTCAGGTTTGCTAAGACCAAACTAAAGGGTCATGCCAGCATATGGTGGAAGGGAGTGCAACTAGACAGAAATAAAAGAGGAAAAGAAAGGATAACAAAATGGGATCGAATGGCAGAGAAGTTGAAGAGACAGTTTATTCCTGTAGATTATGAATTGGATCTATTGAGAAAAATGTAGAGTTTGAGACAGTCAAGAAAAACTATCAAAGAATATACAGAGGAGTTTTACAAGATCTCCATTAGAACTGGCCATTCTGAGGCTAACAAGGAGAAGGTAGCTCATTACATCAATGGATTGAGAACCAGTATTCAAGAAGATTTGAGTCTGGTTAGGATGAACACCATTGAGGATGCTTACCAGTTTTCTCTAAAATTTGAAGATAAGCTGAACATAAGGTTTGATGGTAAGCAGAAAGAAAGAGGTCATGGTGAAAGAACTGGTGGAAGAATAGATGGAGGATGAGATGAGAAGAAAGAAGAAGCTAGCAGCAGTCAAGATCAAAAGGGAGATAATGATTATAGATCCCGTGGTCAGAACAACTACCCAAGAGGAAGAGGTAGATCTAGACATGGGTATGGAAGAGGAGGATTTCGTGGAACCTGTTTCCATTGTGCAGAATAGGGACATCGGGCATATGAGTGTCCCCAACACTGAGAGAGGATGAATAAGAGACCTAAGGGTCATGCCAGAGCTACTATAGCAGATGAAGGTGCTGAATCAGAATATTCTGAGGAGGCAGAGAGAGGAGAAGTTATGGTCACAAGGAGAACCTTGTTGAATGAGGAGAAAGGATCAGACCAGAGGAGGAGCCTGTTCTGCACAAGGTGCAAAAGTTTAGGTAAGGTCTGTAATGTTATTATAGATAATGGTAGTACTGATAACTTGGTCTCTGAAGAAATGGTTACTAAGTTACAGTTAAAGAGGAGGAGACACCCGCATCCATACCAGATTACGTGGTTGCAGGAGGACCATAGGACATTGGTCAGTGAACAGTCCTTAGTCAAATTTAATATTGGGGGATACCAGGATGAGGTCCTGTGTGATGTTTTGCCTATGGATGCTTGCCATTTGTTGTTGGGAAGGCCATGGCAGTTTGATCGGTGTGCAGTGCATGATGGTCGTGCCAACACTTAATCCTTGACAAAGAATGGAGTTTGCCATAAGCTAAAGCCATTGAAGGACGTGGATGAGAAGGTATGCAGTAGTGCTAGAATCTATTTAGTATATGGTAGAAATTTTTTTGATGGCCTGAAGAGGGATTCTATGTGTTATGCACCCCTGACAGAAACCATGAGAGGGGATAAGGAGTTTAAGTGGACTGCAACGACAGGTGTAGGTTTTGAGCTATTGAAAACAGTACATAAGTGAAGGTCACTTCTCCATCCACCCCGGGTGTCTGATGCAGGAGCATCCAGTGGCAACAGAGCAATCTTGCATCAACAAAAAAATTCTAAGTGCTTTGCCTTGGACATGTTGGCAGGAAGAAAAAAGTGTCGCAATATCACGACATGTCGCATTTTTGTGACACAAAGAGGAGAGAGAAAACAAAGGAGAAAAGTGTCGCGATATCGCGACATGTCGCATTTTCACGACACAAAGAGGAGAGAGAAAGCAAAGGAGAAAAGTGTTGCGATATCGCGACATGTCATATTTTTGGGACCCAAAGAGGGGAGAGAAAGCAAAGGAGAAAAATGTCACGATATCGCGACATGTCGCATTATCGCGACCAAAATAGGAGAGAGAAAGCAAGAGAGAGAAAGTGTCGCGATATCACGACATGTCGCATTTTCGCGACCAAAGGACAAGAGGAAGCGCCAGAGGGAAAAGTGTCGCAATATCGAGACATGTCGCATTTTTGTGACCAAAAGAGAAGAGAAAGATCCAGAGGGAAAAAGTATCGCGATATCGTGACATGTCACATTTTCATGACCAAAAGAGGAGAGAGAGAGCAAGAGGGAAAAAGTGTCACGATATCGCGACATGTTGCATTTTCGCGATGCAAGAAGAAAAACCAAGCTAAGGACATAGAAATGTCACGATTTCACGACATGTTTTCATGACTCAAATGGGGCACACGGTCCAAGGTGGGTATTTTCTCGAGGCGATCAAGTGCCTCATAAATGCATTTTTACGTACCCGATAAACTTGCTACTCAAAGCCCGACGAGCATGGCAACCACTCGAGCATGACACCCAGAGGCCAAGGACGTTCAGTCGGCTCATTAATGCATGTTTCCATGGCTGACCCAGTGGCAGTTGTAGTTTGGTAAAAGATTTGAAAGCTCAGTCGCGAAGAGCCGACTTCTCAGGTTCCACGGATGTACCCCTCCACCTTGTTCATTAATGGCTCAGAGGGTCGGGGCCTCGATAAAAAACCTATGCATTGTAATGGAAAATGGGGGTGGAGAGCTGGAGATTGGAAAGGATAGACTAAAAACTAAGCCTGCTGCTAGTTTCTGTAAATTTTTAAGTTATTGAATGAGAATCGGGTCTTTCTCTTTGATGTAAATCTCGGCTCTCCATCAGTATTTTAGAAAGAGCATTAATATAAGATTTCTTTATGATATATTCATTTTGTTATGGTGAAAAATATGCATGCGGATGGTATTTTTATTTTTATAATGATTAGATATATTAATTAATTCCTTTGAACTATGTTAATTCTAGTTGAACTAAATTAGGTTTTATTTTAGAAATATTTCTGTTCATAGATTTTGGGTAAAGTTCTGAAGTTTATGTAACCTGCATTTTATTTTTGTTTCATTTTTATTTATTTTCCTAACCCTAATATTTTTCTTTTATTTAATTTCAATTCACGAAAAATTAAAAAACCCTAAAGTTTTATGTAAAGCTTCAAATTTTAAATTAGGGTAAATGTTTATTTAATTTTATTAAACTCTCAGCATTTCACAGTCTAAAATAAACATTATAATTTTAATTAATTAAATTTTCCAAATAATAATAATTAAATTTCAAACATTAATTATTTGGATAAATTTAATTAAAATCAATTTTCTAAGGTTAAATTCAAATATTTGCATTTCATAAATTTTATTGGCAATATTTGATTATTAATATTACATTTGGAAAATTAATTTCATGAACAACATTTTCATAGTTTAAATAAAATATCAAACCATAGGCACCTTGTTAATAGTAACTTGCACCTCTGAGGCATTACAACAATATTTTCACACTTTCACAAGCATACAAGCACATTTATAGAACATTAATCAAACAGAATCGTAGAGAAACTAATATTTTCTTTGCAAGAGAGGATTACTCAACGAGATCCTAAATGTGAGTGTATTTTCATAATAGGGCGAAAATATCATTCAACACAGTGAAGACGCCCACACCATCCTTCATTGTTGTCATCTCATCATTCCTTCTAAACAATATTATTTTCTCTTTATGAGCGACGTGCACATTAAATTTCCAATAACCTTCACACAAACGTTGACCATGTGCAAGGTCTTCAGGGTTGATCACCATGCCTTTGGCCACTATATTATTATTATGGATCTGAGTTAAGTAGCATTCCCTTCTCTCAGTTTGAGTAATCGATGTCATTTTTAGTCCCTACATGGAAAATCAACAACCTAAATAAATTCACTATATAGCATACAATACAAACTAAGTCAACCATTTTATATTTTAAATAATAGTCATACCATTGGTGACTCTGGTCTAGAAGGTATTGAGCAGCTATTTGTGCCTTGATCACAACCACCAATGTTGTGTCCAATTGTAGGGGTAGCATGTACTGATGTTGCTTATGGAATTATATGCAAGGGATCATTTCAAATTTAGTGGTGCAACATGTAAATATTTCAAATATAAAATCATGAAAAAACTAACGCACTTCTATCTGTGAAAGTCATGTCAAAATCTCTTCAATCTTTTTATCTTTCTTTGCAAACACAAGAGAAAAATGGGTAGTTAGTTTATAAGAATGGGGTGGTACAAAAATGGTGTCATTCTAGATAAAATGAGGTATTAGGAACATTAATGCCTCTCAGGCCAGGGTGCCCCCTCAAGTTTCAAAAGGAATGTGAAATTCCTAGTAAAACTTGAAATGACAAACTCAGAAGAAGAGAGAGTGAAAAACAACTAAAAAAATAAATGAAAGAGAAAAAGAAGAAAAAGTGGAATATTAGGTAAAAGGAGTAAAAACCCTAATTCATTTTCACTGTGCAAAGAAGCTAAAAAAATCTCTGAATAAAATAAGAGAATGATGCTTCCCACACATCAAGCGACAGTTATGAGGGATGAGGTTGATGCAACAGTAGACTGGGCATGGGTAAGGGCCATAATCCCAACTTAGAATTAGTATTAACTTAAAATTTAGGTGAATGTAAGCATTTTTAATTTAATTTTATGTTTTCAAGTGGAATTCACTGCATGGGACTCTAGTACAAATTCGACGGTTGCCCTTGGATCTGGTTGGCCTTGGTGGTGATCGAATATGTACTCCATACCATATAGGGAATGGATTCATGAATCCACACCCTATAGGATATAGGGTGCAAATTTGAAGAAGTAGGAAAGAGAAGTAAATAAAGAGAGATGAAATACAGCAAAAGAAATTAAGTTACTCTTAGTGTGAATTTTTATTAGCATGCTTTCTTTTTAAAATTTTATAATTATTGATGAAAATTTTGTTTTATTTTTATTATAGTATGATGTCCTTGAGAGAAAATAATGGTAGTCGAGTACACTCGAGGAGGCACTACAAGAGCTCACGCCAATAGAGATATGCACACTAGGGGTAGTGGGGCTTCTACACTTGGAAAAAATACCCCAGGTGGAGGTTGACCAGAGTGCTACTGATAGCACTAGTAGAGAGGTGGTACTCAAAGTCATCCATGTTCTGGTTATCAATGGGAGAGATGATCATCACACTAGAGGATGTGTGGTGTATCTTGAGGATACCTATCAGGGGGAGGATTATTTATAGGGCACAAGTGCCTCAGGAAACAGTGCAAATATTGACGGGTGATCCATCACATGAGATTCATAAGAGTAGATTCCATGTCGATGACATGTTATGATGACATGGGATTGGGGCACTAACAATTATGATTTATGGAGTGGTGGTGGGCTTGATAGTGTGCCACATGAGTCAGAAACACCTACCATGGGTATTGGTGGAAGTAGTGGTAGACATACGAGACCAGTAGGTGAAATTTACATGGATTTTGTACATGTTAGCCCATTTATATTGGTTATTGTACAACATCATGTATAAACGGCATACAAGATTGGTATGCATGACTTTGATCTAGGTGTGGTTTTGGGAGCACATAGCCATTAGGAGTCCAAATACACTACCAATACTAGTACCCAAACTAGAGCGGCCAATGAGGTATATATGGTATCGAGACCTAAAGCAGACACAAAGGCCATATGTAGGTATTCTACCACTAGGGAGATAGGTCATAGATGAGCTATGGGACCACTAGATCATATGGTGGCTATGGTATCTACACCTTAGATGGGATGAGGATGGGGAGGAGCTAGCTCGGGTTAGGAGGATCCGATGGGTCACCATGGAGAAGGGTGAGATAGAGCTTTATCGGTTTGATTGAGTATGATTACGGTTTGGTATTCTCCAAGAGATACTAGACCTCGGGGACTACTAGTATAGGAGGGTGAGGAGGGATCCATCAAGAGTTGAAGGGGATCCTGATGTGGCTAGGTTTGCAAAGGAGGATCTGGATAATCCTCTCTATATCGATTCTAAAGTGGATGATATTAGGGTAGCCCTTGGATACAGGATATGGTATAGGGGTATTATGCCCCCAAGGATCTCCCCACTAGTGCTAGTGTAGAGGCACCAAGTGATGGTCCAATCAATGTAGTTGGCACTCTAAGAGGTGAACCAACATGCAACAGAGTGACAAGAGTAGATGCCACAACCTCCTAGGCAAGCGATAATACTGGTTACGATGGAGGTGGTGATAACCACGAGGATGACCATCACTCTCTTTGGTGTATGTACCAGGGGTACAACTATGGGTGCCCCATCAATAATATAGGTAGGACCTAGTGGGACTATGGGTTAGGGGGACCTGACGAGGGTAGTGGAGGGACTACCAGGCATAGTGACCCCCATATAGCGGGATATAGACACTCTTTGAGTATAGCTAGGATGGGTCACGGTAGAGAGGGATGCAATGAGGGCTAAGGTGAGACACCTCAGGGGGGATATGCATCCTACTAGAGTAGGAGAGCTATAAATATTGAGCCAAGGGGATGATTTCTACGATGAGTAGCCAACCAAGCGAGGGGATCCACCTCCTACATGAGAAACTATAGAGGGTAAAGGAGAGGTAGGAGGTAGCGATATGGAGGGAGACCTTTTACCAAGCCTTATACTTTTAGGTGGTTCCAGTGGATCAGAGGGTGCCTCCACCAACCTCCCTTCATTTTTAGAGTTGATTGTAGTCTTGATCATGGACAACTACGTAGTCTATGAACATACCCCCACCAGGACCACCTCTGACAAGTAGGCAAAGTAGAGGAGACAAGCTCATGGAGCTAGGGATAGGATCAGGGTGACATGCCAATTTTAAATTGTGGCATGCATCCCTAGGGAGGGTTGAGTGTATCAAGTTTAGACTATGGCACATTGACCTAGCTGACATGTATTCTCTATGATCAATTAATATCATGTTGTTATTTTTATGGTGTGAAAATGTGTGTGCATTATGTGAATTTTTTTTTAAGTTTTTAAGTGATTGTGGTGATGATTACAAATATAATGAATGCAATGCATAATGGATGAATGAATGAAGCTAACTATATGTAATATCTAAATATAACCTAAAATGAATGCAACATGAAATGCACGAATAAAAGTATGAAAATAAGAAAGGAAGAAATAGATAAGATAAGAAGAAGAAGAGGAGAAAGGAAGAAGAAGAAAACAAAGCTCTAAAAGGTCAAAATAAGAGAAAGAAAAAAAGAGAAAAGGAGTGAAACCTTGTAAGGATGTATGCTCATAAATGACTAAGATGGAGGTTACCTCTCATGTGTGGCCATGAAGCTATCCTGTAAGGGTGTTATGCTCACAAATATGGACAAGTGTGGAGCGATACCTACTATGGGTGTAGTGCTCACTAAGATGGCCATAGAGAAGAGATATACTTTCTAGGATGTATGCTCACAAATGATCGAGATGGAGGTTACCCCTCACTTGTGGCCATGAAGCTTATCCTGTATGGGGTGTTAAGTTGTGATTGATTTGCCAAAATGAGTACTACCCGATAGGGGTGTGGTGTGTGCAAGAATGTGTATGAATGGAAAAAGCAAAACAAGATGTGAGTGTGTGTATGTGTTAGAAGAAATAGAGGAGGAAAGAGAGGAGAAAAGAGAAAATAATAGTGTGTGTGTCCTTATTGAAATTTCAATAGCTAAGAGGTGTGCGTAAGATAGTTAGTGGTCATATGAACACCATAAATGATATTCATGCGGTATCTACCCTATCCCATGAGGACCCTTTAAAGATCAAAAATCAAGAAGGAAAAGTGTGAAAGCATAGATGAGTAGATAGAAGAAGGAACATATATCCTTGTCTTGATGAAAGGAAGAAAGAAAACATGCAAAGGATAAGGATATACCAAGAAGAGAACTATATCCCTTGACTTGAGAGAAAATTTGATGATCATTTTATACTTTCAAGGTCAAGGAATATAAGAATAAAATAAAAAAGAAGAGATGGGTGAAATGCAATGATGAAAATGCATGGAGATGGGCCCTAGGTTGGGGATTCTCTAGGCATCAGAGCCCTAGTGTGAGTGCAATGCATGTGAGCTAAGACCTAACTAGGTGTCATCACTTGCCATCCTCATGAAGTCCCCAAAAATCTATATGATCAAGCAGTCATGCAAATATGAGCAAGCAACAATGCAATTATATGACAAGCAAAATGCAAAGTGGAATAGAATGTCAAGCAAACCATGCAAAATATGATAGGCAATCATGTAGTATGAGCAAGCAAACCAAATGCAATATGAAAACTAAGCTAAATGTAATATGAGATGATGATGATGAGTTATGCATAGTATCTCTTTAGATGCATTATGTTCATTGGTTCTTTAAGTTCTTTACCATCTAAAGAAGCTAAATGATAGGCCCTTGAGCCAAACTTGGCCATTATGACAAAGGGCCCTAACCAATTGGGTTGAAACTTACCTTTAATATCTGAATGAGCATTGGTGTTCTTTTGGTTTTCCTTGAGGACAAGGTCCCCAACCTCAAAAGAATGATTGTGAACTCTCTTAGAGTAAGATCACTTGAGCCTATTTTGATAGGCTCACAAATGCTCTAAGGCATGAATGCACTTTTCATCCAACAGCTCCAATTGGTGCAAATGATCTAAGTGATACTCATCATTAACTGAGGTATCTTGCAACAAGATGCACAATGAAGGAACCTCTAACTCAAATGGAAATACTACCTTAGTCCCATAGACCAAGACATATGGAGAAGCACCTATAGGAGTTTGCACACTAGTACGATAGGCCCACAAGGTAGGATAAAGTTGGATATGCTAGTCATCGATCGATCTTACTAACCAACTTCTTGAGGATCTTGATCAAAGACTTGTTGGATGCTTCGGCTTATCCATTACCCTGAGGGTAATATGAAGTTGACCACCTGTGTTGAATCTTGTACTTAGCATAAAGTTTATGGATATCCTTGTTCTTGAAAGGAGTTCCATTATCAGAAATAATCATCAAAGGAATCTTGAACCTATAGAGGATCTAGTTGAAGATGAACTTGGAGACCTGAGCTCTAGTCACCATGGCTAGGGGTATGGCTTCGACCCATTTAGTGAAGTACTCTATCATTGTTATGATAAACTTGTGACCATCAGATGATGTTGGGTTAATATTCCCTATGATGTCCAATCCCCACATGGAAAATGGCCAAGGAGAAGAAATAACCTAAAGGTTTTGAGAAGGAGCATGAACAAGGTTGTCATGGCATTGACACTTGTCGCAACATCGAACATGGTCACATGCATATTTCTCCATGGAAGGCCAATAATACCCCATCTAAAGGAGCTTCTTGGCAATAGCATTACCACTAAAATGGCCTCCACATGAACCTTCATGAGCCTCACTAAGAGCTAGTCAGGCTTCATCGAAGTTAAGGCATCACAAGAGGATACCTTCAAAAGAATGTCGATATAAAGTATTACCAATTATAATGAATCGATATACTCTTTTATATAAAATCTTATGTTGATTATGATCTAAACCATCAAGAATCAAACCATCCTTAAGGAAATTAAAGATGTCATTATACCATGGCTCAGATGGGGAAGCTTCAATGGTCAAAACATCTAATGGAACAAGACTAGAACTAAGTGATGTGGGCTCTCGAAGTTGTCTAATGATAATCGATGCTTGATCATCTTCCAACTCCAAAGGAAACAAGGATGCAATAGTGGCCATGGCATCCACATGGTGGTTGGAGGATCTAGGGATAGACTCTATGGTTACTTGATCGAATATGATAAAATCTTGGTGATAATCTCTTTGTAAGGTTTTAGCTTATCATCTCGAGTCTGATAAACATCGTTAATCTGATTGACCACAAGTTGAGAGTCACCAAAGACAAAAGAACTCTAACCTTCAAGGCTAAGGCTACTCTAAGACCAAGGATATTTATTTTTATAAATGAAGCTTGAAGGAAATAAGGATGAGTTATTTTTGTGGGGTAACTAGAATGATTCTAGCACTAGTGCCCTTCAAGCATCGGGCTCCATCAAAAAATAAAGTCCAAGACTCTAGCTCTTTGGCTTCTATACTAAAGCACTCATCGAGAAACTCGATGACTAAAGGATGGGCAGCTTCTAGGGGAGCGGAGGCTAACTGATCAACAATCACCTAACCCTTGATAGCCTTCTGACCTATGAAGGTTAGGTCAAACTCACTAAGGGCTAAAACCCACTTAGCAGCTTGACCTAAAAGGTGGGGCTTAGACATTAAGTAGTGCAAAGGATCAAACTTTGTAACAACCAATGTCTTATGGCTGAGCATGTAGTGTCTTAACTTTTGGGAAGCAAACACTATGATAAGGTAAAGCTTCTCTAAGGGAGTGTACTAGGTTTCATAGCTAACCAAGGTTCTACTGATATAGTAGATAGCTTACTCTTTGTTTTGATCATCATGTTGAGCCAACATGGCTCCCAAAGTATGAGTTATGGCTGCTATGTAAAGCATCAAATGCTTATCTAGGCATAGGAGGAACTAAGATAGGTGAGGAAGTGAGATACCTTTTGAGTTCATCAAAAGCTTGTTGACACTCAAAATCCCACTAGAACATGACATCTTTCTTAAGAATCTTAAGAAAGGGTTGACACTTATCGACTAATTGAGCTATGAATCAATGAATAGCTTGAAGCTTACCTTGCAAGCTATGCAACTCGATTAGGGTATGAGGAGGAGGTATGTCAGTGATAGTCACTATCTTAGTGGGGTCCACTTCAATACCTCACCTAGAAATGATGAAACCTAACAACTTGCTAGATGTGACTCCAAACACACACTTGGAGGGCTTAAGATGAACCTTGAACTATTGAAGCCTTTCAAAAATTTATCTTAGATCATGAACATGATCTTGTCGATGTATGGAATGACCTAGAATATCATCCACATAGTCCTATAGAATATCATGCATCATGTCATGAAAAATATAATTCATAGCCCTCTGATATGTGGCACTAACATTCTTTAAGCTAAAAGGTATAAATTTATAATAGAAGGTACCCCATGGTGTGATGAAAGTTGTCTTGGCCTAGTCCTCAGGGGTAACCATGATCTGATTGTATCCTAAGAAACCATCCATGAGTGAAAGCATGCCACATTTGGTAGTGAAATCTATGATCTTATCTATGTTGGGGAGAGGAAAATCATCCTTGGGACATGCTAAGTTAATGTCCCTAAATTTGGTATATATTCTGATTGTCCCTACCTTCTTAGCCATAGGAACGATGTTGGAGATCCAATCAGAATAGTCGATAGCTTTGATAAAATCGATGTCAAGGAGTTGTTGGAGCTCCTCCTTGACTAAAAGGGTGACCTTAGGATGCATCTTCCTAAGTTTCTTCTTAACAGGCTTAGCACTAGGCTTCACTACCAAATGATGCATAACAAGGGAGGGATCAAGCCCTGGCATGTCGGCATATGACCAAGCAAAAATATCATGAAATTCTTTCAACAAATTGGTCAATTGCTCCTGCTCATCCATGGACAAGGCTTTACCTAGCTTAAGGATTCTAGGGCTCTCCTCAGAACCTATGTTAACATCTATGGTCTCCTCAATGAGAATGTTAGACTCATCCTCAAGAGGAGGTAGGGCAGGGATCACTCCTAGTTGCTCAAGGTCCTCGGGAGACATAGAACCAAAGTCCTCTTGAGAACTAGAAGACTCAACCTATGCAATGCAAGGGACTGACCCATCAAAGAAGAAGCTATTTTGAAGGATATCCTCATGAGCCATGTCATAAAGAGTGTCACCTTCAGCATACTCCCCTAGGGTCACAACTAACTTAGGATGCACCAAAGTTACCTCATTGTAAAATAGAATGTCTGAGGGATAAGGCGGACCCTCATCCTCATCACTCCACTCCAAGCCTTGATGATCTAAATATTCAACATAAGTAATAAGGTGATCATCATCATCAAATGGTAAAGGTTGGTTTTTATTGGGTATGTAGCCTATGCCACATCTCCTAGGCCAAATCTCAACATCCAAAGGCTCTTGAATGCCTTTCTATCATGGCCCCAAACCTTTACCTACATATCCCATACTAGATAGGATCTGTTTAGGGAGTGGGTAATCATTGGATAAGTAACAATGGGCAAAATAATGCTCTATAGGAAGAGGGTTGCTACCATGGATATTTTCTTTGAGGGTTGTACCCATAAATATAAAGGTACATGTGCCAATGTGTACAACTTCACCCTTCTTATAGGGTAAACCCATAGTCCTCGGTGAAGGTGGTAGCTTGGCAAGATCTAGAAGAGGCTCTTGAAGAAAATGATTGACTTGATCTTATGATGAAACATTGATTAGTGGTTCCTCACTCACTTTTAAATTTTCAAGTTTCTTAGTTATGTGAGATGAGGAAACTGATGGACATAAATTGAGATTATATTGAGCTTGCTCAACCATCGAATAATATTCAAATGGATGAGGGTCACCCAAAATGGTGACAAGTTGATTCTTAAATTTAAACTTCAAATATTGATGAAAAGTAGAAGGGACAACCCTCATCGCATGAATCCAAGGGCATCCAAGAAGAATATTAAAAGATGTAGGGCAAGATACCACATAGAACAAGGTATCTAAGATCTTAGGTCCAACCCTAAGGGGGAGAGATATAATGCCATAGGCCTCTTGGGACTCATTGTTGAAAGCTTTGATGATGATATCAGATTTAGTTAAATCTTCCTCTTTTAATCCAAAATTTTGGAAAAATTGATAAGTGCATAAATTGAGGGAAGAACCATTATCTATCAAGATTCTCTTGATAAATGTTTCCCCAATAAATGCAGTGATGTAGAGGGAAGAATCCCCTCATAAGTCTGAGGAAGGAATATCATCATCCAAAAATGTGATATGATGTATCCCAAGAGAACCTACAACATTAACTATAGCACTAGGGGAAATGTCTTGAGGAATAGATTGTTGTCTTAGAAGCTTCAACAAAGCTTCCCTATGAATAGGAGAAGTTTGCAAAAGTTCTAAGAGGGAGATCTTGGCTGGGGTACTAGCTAACTATTGTTGAATGTCAAAGGAGACTTTAGGTTGTGGTTTCAACACTAAAGGTGGGTTTTCTAATCTTGTGCTCCTTTTTGGGTATTCTTCAAAACTAAGGGAGGTTTTGAAGGTGGGTTGGATGAAGAACTCATCTCCTATTGAGAATGTTGAGTCAGTTGAATCTATGATCTTGTTGCCTTGTAGTTATTACTATCATACCAACCATATTATCATAGGGAGGTGGCACATTATGATATGACACTTGATTAGCTACTTGTTGCCCATGCTTAGGTAGGGGATCTTGGAATATCCCCATGTCTTGATTAGTTGTGGGTGCTTGTTGAGTAGGAGGTTGATTATTTGTTGGAGGATTAGGTTGAGAACCTTCTATAACAAGGTATCCTTCATCAATTAGGTCTTGAACCACATGTTTCAACCTCTTACATGAGTTTGTCATGTGCCCCTCCACTCTATGATACTCATAATGTTGACCAAACTTATACCAATTAGTTATGGTATCAGGTTGCCTTATGGGAGGTAACTCAATCATGTTAGCTTCCAAAAGTTATTTTAGGACCACCATCATAGGTATGTTGAGTCTTGTAAAATTCCTTGGTGGGGGTTTTTGAGGTTGGCTAAGCACCATATTTTGTAGGGTGTTAACAACATTATTAATAGGCCTACTATCTATTACCCCATCACCAACTACATGCTTGTTCTTATACTATGTTTTAGTGGTCCTATCTTCTTTTACTTTAAGTTGACCTCTTCTAATAAGGGCTTGCTCTACCCTTCTTTCTAGATCTATTGCTTGATCAAAATATGTGATAGTTGTTGTTTCCAATTCATAAGATATTTGCTCTTGTAAATTTCCAATAAATATCTCAAGCATGTCTCGAGGAGGTAAAGTATATCTTAACCATCCAACTAGACTCCTCCAATGAGATAAAAATTCTAAAAAAATTTCATCTTTACCTTGTTTCAACATATAAACATCTTTCATAGTCACATTCTTTTCAACATAAGCTCTAAATTATTGAACAAACAATTCAGTTGTCTCTTCAAAATTCCTCAAATAATGATTAGGCAATTGATAATACCACTCTAATGCCATACCACCAAGGCTCTTAGGGAATATCTTTAGCAACAATATGTCATCATATATGATATCATGGCATGTTGTCCTAAATATTCTTAAATGTTCAATTGGATCTTTTGTTCCCTTATAGATAGGCAAAATCGACATTGGAAAATGCTTAGGGTAGGGCCTAGAGGTAATGATAGGGTCTAAGGGCTGATTGCACATTTCTTTATAGTTGTAGGTGAAACTAGGAGGTTGAATCATATCCACTCTTGAAACCAATTGTTTCACCATATTTGTTAAACTTTGCATATCGGGATTGTTGTTGTGCAATACCCCTAGGTTCCCTAAGGGAGGGGTATAGGTAGGTTGTTGAAAGGGAACTTGGCCAATGTTGGAGGTATTGACACTGTTATGGTATGGGTTATGATATGTGGTATCTTGTTGTGGAGGATAACTGACATTTGGTGGAATAGAAGCATGAATGTTGAGATGAGTAGAATGAGGAGGAAATTGAACATAATCTTGAGTTGCACTACTAGTTGGAGGAACTTGTGGAATTCTTCCAACATTGGTGGTTACAGTAGTGACATATGTTGGTTTATGACAAGGATTAACATGATGTGAAGATTCAAACAATGGATTGTCATGAACATTTCTAGGAGAAATGGTTGGAGGAGGAGAAGTCCCACCCCTTTTGAGTTGGGCTTCCTCCTCCATAGCCTTAATCAAAGCCTCCTTATGATATTTCATGAAACCCCAAACATGATCAAATGATGTAAAAGTGAAGCCACCATTAGGCCCCTCATAGGGATCATAGTTAGTATCAATTTCCTCATGTTCTTCCTCTTCTACATCTAGATTAGGATTCTCTCTATCAATCTGATCATCTTCTTGGGGAATCTGATCAGATTCTAAATGCCTTCGCTTACTCCTAAGGAAGGGAGCCATTAGGAGAAGAGAAAGGATAGAGGAGAAAACTAACGAAAGACACACAAGAAGATTTTTAAGATATTTTTAATGTTTTTTAATTCTAAGCAAACAAATTTAGTGGTCTTATTTAAAGTTTTCAAAAGAAAATCAAAAAGGAAGAGGCTTCCTAATTTGGCCACTAAGATGTGTGTTCACGTCAAGTTCACCAAATATGTAGAGGGGGAAAACTACCCTACCACGTACGATTCTCGACTGGATCCATTGGGAGCTGAGGTGACCATGAGGTGTGTTATATTCTCTACACTCAAGGATCAAGAAAAGGGTTCACTAGGAATGGTTTTAGGACTCACTCCAAGTCTAGGGTGGAAATGTTTAATGTGTCAATTAAGCAAACACCTATGTTTGGCCTTTCTAAAACTAAACTATGAAAATGAAAGAACAATGCAAGACACACAAGATGCAAGAAGACAATGACTAACCCTAATATGATTCTTTGATTCAATGATATCTAACCCTAGGTTGCAAGAAATGAAATTTTTTCTTTGAGCAAGGGTCCAAGGGAATGCACAAACAAGATTAAACCCTAGATGCACACTATATGCCTTTATTCTTTCAAATGCCTAGAAATTCAATCAAATATTTTTCTTTTTACTTATAACCTAGGTTTTGAATAGAAATGAATAAAAATCAAACAACACACAACCTAAATAATTTTACTTTTGGACACTTATCTGATCCCGATGTTTGATCCAAGCTTTATCTTGCATCCAGAATATCCAATAACTTCAAACCTACAAAATAGCTTCACAAACCCTAGAAAATTTGATCAACATTTGGGGGCCTGCTTAGGCCACTATATGACTGAGCTTGGAGGCACAACAATCAAGCCCCCTTGGTCCTTTTAGCTGACCATTCGAAAATAAAATGAGCTTTGACCTTTGGAACAAACACAATGAAATATGATAGCATGAAATAATAAATGAAATGCAAACAGAATGGACACAATGCTTGAACAAGAATGCAACTTTGAAACCTAGGGTTTGGGAACAAGTGATTGCCCCCAAGCTAATATGATATGAAATGCAAGTAAAATAAAATGATGGAAACTAGAACAAAATAGAAACAGAGATGAAACAATTCACAACAAGCATGCAAATCAAAACCCTAGGGTTTTGGGATGAATAATCACCCCAAAGTCTACCTAGACCAAATCTATACCCTATAAATTATCGAGCATAGATTCGATAACAAAGAATAAATGGATATAGAACATCCAACAGGAAAAAAACGAAGCTTTTACCGAATCCATCTCCTATAGAAAACGGGGCACAAATTTGCACAAGAGGGTTAAAAACCCAAAAACAAAGACCAAAAATGCAATAAAACATAGAATAAGATGAATAAATGAACTAATGAATGCAAAGGAACAACCTAGTGATCTTGTGGAAGAAGCAAGAGCAAAGGTGGAAGACCTCTCCTCCTTCAAGAAGACAAGTTGTCATCAAGGCTTTCTCCACTTGCAGATCACAAGGAACACACCAACAATAGAACACCAAAGCACCAAGAGCACTAGAAGAAGATTGCGCAAGAAGTCACTTAAGATTGCATGAACTTTATTTTATTGTTCACTTCTAGGGAAAGGAGGATCCAATCCCTTTATTTATAGAGGGTTTGGAGGGCTAAAAGGTGGGAAAATAAAATTTAACCTTGATTAAGCCGATGCCCCAAGAGGTCGGCCTAAAATTTAGGTTTTTTCAAGAAAAACCCTAAATTTACCGAATCCATGCCCCATAATTTATCGAGCATGGATTCGGTCAAGGTTAAGAAAAGTAAGGCAAAACATAAGAAAAAGGGGCCAAACTTGCTCCTAGCAAGTTTGAGAGCCTCCCAAAGGAACCTAAGGAAAAATGACTCATTTGGGTGGGTCAATTTTCCATGTCTACAATTTTAATGTGTAACATTTTATATAAAGATGATATTACTCTTTTGTTCTAATTTATGTTAATTTTATAAGTAGTTTTATATTTGGTGAATATATATGTTTCCATTTTTATTTAAATATCGTGGTAAAGGATATATAGATGGAAATTTTGAGTTTCTTACTCTAATTTCTACCTTTAAGCTAATGTTTAGTAATATATATATATATATATATATATATATATATATATATATATATATATATATATTTTTTTTTTTTTAATTATAAGATCTAATCTTTCTAGTGACATATTCATCAATGTTCTACTATGACTTCTTATTTAATTATCCAAAATAAAGTCATAAAAATTATTATGCTTAACCACCAAACAACCACTTATGTGAAAGCAAATACAAAAAATTGTATTTAATAAAAAATAAAATAATTGTTTAATAGTCTTCATTAAATTATTATTCT
>JAQPPZ010005133.1:0-257675 GCA_028583015.1 Wollemia nobilis | reverse complement strand
TCATTTGGATGCAATAAAGTAAGTCTTCGAAATTCTAATTACGCATGCAAAGGGTTAATAACCTTATCGTGTGATTTCATGACCAAGGCAAAGGTTTAATTTTTTTTAAAGGTTGAAGCGAACAATGAACAAGTAAGGTGGAGTGAGGGCACACTCCCATAACCATCTACTCGGGTGGTCTAGTGACAATGCCTGGTGCATAAGTTGTTGGCAATACACAGGTCCCACGTTTGATTCTCGATGACAGTGAAGGTTAAAGGTTTTTGCACATTTGGTTTTTGGTTTCAGTGAAGGGAATAAGAAACTTAAGGTGCTTCATTGGTTTTATGAGGGTGCATAGCCCACATAGCTGCCTAAGCCATGGCTAAGGTGCTTGGTGGGTAGGTGAACGCGAGTTTGAATCACATGGGGTGCTTTGTGGAGACTAAGGCGCGCAAAAATTAATTTTTTCTAATTGAATACTTACAAAAACCACTTATTTAATCAATTAAGGTCTCATACCCCTCACTTCATACCCCTAACTTCATTCACTTAATACCCCTTTCTTCATACCCCTTACTTCATACCCCTCACTGCATACCCCTAACTTCATACCCCTAACTTCATACCCCTAACTAATTAAATACTTACAAAAACCACTTCTTTAATCAATTAATATCTCATACCCCTAACTTCATACCCCTAACTAATTGAATACTCACAAAAACTACTTCTTTAACTAAACCCTAAACCCTAAACCCTGAAGTTGAGGGTATGCGACATTAATTGATTAAAGAAGTAAATTTTGTAAGTATTCAATTAGTTAGGGGTGTGAAGTGAGGGGTATGAAGAAACATTGATTTTTTGGATTTTCTAAAGTTTTTGAAAAAAAATTAATTTTCTAACATTTTGATTTTTTTTTGTTTTTTTCTAAGGTTAAAAAATTAAATTTTTAAAGTTCCTAAGAAAAAAATTAAAGTTAAAATTTAAATTTTAAAGTTCCTAATTATTTTCTTTTAAATTAAAGTTTATAATTAAAATAAATTAAAAAAAAACACTTCTTTAATAAATTAAAGTTTCATATCCCTCACTTCATACTATTGGAAATATTGAGTATATTGGGTTTTCATTGATGTCAAAAGAAATATAGGTGAGAAAAATCTTCAAAGGGTACATGAGGTAATGTGGGAGCAAGAAAAAGACAAGGTTCTTCATGGTTGTGTGAGCAAGAAAAAGATAAGGCAATCTCTTTGGTGGTATTTGCAAAGGAAAAATAAAAGTTTTAATTGATTTACCATGATGGTGCTTGCAAAAGAAAAAAAAGAAAATGTTTCATCGTGGTAAAGACTTTATCTTAAGAAAAGGCCCAAAGAAGAAAAATAAATTATAATATTTAAATCTATCTAGATTTAAAATATTATAATAATTAAAAATTAAATGGTGAGCACCAAAGGTTAAGGTTGAAAATCGAATATTTCTTATGCACCAATGTCAAGGTCCAAAGTAGACATTTGCATATATAAGGCAGGTAAATTGCAATGCTAAGGTGAGAAAAATAAATTCAAAATTCGTGCGCCTTTGTGATTCATTCATTCACGGTAGAGTAGGAGAAGAAGATAAGGGATAGGTTCATGTTTTGAGGTAGAGCGTGTGGACAAGTAGAAGGGACAATGAACGTTGGTTCCATTTGGGCAACTAGCCCAGATGGTAGAACCCCCGATGCTAAGAAGTGATAGAGGGGAGGTCTCGAGTTTAAGACACATCGAAGGCAGTGTGATAGAGTTTATGATTCATGAAGGTTTTCACATCAAAAATTATGCATAAGACAAAGTGCATGTGCATTGATTTCTGTGTGGGTGGCTAGCCCACGCGGTGGCCTAGCTAAGCATTAGGGCATGGGCCAGTAAGAGATGCAGGTTCGAATCGTGGTAGCAATAGCAAAGTGGGCACATTTTTTTGAAATAAATATTTTCCAAATTCTAAGGTATGTGCTTGCTTAGGGAGTCATAAGGCCATAATTTTTTCTTTAAATTTTTGAATTAGAAGGGGGACAACGTGGAGTTTATAATTCAGATTGTTAGTGCTATGTGTGGTGCATAAAATAAAGTACTGATATAATATTCATGTTGGAAGTTTGAAGTGGATTGAAATATTTTATTTTCAAGTAGGAGGTATAATGTGTATATGGCAATTTCATGTGTGTAATTTGTGCCTTATTGTGTTGAATATTATTTTTCAAGAATAGGAGTAATAAGGTGTGATAGTGGCTTATGTTTTATTGTAATTCTTGCATGGTGAAAGGAAAATATGAAAGGTTTTGTTGATTATTAATGTTTTATATTTTGAGAACAAAAGAAGAATTATTGAACATCATTGTGCACATATTTTTGAGAAGAAAGTTCAAGTGGATGTTTTGAGAAAGTACTTTGCTATCTAATACTTGAAGTGGCACAAGAAAAATTGGTTGTTTGTGAGACAGGTTCTTGAGGACACTTCTTCATCAAAGCAAACTAAGAGGTATGAAAACATTACTCCTTATTTGAGGTGTTTATTTGGGCATATTTCTGAATTATAAGGTGGAGAAATAAGGTTTGAATATGTGCTTTGTTGAATGAATTTGTGCATTCCTTTTAAAAGTAACATTGAAGAGAACATAGTGATTTGTGGAGAGAGATAGAAGTATTGTTTAAATGCTAGATTTGGGATTGACTGAACATTTTCTATGAGCCCTTTTGAGCATATATTAGAGCAAATTTGTACACATGTTGAGAAGTTTAGAGCAAAATTAAGAGTAGGTTTGGTTGTTGTTTTGAGCAAGTCTTGTGAGAAGGCTTAAGGCAGTTTTGGATAGATTGTATGAGTAGGTTTGGTTGCTATTTTGAGCAAGCTTTGTGAGAAGGCTTGAGGCAGTTTTGGATAGATTGTTGAGTAGGATTGAGCAAAATAGGATACAGGGGATAGAGTTATCCTGTGGAGAGAGATCCACAAACCAAAATATTGGGGATCGAGATCTCCTTTGGACAAAGGTCCATAAACATTGTAATAGGGAATTGATTCCCAAGAGATTTGTTGAGAAAATTTAGAAGAGAGATTTTCCCCATGGATGTAACCCAAATTGGGTGAACCATGTTAAATATGTGTCTCTCATGTGTGTGATGACTTGTGCATTGCTTTGTTATCGCTATTGATATTGCAATTAACAACATTGGATAATATTATTTGGAAAGAAAATTAAAATTTGATCTCATATTGTTCACCCCCATTTCAATATAAGCTTGTGTTATTCAATTGGTATGAGAGCAGGATCCTTCAAAAAGTCTAACAACTTGAAGGAAGATATTACAAGAACACAATGGCCACTAAAGTGATAGAGGACGGTCCTATCAATAAAAGAGATTCAAATATGGATAACTTAGAGAAGGAATTCACTACTACTCTAGTCAAATTAGAAGTTTAGGTACAAAAGGATGAAGAAACTAAGACAAGGTTTCTACAAGATCTCAAGGACTTAAATATTAAAGTTGAAGAGGCAAAAAGAATTGAATAAGTAATGATTGAGAAATTAAAGGGAAAAGAATTGGAATGTGAAAAAAGACTTGGAATGTGAATACTTGGAAAGTGAGATTGTCTTCTTGAGAAAGGAAGTTGAAAAGTCTAAGGATAAGTTACATCAAAATATAAGGTTAGGGAAATAGAAAGAGGAATCAAGCTCCAAAGGAACAAGGATATCAAAGAAAGAAGAGCCCATGACCTATGCTAATAAATTGAAAGGCAAAAGTATCAAGGAGAAAGAAAATAGAGAAACATCATGGATAAAATTCAACTACAAAAACAGAAAGAGAAGGATCATGCGGCCATATCATTCAAGGCAATCTAACAGGTTACAAAATTTCCTCCATGGTTATTACTTTTTGTGTAATAAATATGGTCATAAAGTTATACATTGCATGGTCTATGTAAGAAATAATGTTGGTGGTAATTTCAATTCATTTGCACCTCTCATCAATAAGAATATCATCTATTACAAATGTAATAACCTTGGGCACAAGGCCAAATGGTGTAAAATCATATTTTTTGAACCAAGTAAAAAGGAGGATCAGAAGATTCAAAAGATTACAACCTCAAAAGTTTAGAAAGAGGAAGAGGAAAAATAAAAAGAAAAATAAATGTTGGTACAGACAACTCTTCATGCACAAGATAAGGGAAATCGGTGGTATTGAAGAACACAAGCTTATATTGAGAGGGGGGTGAATAGTATAATACCACTTTTAATTTTCTTTCCAATCAGTATTATGCAATGTATCAATAGCAGTATTAAAAACAATATCCAAAGAAATGCACAAAACACCACACAAGATAGAGACACCAATTTAATGTGATTCACCCAATGTGGGCTACTCCACGGAGAAAATATTTTACTAAAACTTTCTCAATAATTCTCTTTGGGAAAACTTTCCCAATTACAATGTTTATGGACACCTGTCCAAAGGAGACATCAATCCCCTAATATGGTTCGTGGATCTTCTATCCAAAGAATAACTCCTTCTCCTTTGCTTTGGTTGATGATCTTCTAAAAGAGCTACTGCCTCCACTGCCTTGGCTAATGGATCTCTATCCATTGAAGACACCGGTCCTCACTGCCTCGACTAATGGACCTCTATCCACTGGAGACTATCATCCTCTATACTCTATCACCTTCCAAATATCTACTCAAACTCTATCACAAATCTATACTAAACATAGTCCTTTAGTCTAGCACAAATCTGCTCAATCTCTGTCATGTTCTGTACTAAACTCAGCCCTTCGATCTAGCACAAAATTGCTCAATATCTGTCTCTGGTATGTACTAGACTTAGACCTTTGATCCGGCATAAAACCTACTCTCTCTATTTTTGGTCTGGTACAAATCTATCCCCAGGTTTGCACCAAACTCTATCCTCGATTTGTCTTCAAGATTTATCACAAAGCTTAATCAATCACCTCTACAAGATCTATCCCAAACCCTAACTCAAGGTTTGAACAAATTGGTCAACTCAGCTCTCAAGTCTTCTCAAAGACTTGACTCAAATCTATCAACAAGTCCTATCAAGAACTTGTCCAATCAACTCTCAATCTCTGTCTTCAATTCTCTATTGTAAGATTCCACAAAAGCTCACATAAATCTGCTTACAAGTCTTCTCAAAGAATTACCTCAAATATGCTCTACAAGTCCTCACTTGAACTTGCACAATCTACTCAACAAGTCCTCACTAGAACTTGTCCAATTCTAGTCAACAAGTCCTCACTAGAACTTGTCCAATCTGCTCAACAAGTCCTCACTAGAACTTGTCCAATTCTGATCAACAAGTCCTCACTAGAACTTTTCCAATATGCTCAATAAGTCCTCACTAGAACTTGTCCAATTCTGCTCAACAAGTCCTCACTAGAACTTGTCCAATCTCATAGAAACATACAAAGAATTGTTAGAGACTCAATATGCTTCTTACTCACAATTATGCTCAATCACAGAAACATATGGATAATTGTTAGAGACTCAATATGCTTCACACTAGTTCTCAATATCTTTTTTTATCACAAAAATATATGGAGAATTGTTAGAGACTCAATATGTTTCACATTCATCGATACTCAACCTCTTTCTCAGATCAATTCAGAATGTAGTACAATTTGTTTCATAGAACTTGAACTTTCACTTCAACACATCCACTTGATTAGGTTCAATCAACTCTACTCAATCAATCACTCAAGGAACTCAAAATGTTTCCAACAATGCTTATCACCCAATCTCACATAACAATGATACTCATGATCTTTTGCAAATTCTAGTTCAAGTTCATTACCAAGCTAATTGCTTCAACAACAATGCTAGTCTCACTTTGCAAATTTAATATAACAATGATACTCATAATATTTTGTCAAAATCCTTGCTCAAGTTTCTGCTCAATCAATCACTTCAATAACAATGCTAATAAAAAAAGGTTCATAGCATTTATCTTCATTTAAGAAAACTCATCAACTCATCAAACCAATAAGGAGACTTAACCAAGTCCTTTTCACTCCAATCTTGTTTTCAAAAATTCACAATCAATCATCAATATCACTCATGGAAGAATATGCCCATACCTTTTTTCTTGATGGAGAATGGTCTTCAAAACCTGTCTCAATTATCACCACTTTCTTTGCCAAGTACAAAGGGTTAGATGACAAGAATTATCACCCTAACACTTTTCACAATTTACCTTAATCACAAAGATAAATTAAATTCCAAATACACCTTATAGCTCCATCTCAACAATAATATTCAACATCATAAATTTCATCAAAATCCCTCTTTAAAATATAACACAAATTCTACTTATAACTCCTTTCTTAATATTGCATTTAATTAAAATAACTCACTTTATAACTTTAATGCAATAAATCAATTTCCACTTTCCTAAGGTAAAAAAAAATTATCCTAGCAACTATTTACCATTTACCACTTAGGTAAATAAAAATATTTACTTGCACCTTATCTCTCCAACAACCTTAGCATAGGCAAATAGTAAAAATTAAATTAAAAATTTGTTACCCGCTCCACAATTTGCAGGATTCGAACTTGCACCAATTGGTTGCAGCAACGCCTTGGCCATGGCTTCCACACCGTGTGAGCCACGTGCTCACCTTACCCCTTTAAAGCGTAATGTGCACTTTATCCTCTTCTCCTTGCCTTAGAGCCTTTAGTTCTTCTACCAAAGCGACGCTTGTCCACTTTGCAATTTGAAGCACCTTGGTCTTATTTTGCACGAGCTCCTCTTTCATCGAATGTCACAAATTTTGTTCGAATGCCAAACATTAAAGTTTGGCTAAGGTATAAATACCTTTGCCTTCGATTTCATGCACATTTACGGAGATAGATTTATTGGAGGTTGACGCTTATATTTTGGTTTTTAAATATTTAATTTATAATTTATTTAAATTCTTTGGAATTTAAATATTATAAATTAATATTTAAATATTTTGGCTTTATTAGGGATTAAAGCCTCCTTAGGTTTTAATAAAAACCTTTTATTTTGCCCACTATGGTTTTAATAAAAACCTTTTATTTTGGCCAACCAAGGTTTTAATAAAAACCTTTTATTTTGCCCACCATGGTTTTAATAAAAACCTTTTATTTTGCCAATCCATGGTTTTAATGAAAACCTTTTACTTATGCTTCCCATAATATTTAAAAATAAATACTATGAAGCTCTTTTTGCCACAACCTTTTGCATTTCTCCTTTTGACCTTTTGGCATCAACGGTGGTTCATTTCTTGACATCAATGATGACTTCATGCCTTGACATCAATGACAACTTCATGGACTCAAAATGTCCAACAATCTCCCCCTTTGTCATTGATGGCAACCCAATAAATTTTTACCAATTCCTTGACCTTTTTATTCTGCTCCCCCTAGGAAACTTCTCCCCCTAGAAAGCTGCTCCCCCTTACTGAATGATTTTCTTCAAACATAGTTCTCTCCCCCTTACTCTAATATCTCCCCCTTTGACATCAATAGCAAAGGGTCACCTTTGGGGCTCGGGGCTAAGAATGAGCCTCTTAGCTTAGCCCCTCCCCCACCTCATTTTTAGGGGGTTAATTATGGGGTGGGAGTATCTCTACTCCCATAAAGCACTGATATTGACCTTTGTCCACTTCCTTATCCTTTTGATGATTCTTCCTGTTCCTATTCTTGTTTTTGTTTTTGTTGGCTTCTGGAATTTTTGCTCTACACCATTTTGCTATATGCCCATCATTATTGCACTTATAGCACTTAACTCTATTATTCCTTGGAGGTACAAATGTCTTTGGAGTTCTTCTAATGGAACCATATATGCTTCTGTTATGAACCCTGCAATTCATTGCCTTATGACCAAACTGATTACAAGGGTAGCAATATCCTTGAAAAACTTACATGTTCTTGAAACTTCCATATTCTTGTCTTTCAACTACCCTGCATTGTGAATCCTTGTGTCCAAACCTATGACACAAGAAGTAACATCCATTGAAATTACTTTTCCTTGACCTCATTGGTCTCTTAGTCTCTTTTTGTTGATTCCTGTTCCATTTGTTCTTATTTTGTGCATTGTATTTCCTTTTGTTGAACTTTTCATTGTTCAAATTTTCCTCAGACATCTCACTCTCCCTTTCACTTTTTTCTTTTGAAGTTTCTTCTTCTTTAGAGCTTGAAGTTGACTTCTTTGCCCATTCCTTTGTCCCTATTCAAAACCAAGACTTGTCTTGCTTGATGTAGGCTTTTGTATCTTTATAATCCTATCCAAATTATTTGAACTATTTTTAAAACCTCGTAGCTTAATTTTGGAGTCTTTGACTTCCATCCTTAACAAAGCTACTTCTTGTTCTAGTCTCTCACATTCTAGAACCTTGGCTTCTAGCTTCTCCTTGAATTTATTTGCTTTGAACATTAACTTATTTAGATCCTCTATAAGTCTTTCTTTCTCTTAATTACATACCTTAACTTGAAGCTTAAGTTTGGAGTTTTGCTTTCTTTCCTCCTTTAATGCTTTAAGAGCATGAACAAGTTTACCTTCAAGGTCAACTTCTCTTGATTTCGATTCTTCCTCCATTTCTTTGCTTTTGGAGTCATCTTCACTTTTCTTTGGTTTCTCTTCCATAGGTTCACCTCCATCATTTTATATTTCCATGAATAGATTCACTTCTAGTCCTTCAAGTGCATCTTCAAATTCATCATCACTAAAACTAAAACTATTCTTTGTGCAATCATCTTCAATGTGACCAAAATTGCCACATCTAAAACACTTGAGGATTATTGGAGATATTTTCTTAACTACTTCCTTTTCTCTTGCCAAAAATAGAACTTCATATTTATCATTATCTAAGAAACTGTCATCTCTATCACTTGAGTACTTACTTGCCTTTTTTTCATAGTAACTCCTCTTCTATATTTGGAAGAACTTCTTTCCTGGCTTGCTTTGTCCATCCCTATTTTTCTTTTGGTACCTGTGCCTTTCTATTTCTTTGTTTCTATGCTCCTATTTCTCTTCATCATTACTATTTCTAGCTTCTCAAAATTAGATGCATAGTGACCATACTTTCCACAATAGAAACATCTAACAAATTTCATACCTTTGAATTTCCTCGGATCTTTGTTTCTTCTGCCATAATTTTCTTCTTTTTCACTAGATGACTCATTGTATGAATCTGAACCTTTACCATTTGATTTCTTAATGGTTTTGAAGGCTGCTTTCTTTCATGGGTTTTGTTCCTCTCTTATCCTTATCTCAAAAATTGTGAGAATACCAAGTAAATCACTTCTTGTCAAATGATCACCATCTTTTGTTTCTTCTATAGCTAAAATTTTCTCACTAAACCTTTTTGGAAGGGACCTTAGAATCTTGTCACACACATCAGATTCATCAATATCAAGTCCAAGCCCTTGCATGCAATGTACAACTTCATTTATATGCAATAAGTAACTACTAACACTTTCATCATCCTTTATTCTAAGTGCTTCAAATTGCCCTTTGAGATTTTGTATTTTTGCTCTTTTGACTGTTTTATCTCCTTCATATATGTTTTGCAACTTATCCTAGATTTCCTTTACTGACTTGCAATACATAACCTTAACAAAATATGGTCTATGCAAACCCTTCAAAATTACATTTATTTCTTTTGAATTGTAGTGTTGTAGGATCTTACCATATTTATCTGTGGGTGGAGTAGTTGGTGGTGTGTATCCATTCTCAATTGTTTCCCAGATTTCATTCCCAAGTGCCACCAAGTAAATCTTCATTCTCATGCTCCAGAATACATAGTCACTTCTATCAAACATTGGTGCTCCATAATATAACTCACTATTGGAATCCATTATGTGTTCTTTTAAAGCTTTTCCTTCAAGCTGTTAAACTCTTTCGAAGGAACCTGCTCTAGTACCAATTGAAGAACACAAGCTTATACTAAGAGGGGGGTGAACAATATAAGACCACTTTTTACTTTTCTTGCAATGTATCAATAGAAGTATTAACAACAATATCCAAAGCAATGCATAAAACACCACACAAGATAGAGACACCAATTTAACATGGTTCACCCAATGTGGGCTACTCCATGGAGAAAATATTTTACTAAAACTTTCTCAATAATTATCTTTGGGAAACCTTTTCCAATTACAATGTTTATGGACACCTATCCAAAGGAGACACCAATCCCCTAATATGGTTCATGGATCTTCTATCCATAGGATAACTCCTTCTCCTCTACTTTGGTTGATGATCTTCTAGAAGAGCTACTGCCTCCACTACCTTGGCTAATAGATATCTATCCAATAAAGACACCGGTTCTCACTACCTCAACTAATGGACCTATATCCACTAGAGACTGTCATCCTCTATACTCTATCACCTTCCAAAGCTCTACTCAAAATTTGTCACAAATTTGTACTAAACACAGTCCTTTGATCTAGCACAAATCTGCTCAATCTCTATCTTATTCTATACTAAACTCAGCCCTTCGATCTAGCACAAAACTGCTCAATCTCTGTCTTCGGTCTATACTAAACTCAACCCTTCGGTCTAGCACAAAACCTACTTTGTCTCTATTTTTGCTCTGGTACAAAGTTATCCTCAGGTCTGCACCAAACTCTATCCTCTATCTATCTTCAATATTTATCACAAAGCCTGATCAATCACCTCTACAATATCTATCCCAAACCCTAACTCAAGGTTTGAAAAAATTGGTCAACTCGGCTCTCAAGTCTTCTGAAAGACTTGACTTAAATCTATCTACAAGTCCTCTCAAGAACTTGTCCACTCAGTGATAAATCTCTGTCTTCAATTCTGTATTGTAAGCTTTAAAAAAAGCTCACATAAATTTTCTTACAAGTCTTCTCAAAGACTTACCTCAAATATTCTCTACAAGTCCTCACTTGAACTTGCACAATTTACTCAACAAGTCCTCACTAGAACTCATCCAATTTTGCTCAACAAGTCCTCACTAGCACTTGCTTCAACAAGTCCTCACTAGAACTTATCCAATTTTGCTCAACAAGTCCTCACTAGAACTTGTCCAATTCTACTCAACAAGTCCTCACTAGAACTTGTCCAATATGCTCAACAAGTCCTCACTAGAACTTGTCCAATTCTGCTCAACAAGTCCTCACTAGAACTTGTCCAATCTCATAGAAACATACAAAGAATTGTTAGAGACTCAATATATTTCTTACTCACAATTATGCTCAATCACAGAAACACATGGATAATTGTTAGAGACTCAATAAGCTTCACACTAGTTCTCAATCTCTTTATTTTATCACAAAAATATATGCAAAATTGTTAGAGACTCAATATGTTTCACATTCATCAATACTCAACCTCTTTCTCAAATCAATTCAGAATGTAGTACAATTTGTTTCATAGAACTTGAACTTTCACTTCAACACATCCACTTGATTAGGTTCAATCAACTCTACTCAATCAATCACTCAAGGAACTCAAAATATTTCCAACAATGCTTATCACCCAATCTCACATAATAATGATACTCATGATCTTTTGCAAATTCTAGTTCAAGTTCATCACCAAGCTAATTACTTCAACAAAAATGCTAGTCCCACTTTGCAAATTTCACATAACAATGATACTCATAATATTTTGCCAAAACCCTTGCTCAAGTTTCCACTCAATCAATCACTTCAATAACAATGCTAATCAAACAAGGTTCATAACATTTATCTTCATTTCAGAAAACTCATCAACTCATCAAACCAATAAGAAGACTTATCAAGTCATTTTCACTCCAATATTATTTTCAGAAATTCACAATCAATCATCAATCTCACTCATGGAAGACTATGCCCATGCCTTTTTATTGATGGAGAATGGTCTTCAAAACTTGTCTCAATTATCACCACTTTCTTTGCCAAGTACAAAGGGTTAGATGACAAGAATTATCACCCTAATACTTTTCACAATTTACCTTAATCACAAAGATAAATTAAATCCCAAATACACCATATTGCTCCATCTCAACAATAATATTCAACATCATTAATTTCATCAAAATCCTTCTTTAAGATATAACACAACTTTTACTTATAACTCCTTTCTTAATATTGCATTTAATTAAAATAAATCACTTTATAACTTTAATGCAATAAATCAATTTCCACTTTCCTAAGGTAAAAACAAATTACCCTAGCAACTATTTACCATTTACCACTTAGGTAAATAAAAATATTTACTTGCACCTTATCTCTCCAACAACCTTAGCATAGGCAAATAATAAAAAATAAATTAAAAATTTGTTACCCGCTCTGCAATTTGTGGGATTCAAACTTGCACCAATCTGCTGTAGCAGCGCCTTGGCTACGACTTCCACACTATGTGAGCCACACACTCACCTTGCCCCTTTAAAGAACAATGTGCACTTTATCCTCCTCTCCTTGCCTTAGAGCCTTTAGCTCTTCTACCAATGCGACGCTTGTCCACTTTGCAATTCGAAGTCCCTTGGTCTTATTTTGCATGAGCTCCTCTTTCGTCGAATGTCGTGGATTGTGTTCGAATGCCAAAAATTAAATTTTGGCTAAGGTATAAATACCTTTGCCTTCGATTTCATGCACGTCGATGGAGATAGATTTATTGGAGGTCGGTGCTTATATTTTGGTTTTTAAATATTTAATTTATAATTTATTTAAATTATTTGGAATTTAAATATTATAAATTAATATTTAAATCTTTTGGCTTTATTAGGGATTAAAGCCTCCTTAGGTTTTAATAATTTTTTATTTTATTTTGCCCACTATGGTTTTAATAAAAACCTTTTATTTTGGCCAACCAAGGTTTTAATAAAAACCTTTTATTTTGCCCACCATGGTTTTAATAAAAACCTTTTATTTTGCCAATCCATGGTTTTAATAAAAACCTTCTACTTATGCTTCCCATAATATTGAAAAATAAATATTATGAAGCTCTTTTTGCCACAACCTTTTGCATTGCTCCTTTTGACCTTTTGGCATCAACGGTTGTTCATTTCTTGACATCAATGATGACTTCATGCCTTGACATCAATGACAACTTCATGGACTCAAAATGTCCAACAGGTATGTTGATAGTGGTTTTTCAAGTCATATGACAGGTGATAAAAGTAAATTTCTTTCACTTAAAGAAATCAATGGAGGATCAGTAAAATTTTGAGATAATACTTCAACAAAAATTGTTGGAAAAGGGACTTTGAGTTTAGATAATGGAAAATCAAAGACAAAAAATGTGTTGTATATTAAGGTATTGAAGCACAATTTACTAAGTGTAAGTCAGCTTTGTGATTAGGGGCATATAGTCACCTTTAACCCAAATAGATGTGAGATCAGGAAACCCAAGATAAAAAAGCTTATTGCAGATGCCAGCAAAATTTTAAACAATCTCTACATGTTGAGTGAAATTAAAGGAGAAAAATATTTTCTATCACAAGAGGATGAGAGTTGGTTATGGTATGGAAGAATGGGTTATCTACACTTTGACAACATTGTAAAAATAAGCAACAAAAATGCAGTCAGATATTTACCTAGGATAAAGAGACCTCAAAGCACAATTTGTGCACAATGTCAGCATGGTAAGCAAACAACGACAAGTTTCAAGTCAAAAGAATTTTCTTCATCTGAACCATTGAAACTAGTTCACACTGATTTATGTGGTCCTACAAGGACAAAGAGTTTACAAGGTGAAAGTTACTTCATGCTATTTATAGATGATTTCTCCATAATGACTTGGGTGGCTTTCTTAAAAGAAAATTTAGAAGCCTTTGAGAAGTTCTATGCATTCAAAGTTTTAGTAGAAAATAAAACAGGTAAAAAGATAAAGTGTCTAATATCAGATAGAGGAGGAGAATTTAATTAAGGTGAATTCATAGAATTTTATGAACAACATGGAATCAAAAGAGAATACTCAGCAGTAAGGACTCCATAACAAAAATGGAGTAGTTGAAAGAAAGAACATAACTATCAAGAATATGGCCAGAGCTATGCTAAATGAGTCTAATATTTTAGATGGTTTTTGGAGAGAGGCAGTTCATACAACTATCTATATCATTAATAGAGCTCAAGTAAGATTAAATCATCACAAAACCCCATATGCGCTATGGAAGGGAAGACCAACTACTATGAAGTATTTCAGATTTTTTGGAAGCAAATGCTACATTAGACAAGAAGAGAAAAATTTGGGAAAATTTGATTCAAGGTACGACGAGGGTATTTTCCTTGGCTATTCCACTAAGAGCAAAGCCTATAAATTCTATAATAAAAGGACACATACAATTATGGCAAGTATAAATGTGACAACTAATGAAAAAATAGGGTCAAAAGAATCAGCTCAAAAAATTAATATCAAGAAGAAGAAAGTTGCCAAGAAGAAATAGGTGAAGAATAAAAAGAAGATGAAGCACAAAGAATACCACCTAAGACACCATCCAAATATGTACAAAAGAATCATCCAAGAGATATGATTATTGAAAATCCTGATGAAAGACAAACAAGGAGGAAGATAATAGGAACATTCGAATAGGTAAATATTTCCATGCTATCCAAAATTGAGCCCAAGGATTTCAATGAGGTAAAAGAAGATAAATGTTGGGTCAAGGCTATGGATGAGAAATTGGATCAAATAAAAAAAATTGAAACTTGGGATCTTGTCCCAAGACAAAAATATAAAGAATATAATCGACACTAAATGGGTCTATAGAAATAAGTTAAATGAAGATGATCAAGTAGTTAGAAATATAGCTAGACTGGTATGCAAAGGCTATGCACAGGTTGAAGGGATTGATTTTTATGAAACATTTGCTCCTGTTGCATGAATTGAGGCCATAAGGATTTTTTAGCTTTCTCAAGCTTTAAAAACTTCAAAGTATATCAAATGTATGTAAAATCAGCTTTTCTCAATGGCTTCTTAGAAGAAGTCTAAATTGAGAAACCTAAGGGGTTTAGCTTGAATGATAAGCCAGATTATGTATGTAGATTAAAGAAGGCTCTTTATGTATTAAAACAAGCTCCTAGGGCTTGGTATTCAAGGCTGGATAAGTATCTTCAAGAACAAGGTTTTAAATAGGGAATAGTTGATAGCAATTTATACATAAAAATGAGGGAAGTGACTTATTGATTGTTGTAGTCTATGTGGATGATATCATTTTTCAAGGCAGTAATGATAAAATGTGTCAAAATTTTACAAATTGTATGCAAAATGAATTTGAAATGTCAATGCTTGGTGAATTATCTTTCTTCCTTGGATTGTAGATTTCACAATTAAAAAGAGGTATATTTCTCTCATAGACCAAGTATATAAAATAAATGTTGAAGAAATTCATATTGAAATATTGCAAACCTGTGAGCAATTCCATGGTTATGGGATGCAAGCTAATCAAAGATGATGGGTCCCCTGAAGCAAGTCAGACATTATATAGATCGATGATTGGAATTTTGCTATATGTTATAGCTACAAGGCCAGATATAATGCAGGTAGTGGGATTAGTGGTAAGATTTCAAGCAGCCCCAAAAGAGATACATGTACAAGCAATAAAGAGAATTCTTATGTATTTAAAAGTTACTATGGAATTTGGACTATGGTATCCTAGAGGTAACAATTTCACTCTCACAACATATATAGATGCAGATTGGGTAGGTAATATTGATGATAAAAAAGCACAAGTGGAGGAGCATTCTTTCTTGGAGATTGTTTAGTCTCTTGGTTAAGTAAGAAACAAGCATTAGTTTACTTATCTACAGTAGAGGTAGAGTACATCGTAGCAGTTGCTTGTTGTACACAAGTTTTATGAATGAAGCAAACCTTAAAAGATTTCAATGTAGAGCATGATCATCCCATCCCAATACTTTGTGATAATACAAGTACCATAAGCATTTCAAATAATCTAGTAATGCATTCAAGGACCAAGCGCATACCAATAAAAATTATTTTCTGAGAGAGCAAGTGATGGATAAATAGGTCAGATTGGAATATGTAACTACAAAGGAACAGATAGCAGACATATTCATTAAGCCACTTCCAAAGGAAACTTTTGAGCATCTTAGAAAGAAATTAGGAGTAGTTTTACTCCCACCCCAAAATTAATCACCTCAAGGAGAGGAGGTGGGAGGGGGCTGAGCTAAGAGTCTTATATTTAGCAAAAAAGGAGTCCCTTTGCCATTGATGTCAAAGGGGGAGATATTTGAGTAAGGGGAAGAGAATTCAGTCAGGGAGAGTAGATTTGGAATCCAATGGTTAAAAAAATAATTTTTAGAAAGGGTTGCCATCAATGAAAAAGGGTGAGATTGTTGGAAATTTTGAGTATATTGGGTTTTCATTGATGTCAAAGGAAATATAGTTGAGAATAATATTCAAAGGGTATATGAGGCAATGTGGGAGCAAGAAAAAGATAAGGTTCTTCATGGTTGTGTGAGCAAGAAAAAGACAAGGCAATATTCGTGGTGGCATTTGCAAAGGAAAAATAAAAGGTTTAATTGATTTACCATGGTGGTACTTGCAAAAGCAAAAAAAAAAAAAATGTTTCATGGTGGTAAAGACTTTATCTTAAGAAAAGGCCCAAAGAAGAAAAATAAATTATAATATTCAAATCTATCTAGATTTAAAATATTATAGTAATTAAAAATTAAATGGTGAGTGCCAAAGGTTAAGGTTGAAAATCAAATATTTCTCATGCATCGATTTCAAGGTCAAAAGTAAAAATTTGCATATATAAGGCAAGTAAATTGCAATGCTAAGGTGTGAAAAATAAATTCTAAAATTGTGTGCCTTCGTGATTCGTTCGCTCGTGATAAAGTAGAAGGCAATGGACAGGTTCATATTTTGAGGTAAAGCACATGGACAAGTACAAGGGGTAGTGAACATTGGTTCCATATAGGCAGCTAGCCCAGATGATATATCCCTCGGTGCTAAGGAGTGGTAGAGGGGAGGTCTCGAGTTCAAGATACAAAAAAGGTAGTGTGATAGAGTTTTTGATTCATGAAGGTTTTCACATCAAAAATTGTGCATAAGATGGAGTGCATGTGCCTTGCATTCTATGTGGGTGGCTAGCCCATGCGGTGGCATAGCTAAGTGTTAGGGCACGAGCTAGCAAGGGATGCAAGTTTGAATCACGATGGCTATAGCAAAGTGGGCACATTTTTTTGAAATAAATATTTGGCAAAGTCTAAGGTATGCACTTGCTTAGGGAGTCATAAGACCATCATTTTGTTTTTAATTTTTGAATTAAAATGGGGACATCATGGAGTTTATAATTCAGATTGTTAGTGCTATGTGTGGTGCATAAAATAAAGTAATGATATAATATTCATGTTGGAAGTTTGAAGTGTATTGAAATATTTATTTTCAAGTAGGAGGTATAAGGTGTATATGGCAATTTCATGTGTGTAATTTGTGCCTTGTTGTGTTGAATATTATTTTGCAAGAATAGGAGTAATAAGGTGTGATAGTGGCTTATGTTTTATTGTAATTCTTGCATGGTGAAAGGAAAATATGAAAGGTTTTGTTGAGAATTAATGCTTTATATTTTGAAAACAAAATAAGAATAATTGAACATCATTGTGCACATATTTTTGAGAAGAAATTTCAAGTGGATGTTTTGAGAAAGTACTTTGCTATCTAATCCTTGAAGTGGCACAAGAAAAATTTGTTGTTTGTGAGATAGGTTCTTGAGGACACTTCTTCATCAAAGAACACTAGGAGGTATGAGAAAATTACTCCTTATTTGAGGTGTTTATTTGGTCATATTTCTGAATTATAAGGTGGAGAAATAAGGTTTGAATATGTGCTTTGTTGAATGAATTTGTGCATTCCTTTTAAAAGTAACATTGAAGAGAACATAGTGATTTGTGGAGAGAGATAGAAGTATTGTTTGAATGCAAGATTTGGGATTGATTGAACATTTTATGTGAGCCTTTTTGAGCATGTATTAGAGCATATTTGTACACATGTTGAGCAATTTTGAGCAGAATTAAGAGCGGGTTTGGTTGCTGTTATGAGCAAGTCTTGTGAGAAATCTTGAGGTAGTTTTAGATAGATTGTATGAGTAGGTTTGGTTGTTGTTTTGAGTAAGATTTCTGAGAAGGCTTGAGGTATTTTTGGAAATATTATTGAGCAGGATTGAGCAAATCAGAATAGAGAGTTCTCCTCTGAAGAGAGATCCACAAACCAGAATATTGGGAATTGAGATCTCCTTTGGACAAAGGTCCATAAACATTGTAATAGGGAATTGATTCCCAAGATATTTGTTGAGAAAATTTAGAAGAAATATTTTCTTCATGAACATAAATCACATTGGATGAACCACATTAAATTTATGTCTCATGTGTGTGATGACTTGTGCATTGCTTTTTTACTGCTATTGATATTGCAATTAAAAACATTTGATAATATTGTTTAGAAAAAAAAATAAAAGTTGATCTAATACTGTTCACCCCTCCTCTCAGTATAAGATTGTGTTCTTCACATAACCCTCACTTCATACCCCTCAATTCATACACCTTTCTTCATACCCCTAACTTCATACCCCTTTCTTCATATCCTTCTCTTCATATTCCTAACTTTAATCAATTAAGGTCTCATACCCCTAACTTCATACCCCTCTCTTCATACCCCTTTCTTCATATCCCTCACTTTATACCCCTTAAGGTCTCATACCCCTAACTTCATACCCTTAAATTCATACCCCTTTCTTCATACTCCCTAACTTCATACCCCTTTATTAACACCCCTTCCTTCATACCCCTTTCTTCATACCCCTCACTAAATACCTATAACTTCATACCCCTAAGTAATTGAATACTTACAAAAACCACTTATTTAATAAATTAATGTCTCATATCCCTTTCTTCATACCCCTCACTTCATACCCTTTCTTAATACCCCTAACTAATTGAATACTTATAAAAACCACTTCTTCAATAAATTAATGTCTCAAACCGCTCACTTCATACTTAACTTCATATCCATTCCTTCATACCCATTTATTCATACCCCTCACTAAATACCCCTCACTTCATACCCCTAAGTAATTGAATACTTACAAAAACCACTTCTTTAATCAATTAATATCTCATATCCCTTTCTTCATACCCCTTTCTTCATACCCATCACTTCATAACCATTTATTCATATCCCTAACTAATTGAATACTTACAAAAACAACTTTTTTAATCAATTAAGGTCTCATACCCCTCACTTCATACCCCTAACTTCATTCACTTCATACCTCTTTCTTCATACCCCTAAATTCATACCCCTTTCTTCATACCCTTAACTTCATACCCCTTTTTTCATACCCCTCACTAAATATCCCTCACTTCATACCCCTAAGTAATTGAATACTTACAAAAACCAAATTTTTAATCGATTAATATCTCATATCCCTTTCTTCATACCCCTAACTAATTGAATACTTACAAAAACCACTTATTTAATCAATTAAGGTCTCATACCCCTCACTTCATACCCCTAACTTCATTCACTTCATACCTCTTTCTTCATACCCCTAATTTCATACCCCTTACTTCATACCCCTAAATTCATACACCTAACTAATTAAATACTTACAAAAACCACTTCTTTAATCAATTAATGTCTCATACCCCTAACTTCATACCCATAACTAATTGAATACTTACAAAAACCACTTCTTTAACTAAACCCTAAACCCTAAAGTTAGGGGTATGAGATATTAATTGATTAAAGAAGTGGTTTTTGTAAGTATTCAATTAGTTAGGGGTATGAAGTTAGGGGTATGAGACATTAATTGATTAAAGAATTGGTTTTTATAAGTATTCAATTAGTGAGGGGTATGAAGTTAGGGGTATGAATAAAGGGGTATGAAAATTAAGAGTGTGATTTGAGTTTGAAAAAAAATTATTTTTTTTGGATTTTCTAAAGTTTTTGAAAAAAAATTGATTTTCTAACGTTTTGATTTGTTTTCTAAGATTAAAAAATTATAATTAAAATTAAAACTTAAACTTTCATAAGAAAAAAAGGAAAAAGGAAGAAGTTAAAATTAAAATTTTAAAGTTCCTAATATATATTTTTAATTAAAGTTTACAATTAAATAAAAACTAAAATAAAAAAAAACACTTCTTTAATAAATTAAGGTCTCATACCCCTAACTTCATACCCCTCAATTCATACCCCTTTACCCCTCACTTCATACCACTTTCTTCACACCCCTAACTTTAATCAATCAAGGTCTCATACCCCTAACTTCATACCCCTCAATTCAAACACTTTCTTCATACCCCTCACTTCATACCCCTTTCTTCATAACCCTTTCTTCATATCCCTAAATTCATACTCCTAACTTAATACCCCTTTCTTCATACCCATTTTTTTATACCCCATAACTTCATACTTTTTTCTCCATTACACTAAATTCATACCCCATTATTCATATCCCTTTCTTCATAACTCTTTCTTCATACCCCTCTACATACCCCTCACTTCATACCCCTAATTAATTGAATACTTAAAAAACCACTTTTTTAAAAAATTAATATTTTATATCCCTTTCTTCATAGCCCTAACTATTTGAATACTTACAAAACTACTTCTTTAATCAATTAAGGTCTCTTAATCCTCGCTTCATACCCCTAACTTCATTCAATTCATACCCCCTAACTTCATACCCCTAACTTCATACCCTTCACTTCATACCCCTAAGTAATTGAATACTTACAAAAACTACTTATTTGATCAATTAATGTCTCATATCCCTTTCTTCATACCCATCAATTTATACCCCTAACTAAATTAATACTTATAAAAAACATTTCTTTAATCAATTAAGGTCTAATACCCCTCACTTTATACCCCTAACTTCATTCACTTCATACCCCTTTCTTCATACCCTTTACTTCATACCCCTTACTTCATACCCCTTTCTTCATACCCCTAAATTCATACCTCTAACTTCATACACCTAACTAATTAAATACTTACAAAAATCACTTCTTTAATCAATTAGTGTCTCATTCCCCTAACTTCAAACCCCTAACTAATTGAATACTTACAAAAACCATATTTTTAACTAAACCCTAAACCCTAAAACCTAAACCTTAAACCCTAAAGTTAGGGGTATGAGACATTAATTGAATAAAGAAGTGGTTTTTTTAAGTATTCAACTAGTTAGAGGTATGAAGTGAGGGGTATGAGACATTAATTTATTAAAGAATTGGTTTTTATAAGTATTCAATTACTGAGGGGTATGAAGTGAGGGGTTTAAAGTGAGGGGTATGAAGAAAGGGGTATGAAGTTAGGGGTGTGAAGTGGGGGGTATGAAGAAACACTATTTTTTTTTTTGAAAAAAACATTGATTGTTTTGGATTTTCTAATGTTTTTGAAAAAAAATTGATTTTCTAAAGTTTTGATTTTTTGTTTTTTTTCCAAGGTTAAAAAATAAAAATTTTTAAATTTCCTAATAAAAAAAATGAAAAAAAAGTAAAGTTAAATTTAAAATTTTAAAGTTCTTAATTTTGTTTTAAATTAAATTTTACAATTAAAAAAATTAAAATTATAAAAAAAAACACTTCTTTAATCAATTAAGGTCTCATACCCCTCACTTCATACCCCTAACTTCATACCCATAATTTTATACCCCTCAATTCATACCCCTTTCTTCATACCCCTCACTTCATCCCCCTCACTTAATACCTATTTCTTCATACCCCTCTATTCATACCCCTAACTTTAATCAATTAAGGTCTCATACCCCTAACATCATTCCCCTCACTTCACACCCCTTTATTAATACACCTCACTTTATACCCCTTTCTTCATACCCCTAACTTCATACCCCTAATTGATACCCTTTCTTCATACCCCCTAACTTCATACCCCTAACTTCATACTCCTTTCTTCATACCCCTAAATTCATACTCCTAACTTCATACCTCTTTATTCATACCCCTCACTTCATACCCCTATATAATTGAATACTTACAAAAACCACTTCTTTAATCAATTAATGTCTCATATTCATTTCTTGATACCCCTCACTTCATACCCCTAACTAATTGAATACTTACAAAAACCACTTGTTTAATCAATTAAGGTCTCATACCCTTCAATTCATACCCTTTTCTTCATACCCCCTAACTTCATACCCCTTTATTCATACCCCTAAATTTATACCCCTAACATCATACCCCTTTATTCATACCCCTTTCTTCACACCCCTATCTTCATACCCCTCACTTCATACCCCTAAATTCATACCCCTTTCTTCATATCCATAACTTCATACCCCTTTCTTCATACCACTAAATTCATACCCCTAACTTCATACCCCTCACTAAATATCCCTCACTTCATACCCCTATGTAATTGAATACTTACAAAAACCACTTATTTAATCAATTAATGTCTCATCCCTTTCTTCATACCCTTCACTTCATACCTCTTTATTCATTTCCCTCACTTAATACCCCTTTATTCATACCCCTAACTAATTGAATACTTACAAAAACCACTTCTTTAATAAATTAATGTCTCACACCCCTCACTTCATACCCTTAACTTCATTCACTTGATACCCCTTTCTTCATACCCCCTAAATTCATATCCCTAACATCATACCCATTTATTCATACCTCTTTCTTCATACCCCTCACTAAATATGCCTCACTTCATACCCTTAAGTAATTGAATACTTAGAAAAGCTACTTATTTAATCAATTAATGTCTCATATCCCTTTCTTTATACCCCTCACGTCATACCTCTTTCTTCATACCCTTAACTAATTGAATTCTTACTAAAACCACTTTTTTAATCAAATAAGGTCTCATACCCCTCACTTCATACCCCTAACTTCATTCACTTCATACCCCTAAATTTCTACCCCTAGCTTTATACCTCTAACTAATTAAATACTTACAAAAACCACTTCTTTCATCAATTAATGTCTCATACCCTTAACTTCATACCCCTAACTAATTTAATACTTATAAAAACCAATTCTTTAACTAAATCCTAAACCCCTAAACCCTGAAGTTAGGGGTATGAGGGGAGTGAAGTTAGGGCTAGGAGACATTAATTGATTAAAAATTTGGTTTTTGTTAGTATTCAATTAGTGAGGGGTATGGAGTGAGGGGTATGAAGTGAGGGGTATTAAGTGAGGGGTATGAAGAAAGGGGTGTGAAGTTAGGGGTGTGAAGTGAGAGGTATGAAGAAACATTGATTTTTTTGGATTTTCTAAAGTTTTTGAAAAAAAATTGATTTTCTAATGCTTTGATTTTTTTTGTTTTTTTTTTCTAAGGTTAAAAAAATAAAAATAAAATTTTAAAGTTCCTAAGAAAAAAAAAAATTAAATTTAAAATTATAATTTTAAAGTTCCTAATTTTTTTATTATTAAAGTTTACAATTGAAAAAATTAAAATAAAAAAAAATCTCTTCTTTAATCAATTAAGGTCTCATACCCCTAACTTCATATCCCTCTCTTCATACCCCTCACTTCATACCCATAACTTCATAACCCTAAATTCATACCCTTCAAATTATACCCCTTTCTTCATACCCCTCACTTCATACCCCTTTCTTCATACCCTCTTTTCATACCCCTAACTTTAATCAATTAAGGTCTCATACCCCTAACTTAATACCCCTCACTTCACATCCCTTTCTTCATAACCCTTTCTTCATACCCCTTTATTCATACCCCTTTATTCATACCTCTAACTTAATACCCATGAATTAATAGCCCTTTCTTCATACCCCTCAATAAATACCCCCCACTTCATACCCCTAAGTAATTTAATAATTACAAAAACCACTTATTTAATCAATTAATGTCTCATATCCCTTTCTTCATACCCTCACTTCATATCCCTTTCTTCATACCCCTCACTTAATACCCCTTTCTTCATACCCCTAACTAATTGAATACTTAAAAAAACCACTTCTTTAATCAATTAAGGTCTCATACCCCTCACTTCATACCCATAACTTCATTCACTTCATACCCCTTTCTTCATACCCCCTAACTTCATATCCCTTTATTCATACCCCTTTCTTCATACCCACCTCTAAATACCCCTCACCTCTTACCCCTAAGTAATTGAATACTTACAAAAAACACGTCTTTAATAAATTAATGTCTCATATCCCTTTCTTCATACCCCTCACTTCATACCCCTTTCTTCTTATTTTTTTTATTATTTTTTTTTTCATGGAAAAAGTCATAATTTCCATTTCATTAGAAAAATAATATTACATAGTTTAAATGTCTTCTGAAATACTAAGAAAACTTAGTGACAATGATCTACCCTATCTAACCAAATATCATATTATAAACCTAGTATCTTCAGGAAAATAATTCCAGCAAAAAGTAAAGAGGTTTAGTTCAAAAACCAAATTTTATGCTCTCACTTCTGCCTTGAGTAAAAACAAATAAAACTGAAATATTCCCATATAGTTACCTTAAACTCTTAAGAACTGTCCTCTCTTATGGCTGAAAGGAAGTGTATCAAATCTCTTCCAACCTACTTACTGTACCATCAAACCTTAATTTTTTTCTTCCCTAAATAACATATTATAAGCCCAATATCATCAGGAAAATAAACCCAGCAAGGTATAGAGAGGTTTGATACAAAACCAAAATTTAGGCTATCACTCTTGCCTTGAGTAAAAACAAATAAAGTTGTAATATTCCCATATAGCCACCTTAAGCTCTGAATCACTGTCCTCTCTTATGGATGAAAAGAAGAGTATCATATCTTGTCCAGCCTACTTATTGTACCATAATTTTTTTTTTATATATATACTAAACATGGGAATCACTGCCTCATTGATAGTCCCTCCATCCTTTGTTTCTATCTGCTCCCATTGTCCTTGTGTTACCATTAATCCCTCCTTGGATAAAACATCTACTTAAGTGTTGAGTTCTCTAAAAACATGCTTGAAGGTAATAAGGTTAAAAAGGCTAGCTATTAGATTCACCTAATCATAGATAGATCTTAATAGTAAGTTGTCCATTCTGTACACTTTCTTCATCCAATTGATGACCACCAGTGAATCCCCAAATACTTGAAGTTGTTGCATATTGTGATCAAGTGTAGTTTTCAATAGTAATTTTAAAGCATTTAATTTTGCATAATTGTTTGTACCTACACCCAAACATGCCTTGAAATTTATATAATGTGATTCATGTATGTAGAGGATACCCCCTACCCTACATAAATGAGAGTTACCTTGACAAGCCCCATCAAAGAAATGCCAAGAAACATCTTTATTTACTCTAACATCATTGATCAAATTGTGGCTTTTGGGCTTACTTGGTTTCATGAGACTGACTAATAGATTATGAATTCAAGAAGCAGCTTGAAAGACAGTCATAGAGGTATCTTGGAAACTATATAAATTTATCCCCAACCACATACCCCATGCCACAACAAAGGGAATGGCTCTAAAATACTTCAGTTATTTCTTGTCAAACCACTTCTTCAAACACTCCTCCAAAGTGTCACCTTGACAAATACCAGAAATCCCTGTTAACCCCTCGATGTCCTCCCAAATAGCCTTGGTGTAAGGACATCCTACCAATAAATGATTGATAGTTTTAAGTTCCTTATGACATAAAGTACACCTCCTTGGACCTTGAAATACCCTCTTCAATAATACATCCCAAGTTAAAACTCTATTATTGAGGGCCAGACACAAAGATTTTTATTTTTAAAGGTATCCTGATCTCCTAGATGGGTTTCCACCACCAAACATGTTCCACCTATTGATCATGGACAAACATAGATTTATATCCCAACTTAGCAAAATAATCACCCTTCATGGGATTCCTAAACCAAACCAGAATATCCTCCTCATCTATTTTGATCCTCACATGACTAGTAATGAGTGCCTTCACATATTCATTCCATAAAAATTCATTCCTACCTTCAAGGTCGAGTTGAGTTGAGCTCCTCCATCCTTGTTGCCACACAGTGGTTGATCCTTGATCTGCTACCTAAGAAAGAGTATAAAACCCAATATATTACAAAGATAATACCAGCACCTTAGGAAGTTTATAATAATTACCACTACCCACCCAAGGATATGTTCCTATTCTTACCTTTGTCCCATTTTCCACTTTCCAAACAAATGAATTACCAATGAGTGGAAAAAAATGAGCAATTGCTTTCTAAATTATTGACCCCTTGTTAGATTTGTCTGGTTTGCTTATCCACTCTACTATAGTAAGGTGTTCAATATATTTGGTCTTAATAACCTGACTCCATAGGTTATCTTGGACAATCAATCTCCATAAACTCCTTGTAACCAAAGCTTTCCCAAAATGATAAATGCTATTTAATCCCCACCCACCCTCATCCTTAGGTTTTGCTAACAGTTTCTATTTTACTAAGACAATGTCTTATTTATCTCTTTTCCCAGTTCATAGGAATTTAAAACACCTTTTATTATTTTTTCTAGCACCCCAACTGGTATAAAAGACATCCCATGCCAATAGACAGGAATAGTCTCTAATACTAATTTAAACATGGTAAGTTTACCCCCAATAGATAACCACCTATTGCACCACAAAGATATCCTTTTATTGGTCTTCTCCACCAACCAATCCCAGTATCTAATGCTATAGTCATTTGGCTTCAACATGAAATCCAAATACTTGATCCTTGCTTGAAAGTCAATCTTGGTAAAGGAGAGTGTCCTCTGAAAGAGACTTTCTTCTTCAACTGATAGCCCATAACAGTACATGGTAGACTTATCCATATTGATTTATGTAGACACCAAAATCCAGCCACTTGTAAGTCATCTATACCTTCCTGTTAGCCACGTGTCAGTCATCCACCTTCCCACCATTATTTGGCCCAAATCCACACCTTCCCGCCATTATTTGGCCCAATTTCACCTTTCTCGCCATTTTTCATTCCCAAATTTATTTAAATTAATATTTATATATATATTTTAATATATATATAAAGATACTTTAAGTGATTTAATCTGAGCCATCCATCCTTCATTTAATCTCATCCGTCCATCCATCTTAATCCGTTTCACAACCTAGATTTATTCTCTACCCTTGGATCCACTTTAATCTTAGCCACACGTTCAAAGTGTCATTAAAACCCTAAAGTGTGCCCTAAGAGTAGATTATAAATTGAGTCACCTTGATGGCTCAAGCCCTATCTCTTTTACTATCTCTCTTTTGTTATCTATCACTATCTATCTCTTCTTCAGCTAAACCTACCCATCCATCGCCGTCCCTTTTTCGTCGCATCCATCGCCGCATCCGTCGCCAACTTCGCCGCCATCCCTTCTATAGCATTCTGCAGAATCCCCCATTCTTGTCGCAAGTGCCCATGGGCGTTTACCCGTAGCCACAGACGCAGACCGGCGTCTGCAACCCCGATCCAGAAGCATGCGGGCGTTCAACGATCGCACCAGGGCACCTTTCGCAGTCGATTTGACAGTTACATCACTTCCAGGTGCCGCTTGGTCTCGCCGTGTTAACAGAAAAAGAGGTATAGATTCTAAAGCAAGTAATATTTTTATGTATTAATCCGTCATTAGATTCTGCATTCTATTTATTTCATTTCTAGGGTTTTAGACTATTTTTGAGGGCTCACACAGTGGAGCCCTCTTACTAGTTTCTAACCTTTTTGTAGTTTTAATGTGTGCAGGATTTCAATGGCAGATTTGATTGGATGATAGCAGCTGCTTAAGCTGGAGTGGTCCGAGCCAAAGGATACAACGAAGCCCACTCATTCTGTTGAGGTTAAGGATATATTCTTCGGAGATGCCACCATATTGTTCCAGCTAGGGTTTCGGAGAACCCTAGCACAAATTGTAATCTTGTATCACGAAAAGGGTTACAGGACCTGTTGTACTCAAAAGGAGTTTCTAAACTCCTTTGATTAATAAAAATCGTTTGTTTTGTACAACTGTGTTCTGCATTACTTTTTATTGTGATTTTTTTATCTTTTTTTTGGCGTTGTGTCTTTGGTGTTACCTCAGGCAAACTCCTAGGTTTTATTATCTCTAAACGAGGTATTGAGGTGGACCCAAACAAGGTCAAAGCCATTATGGAAATGTGTCCCCCAACTAATTTGAAGGAGTTGCGTAGTTTACAAGGAAATATTAATTCAATCCATCGCTTTATTGCACAACTTTCTGATAAATGTAGGCCATTTTGCCACCTACTACAAAAGGGGGTACAATTTTCATGGACAGATGAGTGTCAGAAAGCCTTTGATGACATCAAGCAGTACTTAGCGTCTCCGCCAGTCTTAGCTCCGCCTCGTCGAGATCCCTTCCTTGTGAATTTCTTTGTAGGAATTTATTGATGATGATACTGCTAGACAAGCATGTCTTGATCAACTCACACTCATAGATGAAAAATGAATCAATGCTTTAGAGCATTTGCGAGTTTATCAAGACCGATTGAAACGTGCTTATAATGCCAAAGTTCATCTAAGAGAATTTCAAGTAGGAGATCTTGTCCTTAAAGAGAATCAACAAAACACCAATGCATTGCCGCATCTTCGAGATAAATTCGTGGCTAATTGGTTAGGTCCATATATGGTCACTGAAAGAGTGGGTAATGGAACTTATAGACTTGCCAGTTTAGAGGGAGAGGAAGAACCCGAACCACTTAATGTTATACACTTGAGGGCATTCTACGCATAGTTTGAATTTTATATGTACATATATACATGGCTTGTACAAAAAAAAAAAAAAAACAAATAAAATAAAAATAATTTGCATTTCATTGTTAGTTGCATACATCTCATTCAAAAACATTGCATTTCATGTGCATACATCTCATTGAAAACCATAACATTTCATTTCCAGCCATAGTTGCATATCATGTTAGAGACCATTCTATCTTTTGGATATAAAATTTGGTCAAGCAAAAGTCATGTTGCCTTAATCAGGGGCACCGTCATAAAATCCATCAAACCGAATTGTCATTCGTACACCCATTTTCCATTTGCACATATTTACATTGCCAAAATGTTTTCATTCACTCAGCCATTCCTAGTGTTTTAAGCAAACTTCGAAATGCATGTCAAAGTTCTCTAGGGCCATATCACAAATTACACTAAATAAAATTTTGAGTATTGGGAAATGATTTCAAAAGCGGTCTTGAACCTATCACATTTTCACATCTTAAAAACATCTTGTGTCAAAGAGAGATAACACCATCCTTGGGTTGTGCCTTGAAGTGAAAAGGGTAATCCTCGTTTGTCCTATCATGCAAACATAGTCCATAAAACAGTGGTTCTTACCACTATCACAAGCAATCACAAAATATAAATATAAATAGAGTAGTAAGGATATGGTAAAATTCTCATCATACTTCGGTTGAGAATCCGATTCCCCAAAGCTCTAAGGAGATGAACATTTTTCACACACCACTGATCCCAAATAAGTTGTAAGGATCGTACTACTTGTCCAGTTAGACGGATAGGTAGTCATCCCCAAGGCTTACAAAGGTCAAAAACAACATGGACTATGGAGTTAACCTTCACCGGGGCTATAGACGCCTGACTGGCAGTTGAGTATACTCATTGCATGGCGACATGTCTCTCCTCAAAAAGAGACCTCTGAATGCTCATACGGACAAACTAGCTTCATGGTCTTCTCCATAACAGGGTTACATAATTTATGCAAGATGAGGTTAATGAACACACTTGCATAGACACAGGTTTTTGATTGCCTAGAGTCACTACCATGCTTCTGATTTGGTTAATGAACTCGCATGCACACACATTTGGTCCTAGTTGAATTAGACAGTGTTAGTAAGTTTGTTTGATACCACTAGCATGTTTGAGTCTTTGTAAAACAGTCTTCCATATCAACCTCCATATCACCCTCCATATCTTCTTCCATATTCATGTCATTCCATACGTCATCCATTCACAAGCCACCAAGTTCGGTGCCCCCGATTAAACAATTATGATAACAGTTCGCTAAATCTAACTATCTAAAAGTATGAGTGCTTCTTAGTGCATATTTCATTTACTTAGTATCGCATTAATCATCTATAAGTTTGCATTCCATTCCATCACATATGCATCAAAAACATTAAAACATATAAAAACATGCATCACAAAAACATAGGCATTCACACAAAAGAGAGTAAAACACCAAATAAATAAAAGCCATGTATATATATATATATATATATATATATATATATATATATATATATATATATATTTGTATAAAGGACAAACTGTATGAGGAATGCCAAAAGGCTACAATATACAATAGAGCACCAAGGCTCATAAAGAGTGCATCTAAGCACTAAGCTAACCATCAAAAGAGGACCCCTGAGACCTAGTAGGAGCCCTAGACCTAGTGGTGTGTCTAGACTCACTATGCCTAGAGACAGAAGAGGATGGAGGATCAGGAAACACAATGTGATGCCTAAACAATGTGTCCTCTAGAGCCTCAATGTAACGAGTCCTCGACCTAAACCTAGCTATGTCTATCCCGTGCCATCGCTCCCGCTCCGCTAGCTCTGCCTGGAGTCTCATCACCCTATCATCCTGGGGCACCCTGGTCGCTCTATCCAAGTCCGCCTGCAGCTGGGCCATCCTCTCCTCCTGAGCAGCTAACCGGGCATCCCGCTCCGTCGCCTGCTGCTCCAGTCGAGCTATCCTCTCATCCCGGGTAGCTAACATAGCATCGCGCTCTGCTATCTACTGCTACAGCTGCATCAGCTCATTCTCGTGCTCGCTAGGGGGTATCTCCCTAGCCTCTCCTGTAGCCTCTCCTAGGCCCTCTCTGCCATCCTCCCCGTCATCTTCGCTACCTGGATCCTATCGCACCATCTTCCCCTTTTGCCTTCAACTGTCAGATCGAAGGCGGGGACCCTCCCTGTGCTTTGGAACCTCCGCAGTTCCCTCGCCCTCTCCAGCCCCAGTCTCGAGCTCTCCGGCTCCACCAGCCACCAATGGTGGCTCCCACCTTAGCTCTGCGGCCATCCATGCTGCATACTCAGCTATCACCCCAATGTCGTCCACGTAGGGGATCTCCATGTCCTCATCATCCTCTTTCGCCTCCCTCCAGGGCTCGACACACGGTAAATCCCCCTTTGATCTGTGCCTCCGGTAGCGCACTAGCTCACCGGGGACATCCTGCATCAATCTGACCTAGCAGAGTACTCGAGACATCTGTATGTACTCCGCCTCACCGTGGCTTCGCCCTACTACCCATCTGGCCTATTGCACCCATCTCAGGTGCTCTCCATCCCCGATCCACCTTGCCTCCCGCCAGGGCCTCCAAATGACTCAGGCATCTGTCAAGTCTGCCCATAGTATCCTATACCATTGTCCCGATCTCACGGGGCGGCTCGACTGTCTCTCCTCCACCACTGGCCATCTCCTACCATAAGCCTGGCTCACGTCCTAGTGAGCCCATGGCAACCCCTCTGATCGGGCCACTCTAAAGTGCTCCCAGCCCCAGCACTGGAGAACCACACTGCAACCTAGGCCCTTTCGACCTCATCTCCAAACCTCATACTACTCTCGGTACACCTGTGCCAATAAAGCAGGCGCCCAGGCATACACTACCCTATTAGTGAGCATCTCGCTCACTACACCCATCAGGTTCCATGGGAACCTGCACCCGATGCTGTTCGGGGCCACAATGTTGGCCAACACGAACATCATCAGAGCCTCCATCGCTACCAAATCCTTGGCCGTATACATGGCCAAGTATGGGATCCCCCCGCTCTCCGTCCGGATCTCCCTCCAGTCATCCCCAAACAACTTGGCCATCTCTACGGCTCTATCTCATCCAACCTCCACCCGCACCCCCTCCACGGGCACCTTGAGGATACGATATACATCCTCAAGCATCACCGTCATCTCTCCGATCGGGAGCTGGAACGTCCCCCGATCTAGATCCCACCTCTTGGCCAAAGCTGAGAGGTACCCCTCATCCGCCCGAACTACCTCCAACCGGGCTGCCTCCGCTAGCCCCATTGCCTCCAATATCTCCCAGTCTGCCTGGGAAAATGACCTCCTCATCCCCAGAATGATAGGGGAGAATCGGTGTCGTGCCTCTAACACCCTAAGCTGCAAAACAACAAAACAAAAATTTGTTACAAATTTTTCCCAAAAAAAAAAAAAAAAAAACTGCAAAAAAAAAAAAAAAAAAAACACATAATAAGTACTTGCTTAAATGAACAAATACCTCAGCTGGCTGCACTGGCATGTCCGCTCCTATCTCCGCCATAGCTCCCACACAAACCTTCACTCCACTCCCTCAGACGCACTTTCTTAAGCTCGAACGCACAAATGAGCGAAATTCTCACTGAAACTATTTAAATAGCTAGTTTTGGTGCCCTGAAACGCAGTGGGGCGTTTCATGGCGCATTTAGATGCAGTCCTACATTTGTAGAGTGCCTAAACACCGGTGGGCGTCTCTGCCAACCACAAATGCAGACCGGCGTTTGGTGTCAGTATTGAATAAAGGAACAAAACTTGCAAAATTGAAGCTTACCTCCTTCAAATTTCATCAAATTCAATTCATCCATTCTTCTTATCATAATAAAACATTTTGTGAAGGTTACAACAGTTTTGGACACAAATTTTGTCATTTCGCTCAAAAAGCGCATCATTTATCATTGTTTTACAAATTGGGTTAAAAATATTCAAAACCTTCACAAAATTAACCACATTCATCAATTCTTCTGATCTATCGTCAATTTCATTCTTCGTTCATCATGCATATTTTTGCCAAATCAAATTAAAGTAAACCTCGTATCTAGTGGTATATTCTATCACCTTGGTGATTGCAGCGATTTGAATCCATGCAATTCGATAAGAGGATTAAACCACCATAAGGACACCTACCATTTATCATAATCAACTATTTCACTGTTTGAAAATTGGAAATCAATTTTGGATATTCTACTTTTCAAGTGACCTCATACCAAGATTAATTTGCTCAACAATTGTCATTGATGGCCTAGTTCATGGGGCCTTAAACATGGACAATATTTAATATCATCATTATTTTGAGTCTTGCTAGATATTGAGGCTACCTAGGTTGATTGGTTCCGACCCGAGGAATTATCCATACAGTCACTAGGAGCATCTCTGAGTTCTAGATTCTTTTCGTGCATCTTTCATCTCTCGCATATCAATGGCACCAACAAGGCAATTTCATTAACGAGTATGGACTCACACACAGGAGTTGGGGCATCCGTTATCAATTTCTAATTTTTCTATAGTGGAATTCATCTTACATGATCATGGAACTTACAATTTGGCAAAAATCCCTTTATAACCGTTGGGGTAGAAAACGGTCCATCTTTCACATCACTCATATCGTCTTCAATCATATTTTTTTTTTTGGTTTGTTCACCAACCCCTTTCCTGTTGGGACATAAACAGATGGTTCATACACCAACCCCCTTTTTCACCGTTGGGGCAAAAACGGTTCATTTTCTTCCAAATTTCTTCCAATTGGCTTGTGAGAACCATTCTTGCTCACCAATTGAGGGGGCAAGCTGATAAAATTTTAAATGTTCTTTTATTCTTTGGTCTTCAAAGTTGTGCTTTAGTCTTGAGAGAGAGTTGCGTCTGATCCAGCTTTTCAGGTGTCTTAAGTTTTTGTGCTGCATTGTGTCTTCACACAAAGCAGCTCAAAAAGGGGCATCTGTAGACACCAAAATCCAGCCACTTGTAAGTCATCTATACCTTCCTGTCAGCCATGTGTCAGTCATCCACCTTCCCGCCATTATTTGGCCCAAATCCACACTTTCCCGCCATTATTTGGCCCAATTTCATCTTTCCCGCCATTTTTCATTCCCAAATTTATTTAAATTAATATATATATATATATTTTAATATTTTAATATATTTTAATATATATATAAAGATACTTTAAGTGATTTAATCTGAGCCGTCCATCCTTCATTTAATCTCATCCGTCCATCCATCTTAATCCGTTTCACAACCTAGATTTATTCTCTACCCTTGGATCCACTTTAATCTTAGCCACACGTTCAAAGTGTCGTTAAAACCCTAAAGTGTGCCCTAAGATTAGATTATAAATTGAGTCACCTTGATGGCTCAAGCCCTATCTCTTTTACTATCTCTCTTTTTTTATCTATCGCTATCTATCTCTTCTTCAGCCCTACCCATCCATCGCCGTCCCTTTTTTGTCGCATCCATCGTCGCATCCGTCGCCAACTTCGCTGCCATCCCTTCTACAGCATTATGTAGAATCCCCCATTCTTGTCGCAAGTGCCCGTAGGCATTTACCCATAGCCACAGACGCAGACCGGCATCTGCAACCCCAATCCAGAAGCACACGGGCATTCAGCGATCGCACCAGGGCGCCTTCCGCAACCGATTTGATAGTTACATCACTTCCAGGTGCCGCCTGGTCTCATCGCGTTAACAAAAAAAGAGGTATAGATTCTAAAGCAAGTAATATTTTTATGTATTAATCCGTCGTTAGATTCTGCATTCTATTTATTTCATTTCTAGGGTTTTAGATCGTTTTTGAGGGCTCACACGGTGGAGCCCTCTTACTAGTTTCTAACCTTTTTGTAGTTTTAATGTGTGCAGGATTTCAATGGCAGATTTGATTGGATGATAGCAGCTGCTTAAGCTGGAGTGGTCCGAGCCAAAGGATGCAACGAAGCCCACTCATTCTGTTGAGGTTAAGGATACATTCTTCAGAGACGCCATCATATTGTGCCAGCTAGGGTCTCGGAGAACCCTAACACAAATTGTAATCTTGTATCACGAAAAGGGTTACAGGCCCTGTTGTACTCAAAAGGAGTTTCTAAACTCCATTGATTAATAAAAATCGTTTGTTTTGTACAACTGTGTTCTGCATTACTTTTTATCGTGATTTCTTTATCTTTTGTTTGGCGTTGTATCTTTAATCTACAATTTCCATACCTGTAACATAACAATAGCTCCTTAATATGTCCTTAATATTGGTTACATACCTTATAGATCCATCATAGAACAATAATACATCATCCACAAATAAAATATGTGTTAAGGAAAGGGATGACCCTATTTTTATCTCTCTAAAAAGACTTGTTCTTCTAGCTTCCCTGATGGCCCTACTCAGACCTTCTACTATCAATAGAAAAAAGATGGAAGATAAGGGACAAACTTGTCTAAGACCATGTTTTATGGAGAAGAAATGGGAAGCCGATCCACTAATGAGAACAATAAAATACAAAGAGGTCACACAACCCAAATTTACATCTTGAAGATTGAAACCAATATGGATCAACATAATCCTTAGATACAACCAAATTAATTTATCATATGATTTGGATAGGTTTAGTTTGACAACAACAACCTACATTTTCCTGATATTAATTGAGTGCAAGCCTTCTTGAGCCACTCCCACCACATCATGAATTTGCCTACCATTTAGAAATCCAAACTTCTCACTTGAAATGGATTCTGAGAAAACTCTTTTTGACCTTGAAGCAATGATTTTGGTTATAATTTTGTGAAGAAAATTGCACAAAGATATAGGTCTAAAATCATCAAAAGTATTAGGCTTGTACTTCTTTGGAATCAATACTATAAAGGTTGAGTTGATGTCTATTGGTATCTTCCCATTAGCTTTTGTTTCTTCCACCACTCGTAGCAGATCTTCCCCAATCAAATCAAAGAACCCTAGAAAAAACTCAACACCCCATCCATATGGCCCTAGGCTTTTGTTCTTTTGAAATGAAGATAGCATTTTTTTTAGTTCTTCTTTGGACACTCCTAGTAGCATCTCATTAGTAGCCTCATCGACAAAACTGGGGAAGTATGTGGTGAATTTTAGAATCTCTGCCAAGTTTACCCTCTTAGGATCTTTAAACAATTTTTTGAAGTATTTAGTACCAAGAGCCACTATGTTCTTGAATGACCTAGCTTTGGACCCATATTCATTGGGAATTTCCAAAATGGTATTTATATTTCTCCTATGAGTGGCATAATTATGAAAAAATGTTGTATTTTTATCCCTTAACTCCAACCAAATTGCTCTACTTTTGAGCCTCCATTGTGCCTCTTGTGCTAGCAAAATAGTACTCTTTTTCTCTTCAAGAGATCTAATGACTACTTTGGATTCCTATGAGAAGGACTCATTGATCCCTTCCTTATAAAAATCCATGATCTGCCTCTCCAAAAGAATCAAATTCTACATTTGCTATCTTGACTTGTTGAAATCCCACTTAGAAACTACTATTTTTAATTTCCTCAGATTGCTAGTGAACTAAAAACAAGTTGTGCTTCCCATATTTGCATCATATGGGCTCCATATTTCTTTAACCAATGACTGGAAATCATTATCCATTAACAAGGATAGGTTAAAATTAAAAGGTCTTGATGGTTTTCTATCCAAAAAGCCTACATGAAGAAGAATAGGAAAATTATCTAAGATGCCTCCTGATCCACCCAGGATTTGATTCCCACCCCATGCATCATTAGGCTTCTAGAGACAATATATTTGTCCAATAATTTAGCCACTTAATACTCACCCACCCTATTATCACACCTTTCTTCACACCCCTCACTTTATACCCCTAACTAATTGAATACTTACAAAAACCACTTCTTTAATCAATCAAGGTCTCATACCCCTCACTTCATACCCCTAAATTCATTCACTTCATACCCCTTTATTCATACCCCTAAATTCATACCCCTAACTTCATACACCTTACTTCATACCCTTTTCTTCATGCCCCTTTCTTCATACCCCTCACTAAATACCCCACTTCATACCCCTAAGTAATTTAATACTTAAAAAAACCACTTCTTTAATCAATTAATGTCTCATATCCCTTTCTTCATACCCCTCACTTCATGCCCCTTTCTTCAAAACCCTAACTAATTGAATACTTATAAAAACCACTTATTTAATAAATTACAGTCTCATACCCCTCACTTCATACCCCTAACATAATTCACTTCATACCATTTTCTTCATACCCCTTACTTCATACCCCTCACTTCATACCCCTTACTTCATACCCCTAACTAATTCAATACTTACAAAAACCACTTATTTAATTAATTAATGACTCATACCCTCACTTCATACCCCTATATTCATTCAATTCAAGTCCCTTTCTTCATACCCCATAACTTCATACCCTTAAATTCATACCCCTAACTTCATATACTCTTATTCATACCCATTTCTTCATACCCATCACTAAATACCCCTCACTTCATACCCCTAAGTAATTGAATACTTACAAAACCATATATTTAATCAATTAATGTCTCATATCTCTTTCTTCATACCCTTCACTTCATACCCCTTTCTTAATATCCCTCACATCATACCCCTTTATTCATACCCTTAACTAATTGAATACTTACAAAAACCACTTCTTTAATCAATTAATGTCTCATACCCCTAACTTCATTCACTTCATACCCCTAACTTCATACCCCTTTCTTTATACCTCTAAATTCATATCCCTAACTTCATACCCCTTTATTCATACCTCTTTCTTCATACCTCTCACTAAATACCCCTCACTTTGTACCCCTAAGTAACTAAATACTTACAAAAACCACTTATTTAATCAATTAATGTCTTATATATCTTTCTTCATACCCCTCACTTCATACCTCTTTCTTTATACCCCTAAATTCACACCCCTAAATTCACACCCCTAAATTCATACCCCTAATTTCATACCCCTAAATTCATACATCTTTATTCATAGCCCTTTCTTCACACCCATCACTAAATACCCCTCACATCATACCCATAAGTAATTGAATACTTATAAAAACCATTTTTTTAATCAAATAATGTCTCATATCCCTTTCTTCACACCCCTTACTTCATACCCCTTTCTCCATACCCCTCATTTCATACCCCTTTATTAGTACCCTAACTAATTGAATACTTACAAAAACCACTTATTTAATCAATTAAGGTCTCATACCCCTCACTTCATACCCTTAACTTCATTCACTTCATATCCCTAACTTCACACCCCCTAACTAATTAAACACTTACAAAACCATTTTTTTAATCAATTAATGTCTCATACGCTTAACTTCATACCCCTAACTAATTGAATACTTACACAAAATACTTATTTAATAAATTAAGGTCTCATACCCCTCACTTCATACCCCTAACTTCATTCACTTCATACCCCTTTCTTCATACCTCTTTTTTCATACCCCTAACTTCATACCCCTTACTTCATACCCCTCATTTCATACCCCTAATTTCATACCACTAACTAATTAAATACTTAAAAAAACCACTTTTTTAATCAATTAATGTCTCATACCCCTAACTAATTGAATGCTTACAAAAATCACTTCTTTAAATAAACTCTAAATGTTAAACCCTAAACCCTTAAGTTAGAGGTATGAGATATTATTGATTAAAAAAGTGTTTTTTTTTTAAGTATTGAATTAGTTAGAGGTTTGAAGCGAGGGGTATGAAGAAGGGTTATGAATTTAGGGGTATGAAGAAAGGGTTATGAATTTAGGTGTGTGAAGTGAGGGGTATGAAGAAACATTTTTTTTTTTTTTGAAAAAAACATTGATTTTTTGGATTTTCTAAAATTTTTGAAAAAAAATTGATTTTCTAATGTTTTGGTTTTTTTGTTTTTTTTTATTAGGTTAAAATATTAAAATTAAAATGAAAATTTTAAAGTTCCTAATAAAAAAAGAGAAAAAAAATTAAAGCTAAAACAAAAAATTTAAAGTTCCCATTTTTTTTTAATTAAAATTTACAATTAAAAAAATTAAATTAAAAAAAAAACACTTCTTTAATCAATTAAGGTCTCATACCCCTAACTTCATACCATTCACTTCATACCCCTCACTTCATACACCTAACTTCATACCCCTCAATTCATACCCCTTTCTTCATACCTCTCACTTCATACCCCTTTATTCATACCCTTCTCTTCATACCCCTAATTTTAATCAATTAAGGTCTCATACCACTAACTTCATACCCTTCACTCCACACTCCTTTATTCATACCACTCAATTCATACCCCTTTATTTATGTCCTTTTCTTCATACCTCTAACTTCATACCCCTACCTTCATATCCCTAACTTCATACCCCTTTCTTCGTACCCCTAAATTCATACCCTTAAATTCATACCCCTATCTTCATACACCTCACTAAATACACCTCACTTCATACCGCTAAGTAATTGAGTACTTACAAAAAATATTTCTTTAATCAATTAATGTCTCATATCACTTTCTTTATACCCCTCACTTCATACCCTTTTCTTCATACCCCTTACTTCATACCTCTTTATTCATGCCCCTAACTAATTTAATACTTACAAAAACCACTTATTTAATGAATTAAGGTCTCATATCCATCACTTCATACCTCCTAACTTTGTACTATTAACTTTACTCCTCTTTTTTCATACCCCTAAATTCATACCCATAACTTCATACCCTTTTATTTATACCCCTTTCTTCATACCTCTTTCTTCATACCGTTTACTAAATACCCCTCACTTCATACCCCTAAGTAATTGAATACTTACAAAAAATAGTTTTTTAATCAATTAATGTCTCATGTCCCTTTATTTATACCCCTCACTTCAAAACACTTTCTTCATACCCCTCACTTAATACCCTTTTATTCATACTCTAACTAATTGAACACTTACAAAAACCACTTCTTTAATATATTAAGGTCTCTTACCCCTCCCTTCATACTCGTAACTACATTCACTTCATACACCTTTCTTCATACCCCTTACTTCATACCCCTTTCTTCATACCCCTTACTTCATACCCATAACTTCATACCCCTTTCTTCATACCCCTAACTTCATACCCCTCACTTCATACCCCTTTCTTTGCATACCCCTTTATTCATACCCCTTTCTTCATACCCTTAACTTCATACCCATCACTTCATACCCATCACTAATTGAATACTTATAAAAACCACTTATTAAATCAATTAATTTCTCACATCCCTTTCTTTATATCCCTCACTTCATACCCGTTTATTCATACACCTCACTTCATACCTATAACTAATTGAAAACTTACAAAAATCACTTCTTTAATCAATTAAGGTATCATACCCCTAACTTCATTCACTTCATACCCCTTACTTCATACCCCTAAATTCATATCCCTGTCTTCATACCCCTTTATTCATACCCCTCACTAAATACCCCTAACTTTATACCCCTAAGTAATTGAATACTTACAAAAATCACTTCTTTAATCAATTAATGTCTCATATCTCTTTCTTCATACTCCTCACTTCATACCCCTAAATAATTTAATACTTACAAAAACCATTTATTTAATCAATTAAGGTCTCATACCCCTCATTTCATACCCCTAACTTCATTCACTTAATACCCCTATCTTCATACCTCTTAATTCATACCCCTAAATCCATACCCCTAACTAATTAAATACTTACAAAAACCACTTCTTTAATCAATTAATGTCTCATACACCTAACTTCATACTCCTAATTAATTCAATACATACAAAAACCACTTCTTTAACTAAACCCTAAACCCTAAACACTAAACCATGAAGTTAGGGGTATGAGATATTAATTGATTAAAAAGTGGTTTTTGTAAGTATTCAATTAGTTAGGGGTATGAAGTGAGGGGTATGAAGTTAGGGGTATGAGACATTAATTGATTAAAGAATTGATTTTTGTAAGTATTCAATTAGTCAAGGGTATGAAGAGAGGGGTATGAAATGATGGGTATGAAGTTAGGGGTATGATTTAAGGGGTATGAATAAAGGGGTATGAAGTTAGGGGTGTGAAGTGAGGGGTATGAAGAAACATTGATTTTATTTTGGATTTTCTAAAGTTTTTGAAATTTTTATGATTTCCTAAAGTTTTGATTTTTTCTATGGTTAAAAAATAAAAATAAAAATTACAATTTTAAGTTCCTAAGAAAATAAGAAAAAAATAAAATTTAAAATTAAAGTTTACAATTAAAAAAATTAAAGTTCCTATTTTTTATTAATTAAAATTTACAAATTAAAAAAAAAACCACTTCTTTAATTAATTAAGGTCTCATACCCCTAACTTCATACCCTTCACTTCATATCCCTCACTTCATACCCCTAAATTCATACCATTAACTTCATACCCCTTTCTTAAAACCCCTTTCTTCATACCCCTCACTTCATACCCCTAACTTTAATAAATTAACATCTCATACCCATAACTTCATACCCCTCACTTCACACCCCTTTATTCATACCCTTGACTTCATACCCCTTTCTTCATACCCTTAACTTCATACCCCTTTATTTATATCCCCTAACTTCATACCCATTTATTCATACCCCTTTCTTCATAGACCTTTCTTCATACCCATCATTAAATACCCCTCACTTCATACCCCAAAGTAATTGTATACTTACAAAAACTACTTCTTAAATCAATTAATGTGTCATATCCCTTTCTTCATACCCCTCACTTTATACACATTTCTTCATACCCCTCAATTCATACCCCTTTCGTCATACCCAAAACTAATTGAATACCTCAATTCAACCACTTATTTAATCAATTCAAGTCTCATAACCCTCACTTCATACCCCTAAATTCATTCACTTCATACCCCTTTCTTCATAACCCCTAACTTCATACCCCTTTCTTCTTACCCCTAAATTCATACCCCTTTATTCATACCCCTAAATAAATGCCCTTCACTTCATACCCCTATGTTAATGAATACTTACAAAAACCACTTCTTTGATCCATTAATGTCTCACATCCCTTTTTTCATACCTGTTTCTTCATACCCCTCACTTCATACCACTTTCTTCATATCCATAACTAATTGAATAGTTACAAAAACCACTTTTTTAATCAATTAAGGTCTCATACCCCTAACTTCATTCACTTTCTACCCCTTTATTCATGCCCCTAACTTCATACCACTTACTTCATAGCCCTTTCTTCATAACCCTAAATTCATATGTCTAGCTTCATACCCATTTATTTATACCCATTTTTTCATACTCCTCACTAAATACCCATCACTTCATACCCCTATGTAATTAAATACTTACAAAAACCACTTATTTAATAAATTAATGAACCATATAAATTTCTTCATACCCCTCACTTCATACCCCTTTCCTTATACCCCTCACTTCATACCTCTTTCTTCATACCACAAACTAATTGAATACTTACAAAAACCACTTATTTAATCAATTAAGGTCTCATACCCCTCACTTCATACCCCTAACTTCATTCGCTTCATACCCCCTAACTTCAAACCCTTTCTTCATACCCCTGAATTTATACACCTAACTTCATACCCCTTTATTCATATCCCTTTCTTTATACCGCTCAATAAATACCCCTCACTTCATACCCCTAAGTAATTGAATACTTACAAAAAACCACTTATTTAATCGATTAATGGCTCATATATCTTTCTTTATACCCCTCACTTCATACCCCTTTCTTCATACCCCTAATTTAATACCCCTTTCTTCATACCCCTAACTAATTGAATACTTACAAAAACCACTTCTTTAAACAATTAAGGTCTCATACCCCTCAATTTATACCCATTCCTTCATACCCCTTACTTCATACCCCTTTATTCATACCCCTAAATTTATACCCTTAACTTCATACCAATTTATTCATACCCATTTTTTTATACCCCTTTATTCATACTCGTCCCTAAACACCCCTCACTTCATACCCCTAAGTAATTGAAAACATACAAAAAATACTTCTTTAATCAATTAATGTCTCATATCCTTTTCTTCATACCCCTCACTTCATACCCCTAACTAATCGAATACTAACAAAACCACTTCTTTAATAAATTAATGTCTCATATCCCTAACTTCATTCACTTCATACCCCTTTATTCATACCCTTAACTTCATACCCCTTACTTCATACCCCTAACTTCATACCCCTAACTAATTAAATACTTACAAAAACCACTTCTTTAATCAATTAAGGTATCATACCCATCACTTCATACCCCTAACTTCATTCACTTCATACCCCTAACCTTATACCTCTTACTTCATATCCCTCACTTCATACCCCTAAATTCATACCTCTAACTTCATACCCCTCATTTCATACCCCTAAGTTATTGAATACTTGCAAGAACCATTTTTTAATCACTTAATGTCTCATATCTCTTTCTTCATACACCTCACTTCATACCTCTTTCTTCATACCCCTCACTTTATACCCCTTTCTTCATACCCATCACTCCATACCATTTTCTTCATAACTCTAACTAAGTGAATACTTACAAAAACAAATTCTTTAATTAATCAAAGTCTCATACCCCTCACTTCATACCCCCTAACTTCCTACCCATTTCTTCATACCCCTAACTTCATATCCCTTTATTCATACCCCTTTCTTCATACCCCTCACTTAATACCCCTCACTTCATACCTCTAAGTTATTGAATACTTACAAAAACCACTTCTTTAATCAATTAATGGCTTATATCCCTTTATTCATACCCCTCACTTCATACCCCTTTCTTCATACCCCTCACTTTATACCCCTTTATTCATACCCTAACTAATTGAATACTTACAAAAACTACTTATTTAATCAATTAAGGTATAATACCACTCACTTCATACCCCTAACTTGATTCCCCTTTATTCATACCCCTCACTAAATACCCCTCAATTTCACACCCTTAAGTAATTGAATACTTACAAAAACCATTTATCTAATAAATTAATGTCTCATATCCCTTTATTTATATTCCTCACTTCATACCCATTTATTCTTACCCCTCACTTCATAACCCTAACCAATCGAATACTTACAAAAACCACTTTTTTAATCAATTAAGATCTTATACCTTTCACTTCATACCCCTTACTTCATACCCCTAACTTCATACCCCTAACTAATTAAATAATTACAAAAACCACTTCTTTAATCAATTAATGTCTCGTACCCCTAACTTTATACCCCTAACTAATTTAATACTTACAAAAATCACTTATTTAAGTAAACCCTAAATCTTAAACTCTAAACCCTAAACCTTAAATCCTCAAGTTAGGGGTATGAGACATTAATTGATTAAAGAAGTTTTTTTGTAAGTATTCAATTAGTTAAGGCCATGAAGTGAGGGGTATGAGACATTAATTGGTTAAATAATTGGTTTTTGTAAGTATTCAATTAGTCAGGGGTATGAAGTGAGGGGTATGAAGTTAGGGGTATGAGTAAAGGGGTATGAAGTTAGGGGTATGAAGAAAGGGGTATGAAGTTAGGCGTGTGAAGTGAGAGGTATGAAGAAACATTGTTTTTTTTTTAAACATTAATTTATTTGGATTTTCTAAAGTTTTTGAATTTTTTTTTTATTTTCTAATGTTTTATTTTTTTATTTTTTATTTTTTTTTCTAAGGGTAAAAACTTAAAATTAAAATTAAATTTGAAAGTTCCTAAGAAAAAAAGAAAAAATTATTAAATTTAAAATAAAAATTTTAAAGTTATTATTTTTTAATTAAAGTTTACAATTAAAAAAAAATTAAAATTAAAAAAAAAAAACACTTCTTCAATCAATTAAGGTATCATACCCATCACTTCATACCCCTAAATTCATTCACTTCATACCCCTTTCTTCATACCCCATAACCTCATACTCCTTACTTCAAACCCCTCACTTCATACCCCTAAATTCATACCCCTTTATTCATACCCCTCACTAAGTATCCCTCACTTCATACCCCTAAGTTATTGAATACTTACAAAAAACACTTTTTTAATCACTTAATGTCTCATATCCCTTTCTTCATACACATCACTTCATACCCCTTTATTCAAACCCCTCACTTCATACCCCTAACTTCATTCACTTCATACCCCTAAATTCATACCACTTACTTCATACCCCTTTCTTCATACCCCTTCCTTCATATACCTATCTTCATACCACTTTATTCATACCCCTTACTAAACACCCCTCATTTTTTTAATCAATTAAGGTCTTATATCCCTTTCTTCATACCCTTCACTTCATACCATTTCTCAATACCCCTTACTTCATACCCATTTCTTCATACCCCTCACTTCATGTCCCTCAATAATTGAATACTTACAAAAACCACTTCTTTAATCAATCAAAGTCTCATACCCATCACTTCATACACCTAACTTCATTCACTTCACATCCCTTTATTCATACCCCCTAACTTCATACCCCTAAATTATACCCCTAACTTCATACTCCTTTATTCATACCCCTTTCTTCATACCCCTCACTAAATACCACTCAATTCATACCCCTTTATTCATACCTCTCATTTCATACCCCTTTATTCATACCTCTCATTTCATACCCCTCACTTCATACATATTTATTCACACCCCTCACTTCATACCCATTTATTCATACCCCTAACTAAATGAATACTTACAAAAAACACTTCTTTAATCAATTAATGTCTCATACCCCTCACTTCATACCCCTAAATTTATTCACTTCATACTCCTTTCTTCATGCCCCCTAAATTCATACCCTTTACTTCATACCCCTCATTTCATACCCCTACTTTCATACCCTTAGTTTCATATCCCTTTATTCATAACCCTTTCTTCATACCCCTCACTAAATACCCCTCACTTAATACCACTAAGTAATTGAGTACTTACAAAATCTACTTCTTTAATCAATTAATGTCTCATATCCCTTTTTTCATACCCCTCACTTCAAACCCCTTTCTTCATACCCCTCACTTCATACACCTTTTTTCATACCCTCTCTTGATACCCCTAACTTTAATTAATTAAGATCTCATAACCCTAAATTCATACCACTCACTTCATACCCCTTTCTTCATACCCCTCACTTCATACCCTTTTCTTAATACCCCCTAACTTCATACCCCTTTATTCATACCCCTAAATTCATACCCCTTTCTTCATACCCATCACTTCAAACCCCTCACTTCATACCCTAAAGTAATTGTATACTTATAAAAACCACATATTTAATCAATTAATGTCTCATATCCCTTTCTTCATACCCATCACTTCATACCCCTTTCTTCATACCCCTAACTAATTGAATACTTACAAAAACCATTTCTTTAATCAATTAAGGTCTCATACCCCTCACTTCATACCCCTTTCTTCAAACCCCCTAACTTTGTACCCTTAACTTCATACCCCTTTTTTCATACCTTTAAATTCATACCCATAACTTCATATCCCATTATTTATACCCCTTTCTTCCTATCGCTCACTAAATACCCCTCACTCCACACCCCTAAGTAATTGAATACTTACAAAATTTAATTTTTTAATCAATTAATGTCTCATATCCCTTTCTTCATGCCCCTCACTTCATACCCCTTTATTCATACTCCTAACTAATTGAATACTTACAAAAACCACTTCTTTAATCAATTAAGGTCTTATACCCCTCACTTTATACCTCTAAATTCATTCACTTGATACCCCTTTCTTCATATCCCTAACTTCATACCCCTTACTTCATACCCCTAACTTTATACCCCTTACTTCATACCCCTTTCTTCATACCCTTAACTTCATACCCCTTTCTTCATACCCCTCACTAAATACCCATCACTTCATACCCCTAAGTAATTGAATACTTAAAAAAACCACTTATTTAATCAATTAATGTCTCATATCCCTTTCTTCATACCCCTCACTTCACACCCATTTATTCATACCCCTCACTTCATATCCCTTTCTTCATACCCCTAACTAATTGAATTCTTATAAAAACCACTTCTTTAATCAAATAAGATCTCATACCCCTCACTTCATACCCCTAACTCCATCCACTTCATACCCATAACTTCATACCCATCATTTTATACCTCTAAATTCATACCCGTAACTAATTAAATACTTACAAAAACAACTTTAATCAATTAATTTCTCATACACCTAACTAATTGAATACTTACAAAAATCACTTATTTAACAAAGCACTAAACCCTAAACCCTAAATATTAAACCCTGAAGTTAGGGGCATGAGACATTAATTGATTAAAGAAGTGGTTTTTTTAAGTATTAAATTAGTTAGGGGTATGAAGTGATGGACATGAAGTTAGGGTTATGAAGTTAGGGGTATGAGACATTAATTGATTAAATAATTGGTTTTTGTAAGTATTGAATTAGTTAGGGGTAAGAAGTGAGGGATATAAAGTGAGGGGTATGAAGTTACATGTATGAAGAGAGGGTTATGAAGAAAGGGTATGAAGTTAGGGGTGTGAACTGAGGGGTATGAAGAAACATTGATTTTTTTGGTTTTTCTAATGTTTTTGAATTTTATTTTATTTTCTAACGTTTTGATTTTTTTTCTAAGGTTAAAAAATTAAAATTTTAAATTTCTTAAGAAAAAAAGAAAAAAAAGAAGAAGTTAAAATTAAAATTTTAAAGTTCCTAATGTTTATTAATTAAATTTTACAATTAAAAAAACCACTTCTTTAATAAATTAAGGTCTCATACCCATTACTTCATACCCCTCACTTCATACCTCTCAATTCATACCCCTAACTTCATACCCCTATATTCATACCCCTAAATTCATACCCATTTATTTATACCCCTTTCTTCATACCACTAAATTTAAAAAATTAAGGTCTCATACCCCTAACTTCATACCCCTCACTTCACACCCCTTTTTTGATACCCCTCACTTCATACCATTTTCTTCATAACCGTTTCTTTATACCCCTAAATTCATACACCTTTCTTCATACCCCATAAATTCATACCCATTTCTTAATTCCCCTAAATTCATACCCATAAATTTATACCCCTCACTAAATACCCATCACTTCATACCCCAAAGAAGTTGAATACATACAAAAACCACTTTTTTTAATCAATTAATGTATCATATAGTTTTATTCATACCCTCACTTCATACCCCTTTATTCATACCCATAACTAGTTGAATACTTACAAAAACCACTTCTTTAATCAATTAAGGTATCATACCCCTCACTTCATACCCTTAAAATCATTAACTTCATACCTCTTTCTTCATATCCATAACTTCATACCCCTAACTACATACCCTTTTAGTCATACCCCTTTCTTCATACCCTTCATTAAATACCCCTCACTTCATACCCCTAAGTAATTTAATACTTACAAAAACCACTTCTTTAATCAATTAATGTCTCATATCCCTTTCTTCATACCCCTCACTTCATACCACTTTCTTCATACCCCTCACTTCATACCCCTTTCTTCATATACCTAACTAATTGAATACTTACAAAAACCACTTCTTTAATCAATTAAGGTCTCATACCCCTCACTTCATACCCCTAACTTCATTTAGTTCATACCTTTTTCTTCATACCCCCTAAATTCATACCCCTTACTTCATATCCCTCACTTAATACCGTTAATTTTATACCCCTAATTTCACACCCCTAAATTTATAATATTTTATTCATAACCCTTTCTTGATATCGCTCACTAAATACCCCTCACTTAATACCCCTAAGTAATTGAATAATTATAAAATCCACTTACTTAATCAATTAATGTCTCATTTTTATTTTTTCATTCCCATCACTTCATACCCATTTCTTCATACCCCTCACTTCATATCTCTAAATAATTGAATAATTACAAAAATAGATTCTTTAATCATTCAAGATCTCATACCCCTCACTTTATACCATTAAATTCATTCACTTCATACCCATCACTTCATACCCATCACTTCATACCCATAACATTATACCCCTAACTTCATACCCCTCAATTCATACCCCTTTATTCATACCCCCCACTTAATACCCCTTTCTTCATACCCTCTCTTGATAACCTTAAATTTAATCCCTAAATTCATACCCCTAACTTCACACTCTTTTATTCATACCCCTCACTTCATACCCCTAACTTCATACCCCTTTATTCATACCACTTTATTCATACCCCATAACTTCATACCCCTAACTTCATATCCCTTTCTTCATACCCCTTTCTTCATACCCCTAAATTCAAACACCTAACTTCATACCCTTCACAAAATATCCCTCACTTCATACCCCTAAGTAATTGAATACTTACAAAAACCACTTTTTTAATAAATTAATGTCTCATACCACTTTATTCATACCCCTCATTTCATACCTCTTTCTTCATACCTCTCACTTCATACACCTTTCTTTATACCCCTAACTAAATGAATACTTACAAAAACCACTTCTTTAATCAATTAATATCTCATACCCTTCATATGCCTAACTTCATACCCCTTTCTTCATACCCCTTTATTTATACCCCTCACTAAATACCCCTCAATTCATACCCCTAAGTAATTGAATATTTACAAAAACCTCTTTTTAATCAATTGATGTCTAATATCCCTTTCTTCATACCCTTTATTCACACCCCTTTATTCATACCCCTAACTAATTGAATACTTACAAAAACTGCTTCTTTAATCAATTAACGTACCATACCCCTCACTTCATACCCCTAACTTCATTCACGTCATACCCATTTCTTCATACCCCTAACTTCATACCCCTTACTTCATTCCCCTTTCTTCATACCCCTAACTTCATACCCCTTACTTCATTCCCCTTTCTTCATACCTCTAACTTCATATCCCTAACTTCATATCGCTAACTTCATACCTCTTTATTCATATCCATTTCTTCACACCCCTCACTAAATAACCCTAACTTTATACCCCTATGTAATTGAGTACTTACAAAAACCACTTATTTAATCAATTAATGCCTCATATCACTTTCTTCATACCCCTTTTTTCATACCCCTTTCTTCATACCCCTAACTAATTGAATACTTACAAAAACTACTTCTTTAATCAATTAAGGTCTCATATCCCTCACTTCACACCCTTCACTTCATACCCTTCACTTCATACCCCTAACTTCATACCATTAATTTCATACCCCTTTCTTCATACCCATCACTTCATACCCCTAACTTTAATCAATTAATATCTCATATGCCTAACTTCATACCCTTCACTTCACACCTCTTTCTTCACACTCCTAACTTAATACCCCTTTCTTCATACTGTCATGATCCTTCCTAGCTGACTTTATGGCACAAGAAAAAATGTATTAACCTATGATGTGGTGAAACCTAGTTTGAACAATTGAACCAACTATATGATGTTTAGTTGATTTATAATGGCATGTTATTGCCAACATATTTCTAAGTGTGCAGGATAAAGTACACTCATAGGTGGAACAAGCAAAATCACCATAAAAAATGAGGGTACCAAAGATCAGGGGAAATTATGAATAAGGTACTTAGAGATAACATGGATAGATACCTTCATATAGGCATGCATTGAAATAAGGGATAATCATCGATGAATGATCACCTTGAACTTTAGTTGATAGCCTAGTAGCTATCGTAAAATATCCGGATAAGATAGGTGATTGGATTGATGGAAAGATTCCCTCTTTGTTGTTCTGTAAATTTATTTTCTCTCTACTGCATCATGGCTTGAGTAGTTTAATGCTTGGGGTTTCTATAGGAGAACAATCACAAGATGTATATAGATGCATAAATTAAACTATCATGTTGAAGTGAAAATAGAACATCACTCTTATGAAGGAAAGCAAATTAAATTTATATACCGGATAAAGATTTCTTTAAATTAATTGATGAAGTTTTAATTAAATAATGTTTGGCTCATTGAAGCTCATTAGTAAACTTCAATGCAATTAACAAATGGATTTTCATTTAATTAATTAAAATTTTTTATTTTAATGATAATTGAGAATTCATTAAAAGACTTTAATTAATTGAAATAAATGAAAGAGAATTCATTTTTTTTTTTAAATTATTATTATAAATGTGTGTAATAATAAATATCTTTTATTAAAAAGAAAAAAAACAATAATGAAATTGTGCAATTAAAATATATATATTTCAATGTTGGTAAATATCAAAAGAATGATATTTTAAATTAAAAGAGCCATCATTCATTTTTAAGAAAACGTCATTATCCCTTTCTCTATAGAGTAAAACCTATGAAGTAGCCTATAAGGCTACTAATTTCCAAATATGGGAATTATAAGAGGGAATGCATAGAGGATAGAAGACGGTGCATTGAATGTGGGGGCTCAAGATTCGAGAGGATGATGGTCAGGACACCTAGGCAGAGAAGCACGTAAGGTGCTAGGATGAGGAGAAGAAAATATAAGGGAGAACGCAAGCAAGAAGGAGGACGTAGACCAGTGGAAGTAAAGGAAAGAAACACATCACAAGCAAGGGAGGGGGAGAGAACTGAGATGCCACCAAGTTACAATCATTGAAGGATTAGGGTTGGAATGTTTATGCTTTAAACTATTTAATTGCAAGTTTTGTTTTGATGGAAAATTAACGGTTATACTCCCTGTAGCGTGAGAGGTCTTTGGGAAGGGTGGAAACCACATACATCTGGGTTTGTAGAGCACTACTGTGTGTTTATGAAAACCACCATATGTCTTGGTAAGGCATTGTGCATTTTAAGAAGTCACCATATGTCTTGGTAAGGCATTGTGCATTTTTAAGAAGCCACCATATGTTTTAATGGCGCTGTGCATTTTTAAGAAGACACCATATGTTTTAATGGTGTTGTGGATTTTAAGAAGCCACCATATGTTTTAATGGCACTATGCATTTCTAAGAAGCCAAAAAATGTCTTGGTAAGGTGTTGTGCATTTTTAAGAAGCCATCATATGTTTTAATGGAGCTATGCATTTTTAAGAAGCCACCAAATGTCTTGGTAAAGCGCTGTGCATTTTTAAGAAGCCACCATATGTTTTAATGGTGCTGTGCATTTTTAAGAAGCCATCATATGTTTTAATGGCACTGTTTATTTTTAAGAAGCCACCATATGTCTTGTTAAGGCACTGTGTATTTTTAGGAAGCCACCATATGTCTTGGTAAGGCATTGTACATTTTTAAGAAGCCACCATATGTTTTAATGGCACTGTGCATTTTTAAGAAGCCACCATATGTTTTAATGATGATGTGCATTTTTAAGAAGCCACCATATATTTTAATGAAATTGTGCATTTTAAGAAGCCATCATATGTTTTAATGACATTGTGTATTTCTATGAAGCCAGCAAATATCTTGGTAAGGCGCTGTGCATTTTTAAGAAGCCACCATATGTTTTAATGGCATTGTGAATTTTTAAGAAGACACCATATGTCTTGGTAAGGTGCTGTGCATTTTTAAGAAGCCACCATATGTCTTGGTAAGGCGCTGTGCATTTTTAAGAAGCCACCATATGTCTTTATAAGGTGTTGTGCATTTTTAAGAAGCCACCAAATGTCTTGGTAAGGCGTTGTACAATTTTAAGAAGCCACTATACATTTTAGTAAGAATTATGCACAGTAAAACTAGAGGATGCTTTAGTGAAACCTGGGTGTGTTTTGGATAAAGTCAAAGTATGCTTTAGTGCAGAACAAAGTGCTCTTGTTAAACGAGCGTTGTGCATGGTCGAAAGTTTCAACATGCTGAAGGGAGCATTGTGAGGGCTCGAGGGCAATGGGTGTCCAAGAGCATTGTGGAGTCATGGCACTGAGTAACTAAGAGCATTGTGCTCTAAGAGTGGGAACACTGTTAAGGCGGAGGTGAGAGCAATACCATATTCTATCTTCTTGAATGCCAGGTATTCGTAGAGGTTGTAGACTCTGTCTTGTGAAGGTGTTGTGTAAGGTTTTACTTAGAAAGGAACCTTAGTTTTATAAAGATTTCATTAAAGGTTTTTAATTAGAAAGGACCTTTGATTTATATGAAATTTATTAAAGGCTTTTAATTAGAAAGAAACTTTAGTTTATATGTTATTTCGTTAAAGGTTTTTAATTAGAAAAGACATTTGATTTATATGGATTTTATTAAAGGATTTTAATTAGAAAGAACCTTTAGTTTATATGAAATTTCTTTAAAGGTTTTTAATTAGAAATGACCCTTGATTTATATGGATTTTATTAAAGGTTTTAACTAGAAAGGACCTTTGATTTATATGAATTTTATTAAAGGCTTTTAATTAGAAAGAACCTTTGATTTATATGAAATTTCTTTAAAGGTTTTTAATTAGAAAGGACCTTTTATTTATATGGATTTTATTAAAGGCTTTTAATTAGAAAGAACCTTTAGTTTATATGAAATTTCTTTAAAGGTTTTTAATTAGAAAAGACCTTTGATTTATATGGATTTTATTAAAGGCTTTTAATTAGAAAGAACCTTTAGTTTATATGAAATTTCTTTAAAGGTTTTTAATTAGAAAGGACCTTTGATTTATATGGATTTTATTAAAGGTTTTTAATTATAAAGGACCTTTGATATATATGAAATTTATTGAAGGCTTTTAATTATAAAGGAACCTTTGATTTATTTGTATGGATTTTAAAGAAGGCTTTTAATTTAAAAAAAAAAAGGAAGAAACACCTTTGATTAAAGTTGATTATCTTAGGAGTTTTAAATTTAAAAGGGATGTGGATTTATTATTTGATTTGAAGTTATGGGGATTCACTTTAGGGAATGAAGGGAATGATTGTTTTAAAGGTTAAAGGTATGGGACTTTAATGCTTTAAAAAGTAATTGGTTGATTGGAAATTGTGAATTAAAAAGGATGTAGATTTATTCTTTGAATTGAATTTATGGGGCTTTGATTTAGGGAATGAAAATAAAAGACATTATTTTAAATATTAAGGGTATGGGACTTTAATGCTTTAAAAACATGAATGAATTTGATTGAAGTTAAGTCTTGATCTAAGTAGCAAAATATGGATGGCTCTCTAAGGGAACTTGAGAGGGAAAAATAAAAGTAAAGGTTCTTTTATGAAATTCATTATGCATTAGATGGTTAGAAACTTAATTGAATTTTGTATAGTTGCAATTTGGTAAAGTAAGTGAGTAGATGCATTTAAAGGCATGCCTATCCTAAACCATGAGTATCCCGATACCCTACTACCCTCAAAGATCCAATGGGAAGCTTGGAGAAGCAAGGATTTAAATGAAAACAAGTATAGGTAATGGCATATTATGTTTATTTATTTATGCTCAAATAGATTAGAATTGTGGGGAGATATCCCCAATGCGGTTATTGTAATATTCCTTAAAGTAAGAAGGATTTACCATGCAAATTTTGATGCACTAACTATTTATTGGTTTAAAGATGTTACCTTTCCTTAATTTTTGTATTTGGTTATGTTATGTAGTTCATTCCATTTTAGTGTTAAGTTTTATATATTTTCTAGATGCTTGGCAATTGTTGTTTGATGTGGTGGTAACTAGATGTAATAATTTTGATTGCTTGATGATAAAATCTAAGTGTAGAGTTCTACGGTGAACTCAGAGGTGACCAAATGGAATTTAGAACCCCTTAGGGTGAACATAGGTAACCTAAGGGAATTGAAAACACATTAGGGTAAACATAGGAGACCTAAGGGAATTGAAACCCCCTTAAGGAGGTAAAGGACTAAGTTGTGAAGAGTACATCTAAGTTAAGATAACTCATCACGGAGATGATATAGATAGCTTAACTCACAATACTCATAGCATACCTACATAGACTGATTTGTGTATGGTATGGATATGAGTGTATACCTTTGATGGACTAAGGGTGATAGGTCTAGCTCATCAAGAATAACAAGACAAATGGAATTATCTGTAGTGACACATTATACTCCTACACATACGAATTTGTGTTAGGTTACTTCGTAATATGTAGCTTATAGGAAAACTTGGATTGAAACTTTAGGTAAATGTTAGTTGGGGTTAGGGGTTCATGAAGGGTTCATGTATCCCTCTCCTTATTAAAAAAAACTCTTTCTATTTTTGTATTTTCTATTTGTGTGATTTTTGGGTTGTTACATTTGGTATCAGAGCTCTATGTACGAGGGTATAGAGCTTTTGTGTGTGCTAAAAATGGAAATAGATGTATCCAATGAAGGCTTTCTTAAGAAAAGGAGCTAAATTTGGGATGACCTAGAATACCCTATTTGCTAAAATTTGATGGGAATAAACCCCAAGGTAGAGTGGATGTTAGGATGCCTTAGTAAGGACTTTGGTATCAATGACACATCCTAGCCTGGGATATCACCCTAGTCATATTGTTAGTGCATATAGCAAGAGAACTCTATATTATGGCTTTATTAGAGATACAACTTAAGATGAAACTATAATCTAATATTATTTCTTGGATGGAATCAAGTTAAGATGACACCTAAGACTAGAAGAGGGAGGCCTACATCTAGATAAACTCAAAAAAGTAATGTCAAAGAAGAAAACCAGGATAGAGAACCAACAAACCACAATAGTGAGGTAGAAGACCTCATCGCTATAGTCGTTGCTATGTAGGATCAGATAAGACTATTTCTAGAAATAGATGTGAATCAGAATTTGCAAATTCGAGGCTCAGATATTGGCCTAGATAATGGACTAACTATAGATCAAGTATAATCCAGAGCCTTAATAAAAAAGGAAATAGCTAGGGACATGAAAAACATCAGTATCTCCAAGTTTTATGGAGAGGGTGATGGGGATGCAGTGAAAGCATGGCTAAGAGAAGTAGAGGTTCACTTTACAATAAAAGGCTACTCATCTGGAACCTGAACGCTTTGAGCTATGATTATCCTGGAAGGGGCTGCTCTGGAGTGATGGAAAAACCACTATGAGTAAACTAATATTGAACCCATTGATACTCCATGGGAAGATTTTATCAACATATTTAAGAAGAGATTCCTAACAGAGCATTTATATGCCTTAAATTTTGAAGAATTTTCTACTATCAGGCAAGGAACCATCATAGTAGAGGTGTACTACAAGAAGCTGGTAAGGTTGTTCAAATATGTACCTATTTATAATGAGAAGATGCGAGTTCATAAGTTCATACTTGGATTGGAATCTAGGTTAAAGCATGATGTGGAGATGCAGGAGCCCAAATCACTACAAAAGGCATATGATCTAGCAAAGAAAGCAGAGTCACACTTCTATTATAAGTATGACACTCTACCCAAGCAAGTTTAGCAAGAGCTAAAAAAGAGGAATAGTTTGTAAAATGGGAGTCTAAGCAAGAGCGAAAGCCTAATAATCCTCAAAATACTAAGAAGAAACCTTATGGGAATCAAAATAAGTTTAAGAACTTTCATAAGAAGGATAACAAGCCTAGCAACATGAAATCTCAACCACAGAAGTCGCAAGCTTCAACTCTAGCAACTAAGAATGAGAATGAGAAATCTAAAAAATATTAAGGACCCAAGGAAGTGTGCTACAATTTTTGAGGGTCTCATTACTATAATCAGTTTCCATATCGGGTAGGGACTAGCACAGCTAATGCAAAAGGGAAGGAACTAGAACATCAGATCTATGCCACAACTGAAAAGCAAAAGCTAGAGGGACAAGCCACCCCATTACTTGTGAAAGGTAAAGTTTTCAATAAGAAAGTAAACGTTTTGATAGATAGTGGAGCCACTAACAATTTTATTTCATATAGTCTAGCAAGGACTATGTCAAAAAGGCTTGGACATTTAGATCATGGGTGGAATGTTGAGTACGGTTCTGGGCAAACCTACTTGGTAAACCAGTGTTATCCTATGGTATAAGTTACTCTATAAAAAGGGACTATGGAATGTTGCTTATATGTAGCTCCCATACATGCCTTTGATGTGATCCTAGGGATGGATTGGATTTAGGCTCATAAAGTTTTTAGTCAATTTCCAAGACCGATGGATTGAGTATTCAGAGGAAGATGAAGAGAGACGTAGAATTCATAGCAAAAAATGGGTATTTGAACCCCAAATTTTGTCCGCTATGCAATTGAAAAAGACCCTAAAGAGAGGAGGGATAGTGTATGTGGTAAAAATTAATGAAGTGGAGGACCATGAAAAGGAGGAAAACATCATCCAATTTTACATGATTTTTAGGATGTATTTCCAAAGGACCTACCTGGATTACCTCCTGTACAGGAATTTGACTTCACGATTGAACTTATGATGGGAGTCAAACATATTAATAGATCCCCATATTGGCTGAATCCTACTAAAATGCAAGAACTAAAGGTTCAATTGCAAGGATTATTAAAGAAGAGTTTGATAAAACCAATTGTGTCACCGTGGGGTGCACCAATTTTGTTCATGAAAAAGAAGGATGGTTCATTGAGATTATGTATTGATTACAAGATGCTAAATAAGGCTACAATCAAGAATTGATACCCTTTACCTAGGATTGAAGATTTATTTGATTAAATGAAGGATGCCAAGATGTTTACTAAGATTGATTTGAGGTCAGGGTATCACCAGTTAAGGATTTATGAGGAAGACACTCACAAAAAAATATTTAAGACTAGGTATGGGCATTACAAGTTTACAGTTCTACGCTTTGGACTAACTAATACCCCAGCTGCTTTCATGAACCTAATGAACTGTGTGTTCCAAAGACACTTGGACTAGTTTGTCTTGGTATTCCTAGATGATATCCTTATATACTCTTGAGATAAAGAAGAGCACGATAAGCATATTAGGATCATGTTGGAATTGTTGAGGAAGAATCAACTTTATATAAATCTGGCTATGAGTGAATTCTATATCCTAGAGGTACGATATCTTGGACACGTTATATCAGCAAAAGGGATTGTTATGGATCTAGAGAAGATAGAGGCTATTCTGAATTGGCCACCCCCTACTAATGTCACTGAAGTGTAAAGTTTCATGGGTTTAACGGGCTATTATAGATGTTACATAAAGGACTACTCCAATATTGTTGGACCCATAAAAAACCTTCAAAAGAAGGGGAAAGAATTCAAGTGTTTAGAGAAGTGTGAAACTACCTTTGGACTACTAAAGCATAAGCTTACTACTGCACCGATACTAAAGGTTCCTTATCCTCAAGGGGATTTTTCAGTGCGCATCGATGTATAAATAGATGGTTTTGGTGGGGTGCTCTCACAAGAGGAGTCAATAGTGGCATATACTTCAAGGAAGCTCAAAAAGCATGAATTTAATTATGCTACACATGATTTAGAGCTAGCTGTAGTAGCGCATGCTTTAAAGGTTTGGTGCCACTACTTTGTGGGAAGGCCCTTCGAATCAGAGATAGACCATTAAAGTCTACAGTATATATTCACCCAACCAATACTCAATGCGAGATAGAGAATATGGGTGGAATTTCTCACTGAGTATGACTTTGAAATTAATTACATAAAAGGAAAAGAGAATAAAGTAGCTGATGCTTTAAGTAGAAGGAAATATATAGCAACCATAACTAGAATTCACATGGACCTAATGGATCGAGTGAGACAAGAGCAAACTCAGGATGAGTATTTCTAAGGAATTTGAATCAATATGGATAGAGATCCTAAAGGAAATAAGGAATTTAGTGTGAAATATGGCTTTCTATGTTATAAGAGAAGAGTCATCATACCAAATATAGGCGATTTAAGAAACTTGATAATGCAAGAGGCTCATAGATATCCTTCTTCTGCTCATCTGGGAGGAGCCAAAATGTGAGAAAACATGAAAAGAGGCTTCTTTTGGGTAGGTATGAAGAAGGACATCATGGATTTTGTTGCTTGATGCCTTGAATATTAGAAAGTTAAGGCAAAATGCTAGAATCCTACAGGAAAACTTCATATACATGATATACCTATGCAAAAATGGTAGGTTCTATCTATGGATTTTATTGTGGGTTTACCCAAGACTCAATACCAACATGATGCCATCTTTGTAGTGGTCGACAAATTAACTAAGGTTAGCCACTTCATATCAATAAATACCAAGGATGATGCTCAGGTAGTGGCGAATAGATTCGTCAAAGAGGTATTTCAATTGCATGGATTTCCTGAGGTAATAATCTCAGATAGAGACTCTAAATTTACTTTTGAATTTTGGAAATTCCTTTATAGTGTAGTTGGTACAAAATTGAATATGAGTTCAACATACCACCCTAAAAATGATGGTCAAACGGAGTGGGTAAATTAAGTTCTAGAAGACATGCTTCGCATGTACTACATAGATCACAAATATCAATGGGAAGATTGTCTACATTTAGTAGAGTTTACCTATACTAATGGAAATCACTCCTCGCTAGGAATGGCACCTTTCGATGCCTTGTATGGGTGAAAGTGTAGAACACCATTGTCTTGGGATAACCTAGAGGATCAAGTTGTGATTGGGCTAGAAATGGTCAGGGTAATGGAAGAGTAGCTAAAAGAAATTAGGTAAAGGCTTAAAGAAGCTATAGATAGGTAGAAGAGTTATGCAGATCTAAAAAGGACTCCAAGAGAGTATTATATTGGAGACAAGGTTTTCTTAAGTATTAAGCCAAAGAAAAGTTCTATCAAATCCACAAATTTGGATCCACGTTTTGTGGGGCCCTTTGAGATCACAAAAAATATTAGTCTGGTTGCATACCAACTTGCATTACCACCTAATCTATCCAAAATCCATGATACCTTCCACATATCCTTGCTTAGGAAATATGTTGCTGACCCTAAACATGTGTGGGATGTTTCTAAATTATAGATGGCAAATCCGAAGGCCATTGAAGTACTATCGATGAATATTCTTGAGTTTCATTCTAAATCTCTATAGAATCGGACTCTTGAATAGTGTAAGGTCTAGTGGGACCAGTTCTCTGAGAAGAATGCTACTTGGGAGAAAGTGGAGGTTATGCAAAAACATTTTCCCTTTTTGTTTGAGGATATATGATGTAATAATTTTACTTTCTATTAAAAACAAAAGGAAATTTGGAAACACTAAGGATGATGTTTAATTCTAGTGGGGGAGGATGTCATGACCCTCCCTAGATGACTTTATGACACAAGAAAACAATGTATTAACCTATGATGTGGTGATACCTAGTTTGAACAATTGAACCAACTATATGATGTTTAGTTGATTTATAATGGCATGTTATCGCTAACATATCGCCAAGTGTGCAGGATCAGGTGCACTCGTAGGTGGAACAAGCAGAATCACCACCAAAACTGAGGGTACCAAATATTAGGGGAAATGATGATTAAGGTATTCAAAGGTAATAAGGATAAATACTTTCATATAGGCATGCATTGACGGAAGGGATAATCAGCAATGACTGATCACCTTGAGCTTTAGTTGATAGCCTAGTAGCTATCGTAAAATATTTGGCTAAGATAGGTGATTAGGTTGATGGAAAGATTCCCTCTTTGTTGTTGTGTAAATTTGCTTGCTCTCTACTGCATCATGACTTGAGTAGTTTAATGATTGGGGTTTCTATAGGAGAACAATCACAAGATGTATATAGATGCATAAATTAAACTATCATGTTGAAGTGAAAATAGAACATCACTCTTATGAAGGAAAGCAAATTAAATTTATCTGCTAGATTAAGATTTCTTTAAATTAATTGATGAAGTTTTAATTAAATAATGTTTGGCTCATTGGAGCTCATTAGTAAACTTCAATGCAATTAACAAATGAATTTTCATTTAAATTAATTAAAAATGTTCATTTTAATGATAATTGAGAATTCATTAAAAGACTTTAATTAATTGAAATAAATGAAAGAGAATTCATTTAAAAAATATTATTATTATAAATGTGTGTAGTAATAAATATCTTTTGATAACAATAAAAAACAATAATGAAACTGTGCAATTAAAAGATATATATTTTAATGTTGGTAAATATCAAAATAATGATATTTTTAATGAAAAGAACCATCATTAATTTTTAAGAAAATGTCACTATCCCTTTCCCTATAGAGTAAAACCTAGGAAGTAGCCTATAAGGTTACTAATTTCCAAATATGGGAATTATAAGAGGGAATGCATAGAGGATAGGGGATGGCGCATTGAAGGTGGGGGCTCAAGATTCGAGAGGATTGCGAATGGGCCACCTAGGCGGAGAGGCACGTAAGGTGCTAGGATGAGGAGAAGAAAAATAAGGGAGAACACAAGCAATGAGGAGGATGCAAACCAACAAAAGTAGAGGAAAGAAAAGCGCTACAACCAAGGGATGGAGAGAGAACCGAGATGCCACCAATTTCTAGCCGCTAAAGGATTAAGGTTGGAATGTTTATGCTTTAACTTTTTTAATTACATGCTTTGTTTTGGTGGAAAACGAACGGTTATACTCCCTATAGTGTGAGAAGTTTTTGGGAAGTGTGGAAACCACCCGTGTCTAGGTTTGTAGAGCACTGTTGTGTGTTTAAGGAAACCACCATATGTCTTGGTAAGACACTATGCATTTTAAGAATCCACCATATGTCTTGGTAAGGCACTGTGCATTTTTAAGAAGCCACCATAAGTTTTAATGGCACTATGGATTTTTAAGAAGCCACCATATGTTTTAATGGCAGTGTGCATTTTTAAGAAGCCACCATATGTTTTAATGGCATTGTGCATTTCTAAGAAGCCACCAAATATCTTGGTAAGGCACTGTGCATTTTTAAGAAACCACCATATGTTTTAATGGCATTATGCATTTTTAAGAAGCCACCAAATGTCTTGGTAAGGCACTATGCATTTTTAAGAGCCACCATATGTTTTAATGGTGTTGTGCATTTTTAAGAAGCCATCATATATTTTAATGGTGTTGTGCATTTTTAAGAAGCCACCATATGTCTTGGTAAGATGCTGTGCATTTTTAAGAAGCCACCATATGTCTTGGTAAGGTGTTGTGAATTTTTAAGAAGCCACCATATGTTTTAATGGCGCTGTGCATTTTTAAGAAGCCACCATATTTTTTAATGACATTGTGCATTTTTAAGAAGCCACCATATATTTTAATGGTGCTGTGCATTTTTAAGAAGCCACCATATATTTTAATGGCATTGTGCATTTCTAAGAAGCCACCCAATGTCTTGGTAAGGCATTGTGCATTTTTAAGAAGCCACCATATGTTTTAATGGCAATGTGCATTTTTAAGAAGCCACTATATGTCTTGGTAAGGCACTATGCATTTTTAAGAAGCCACCATATGTCTTGGTAAGGTATTTTTAGGAAGCCACCATATGTCTTGGTAAGGAACTGTGCATTTTTAGGAAGCCACCAAATGTCTTGGTAAGGTGATTTGCATTTTTAAGAAGCCACTATATTTTTTAGTAAGCACTGTACATAGTATAACCAGAGGATGCTTTAGTGAAACCTGGGTGTGTTTTGGGTGAAGTCAGAGTATGCTTTAGTGCATACCAGAGTGCTCTTGTTAAACAAGCGTTGTGCATGGTCGAAAGCCACGACATGTTGAAGGGAGCACTATGAGGGCTCGAGGGCAATGTGTGTCCAAGAGCATTGTGGAGTCGTAGCACTAAGTAACTAAGAGCATTGTGCTCCAAGAGTGGGAACTCTATTAAGGTAGAGGTGAGAGCAATACCATCTTCTATCTGCTTGAACGCCAGTTATTCCCGGAGGTTGTAGACTCTGTCTTGTGAAGGTGCTGTGTAAGGTTTTAATTAGAAAGGAACCTTAGTTTTATAAAGATTGCATTAAAGGTTTTTAATTAGAAAGGACCTTTGATTTATATGAAGTTTATTAAAGGCTTTTAATTATAAATAACCTTTAGTTTATATGAAATATCTTTAAAGGTTTTTAATTAGAAAGGACCATTGATTTATATAGATTTTATTAAAGGCTTTTAATTAGAAAGAACCTTTAGTTTATATGAAATTTCTTTAAAGGTTTTTAGTTAGAAAGGACCTTTGATTTATATGGATTTTATTAAAGGTTTTAATTAGAAAGTACCTTTGATTTATATGGATTTTATTAAAGGCTTTTAATTAGAAAGAACCTTTAGTTTATATGAAATTTCTTTAACGATTTTTAGTTAGAAAGGACCTTTGATTTATATGGATTTTATTAAAGGATTTTAATTAGAAAGAACTTTAGTTTATATGAAATTTCTTTAAAGGTTTTTAATTAGAAAGGACCTTTGATTTATATGAATTTTATTAAAGGTTTTTAATTATAAAGGACCTTTGATTTATATGAAATTTATCGAAGGCTTTTAATTAGAAAGGAACCTTTGATTTATTTGTATGGAATTTAATGAAGGCTTTTAATTTAAAAAAAAAATAAAGAAACCCCTTTGATTAAATTTGATTATCTTAGGAGTTTTAAATTTAAAAGGGATGTGGATTTATTATTTTATTTGAAGTTATGGGGCTTTACTTTAGAGAATGAAGGAAATGATTGTTTTAAAGGTTAAAGGTATGGGACTTTAATGCTTTAAAAAGTAATTGGTTGATTGGAAATTATGAATTAAAAAGGATGTAGATTTATTCTTTGAATTGAAGTTATGGGGCTTTGATTTAGCGAATTAAAATGAAAGAGATTATTTTAAAGGTTAAGGATATAAGAATTTAATGCTTTAAAAACATGAATGAATTTGATTGAAGTTAAGCCTTGATCTAAGTAGCAAAATGTGGATGACTCTATAAGGGAACTTGAGAGGGGAAAATAAAAGTAAATATTCTTTTATGAAATTCATTATGCATTAGATGGTTAGAAACTTAATTTATTTTTGTATAGTTGCAATTTGGCAAAGTAAATTAGTAGATGCATTTAAAGGCATGCCTATCCTAAACCATGAGTATCCTGATCCCCTACTACCCTCAAAGATCCAATGGGAAGCTTGGAGAAGCAAGGAGTTCAATGGAAACAAGTATAGGTAATGGCATCTTATGTTGATTTATTTATGCTCAAATAGATTAGAATTGTGGGGAGATATCCCCAATGCGGTTATTTTAATATTCCTTAAAGTAAGAAGGATTTACCATGCAAATTTTGATGCACTAACTATTTATTGGTTTAAAGATGTTACCTTTCCTTAATTTCTGTATTTGGTTATGTTATGTAGTTGACTCCCTTTTAGTGTTAAGTTTGATTTATTTTCTGGATGTTTGGTGATTGCTATTTAATGTGGTGGTAACTAGATGTAATACTTTTGATTGCTTTATGATAGAAATATAAGTGTAGAGTTCTAGGGTGAACTCAGAGGTGACTTAATGGAATTAAGAACCCCTTAGGGTGAACATAGGTAACCTAAGGGAATTGAAAAACCCTTAGGGTGAACATAGGAGATCTAAGGGAATTGAGACCCCCTTAGGAAGGTAAAGGACTAAGTCGTGAAGATATTACATCTAAGTTAAGATAGCTCATCACGGAGATGAGATAGATATCTTAACTCACAATACTCATAGAATACCTACATAGACTGATTTGTGTATGGTATGGAGATGCGTGTATACCTTCGATGGAATGAGGGTGATAGGTCTAGCTCATCAAGAATAATGAGACAGATGGGATTATCTACAGTGATACATTATACTCCTACACAGATGGATTTGTGTTAGGGTACTTCGTAATATGTAACTTCTAGGAAAACTTAAGGGATTGAAACTTTAGGTAAATGTTAGTTGGGGTTAGGGGTTCATGAAGGGTTCATGTATCCCTATCCTTAGTAAAAAAACACTCTTTCTATTTTTGTATTTTCTATTTGTGTGATTTTTGGGTCGTTACACATATCCCTTTCTTCATACCCTTAACTTCATACCCCTAACATCATACCCCTTTCTTCATACACCTAACTTCATACCCGTTTCTTCATACCCCTAAATTCATACCTGTAACTTCATACCCATTTATTCATACCCCTTTCTTCAAAGACATTTCTTCATACCCTCATTAAATACCCCTCACTTCATACCCCTAAGTAATTTAATACTTACAAAAACCACTTTTTTAATCAATTAATATCTCATATCTCTTTTTTCATACCCCTCACCCCTTTCTTCATAATCCTCACTTCATAACCCTTTATTCATACCCCTAACTAATTGAATACTTACAAAAACCACTTCTTTAATCAATTAATGTATCATACCCCTCACTTTATACCCCTAACTTCATACCTCTAAATTCATACCCCCTAACTTCATACCTCTAAATTCATACCCCTTTATTCTTACACCTAACTTCATACCCATAACTTTAAACCCCTTTATTAATATCCCTTTATTCATAATTCTCACTAAATAGCCCTCACTTCATACCCCTAAGTAATTGAATACTTACAAAAACCACTTCTTTAATCAATTAATATCTCATATCTCTTTCTTCATACCCCTCAATTTATACCCTTTTATTCATACCCCTCACTTCATATCCTTTTTTCATACCCCTAACTAATTGAATACTTACAAAAAACAATTATTTAATCAATTAAGGTCTCATACCCCTCACTTCATACCCCTAACTTCATTCACTTTATACCCCTTTATTCATATCCCCTAACTTCATACCCCTATCTTCATACCCCTTTTTTCATACCCCTAAATTCATACCCGTAACTTCATACCCATTTATTCATACCTCTTTCTTCATAACCTTCAATAAATACCCTTAAATTCATACCCCTAAGTAATTGAATACTTAAAAAATCCACTTCTTTAATCAATTAATGTCTTATATCCCTTTATTCATACCCCTCACTTCATACCCCTTTTTTCATACACCTTTCTTCATACCCCTCACTTCATACCCCTTTTTTCATACACCTTTCTTCATACCCCTCACTTCATACCCATTTTTTCATACACCTTTCTTCATACCCCTAACTAATTGAATACTTACAAAAACCACTTCTTTAATCAATTAAGGTCTCATACCCCTCACTTCATACCCTTCACTTCATACCCCTCACTTCATAACTCTCACTTCATACCCCTAGCTTCATACCATTAACTTCATACTCCTCAATTCATATCCCTTTCTTCATATCCATCACTTCATACCCATAACTTTAATCAATTAATGTCTCATATGCCTAAATTCATACCCTTCACTTCACATCCCTTTCTTCAAATCCCTGACTTAATATCCATTTCTTCATACCCCTTTCTTCATACCCTTAAATTCATACCCCTAACTTCATACCCCTTTATTCATATCCCTTTCTTCATACCCATTTATTCATACCCCTAAATTCATACCTCTAACTTCACACCCCTTTATTCATAGACCTTTATTCATACCCATCATTAAATCCCCCTCACTTCATCCCCCTAAGTAATTGAATACTTAAAAACACCACTTATTTAATCAATTAATGTATCATATCTTATTTTACATACCCCTCACTTCATACCCTTTCTTCATAACCCTCACTTCATACCACTTTCTTCATACCCCTAACTAATTGAATACTTACAAAAACCACTTATTTAATCAATTAAGGTCTCATACCCCTCACTTCATACCCCTAACTTCATTCACTTCATACTCATTTCTTCATACCCCCTAACTTCATACCTCTAAATTCATACCTTTTTATTCTTAACCCTAACTTCATACCCCTTTATTCATACCCCTCACTAAATACCCGTCACTTCATACCCCTATGTAAATGAATACTTAAAAAAAATTCTTTTATAAATTAATGTCTCATATCCCTCACTTCATACCCTTCACTTCATACCCCTTTATTCACACCCCTCACTTCATACCTCTTTCTTCATATCCATAACTAATTGAATACTTACAAAAACCACTTCTTTAATCAATTAAGGTCTTATACCCCTCACTTCATACCCCTAAATTCATTCACTTCATACCTCTTTATTCATACCCCTATCTTCATACCCATTACTTGATACCCATAAATTCATATCCCTTACTTCATACCCCTTACTTCATACCCTTTTCTTCATATCCTTAACTTCACACCTATTTATTACCCCTTTCTTCATACCCCTCACTAAATACCCCTAAATTTATACCCCTAAGTAATTGAATACTTACAAAAATCATTTTTTTAATCAATTAATGTCTCATATACCTTTCTTCATACCCCTCACTTCATACCCCTTTCTTCATACCCCTCACTTCATACCCCTTTATTCATACCCCTAACTAATTGAATAATTAAAAAAACATCTTCTTTAATAAATTAAGGTCTCATACCCCTAACTTCATTCACTTCATACCCATTTATTCATACCCCCTAACTTCATACCCCTTTATTCACATCCCTTTCTTCCTACCCTCACTAAATACCCCTCACTTCATATCCATAAGTAATTGAATACTTACAAAAAGCACTTCTTTAATAAATTAATGTTTCATATCCCTTTATTCATACCCCTAACTTCATACCCCTTTTACCCCTTCATACCCCTAACTTCATGCCTCTTTATTCATACCACTTTCTTTGTACCCCTCACTAAATACCCATCACTTGATACCCCTAAGAAATTGAATACTTACAAAAACCACTTCTTTAATCAATTAATGTCTCATATCCTTTTCTTCATAACCCTCACTTCATACCATTTCTTCATAACCCTCACTTCATATCCATTTTTTCATACCCCTAACTAATTGAATACTTACAAAAACCACTTCTTTAATAAAATAAGGTCTCATACCCTTACTTCATACCCCTAACTCCATTCACTTCATACCCCTCAATTCATACCCCTAACTAATTAAATACTTACAAAAATTACTTCTTTAATCAATTAATATCTCATACCCCTAACTAATTGAATGCTTACAAAAACCACTTCTTTAACTAAATCCTAAACCCTACACCTTGAAGTTAGGGGTATGAGACATTATTTGATTAAAGAATTGGTTTTTGTAAATATTCAATTAGTGAGGGGTATGAAGTGAGGGGTATGAAGAAAGGGGTATGAAGTTAGGGGTATGAAGAAAGGGGTATGAAGTTAGGGGTGTGAAGTGAGGGGTATGAAGAAATTTTGATTTTTTTGGATTTTTTAAAGTTTTTTAAAAAAGTTTGATTTTCTAACATTTTGATTTTTTTTTGGATTTTTTAAAGTTTTTTTAAAAAGTTTGATTTTCTAACATTTTGATTTTTTTTGTTTTTTTATAAGGTTAAAAATTTAAAATTTAAATTTAAATTGTAAAGTTCCTAAGAAAAAATAAAAAAAATAAAAGTTAAAATTAAAATTTTAAGGTTCCTATTTTTTTTTTTAAAATTAAAGATTACAATTAAAAAAAATTAAAATTAAAAAAATACCACTTCTTTAATCAATTAAGATCTCATACCCCTAACTTCATACCCCTCACTTCATACCCCTAACTTCATACCCTTCAATTCATACCCTTTTTCCATACCCCTTTCTTCATACCCCTCTCTCATACCCCTAAATTTAATCAATTAAGGTCTCATACCCTTAACTTCATACCCATAACTTCACACCCCTTTATGCATACCCCTCACTTCATACCTCTTTATTCATACCCTTTTCTTCATACCACTAACTTCATACCCCTCACTTCATACACCTTTATTCATACCACTTTATTCATACCCCCTAACTTCATACCCCTAAATTCATACCCCTTTGTTCATACCCCTTTATTTATACCCCTCACTAAATACCCCTTACTTCATACCCCTAAGTAATTGAATATTTACAAAAACCACTTCTTTAATAAATTAATGTCTCATATAGCTTTCTTCATACCCATCACTTCATACACCTTTCTTCATACCCCTCAGTTCATACCCCTAACTAATTCAATACTTACAAAAACTTATTTAATTAATTAAGGTCTCATACCCCTCACTTCATACCCCTAATTTCATTCACTTAATACCCATTTATTCATACCTTCATATCCCTAATTTCATACTCCTTTCTTCATACCCCTAAATTCATACCCCTAACTTCATATCCCTTTATTCATACCCCTTTATTAATATCCCTTTCTTCATATCCTTTCTTCATACCCCTCACTAAATACCCCTCACTTCATACCCCTAAGTAATTGAATACTTATAAAAACTACTTCTTTAATCAATTAATGTATATTATCCCTTCCTTCATACCCTCACTTCATACCCCTTTCTTCATACCCCTCACTTCATACCCCTTTATTAATACCCTTAACTAATTGAATACTTACAAAAATCACTTCTTTAATCAATTAAGATATCATACTCCTCACTTCATACCCCTAAATTATTTCACTTCATATCCATTTCTTCATACCCCTAAATTCATACCCCTTACTTTATACTCCTTTCTTCATACCCCTTTCTTCATACCCATTTTTCATACCTCTAACTAAATACCCCTCACTTCATACCCCTAAGTAATTGAATACTTACATAAACCATTTATTTAATCAATTAATGTCTCATATCCCTTTGTTCATACTCTTGTTGAAATTATTTCTTGTATCCATAGGATGTGATTGTCACGCTACAAAAAATAATTTTGAACCAACGAGATATTACAATCTCTAGTCAACCTACCTCTTTATTCTAAGTAAAGGTATATTACTAAAGAAATGAATTAGAATGGGTAAGGAAACCCCAGTGATAAAATTCAGATATTTCACATTTGAGCACTCCATATTTTAGTTGTACACTACTTATTTTAAAATAATCAAGCAAAGACAACAATAATTATTATGCCTTATGTACTGGTGCCCAGATTCATTGGGTTGTTATAGCAATTCAAAAACATTTATAATATGAACATAAAAAAATTGAGAAAAGAGAAATTGGTGCTATTAGAATCATTCAAATATCGTAATAAATATAAAAGTTAACCAATGAAAGAAATGCTCATAACACATTCAAATAATGTAATCTGCTATGAGGAAAATACACAAAACTGTAGACAAAAAATGATAGAATTGAATCACAAAATTGTATTAATTTTTCAATAAAATTACATGCAGAGTGGGAAGAGAGTCATTGAACTCTGTTACAATTTTTTAATACAATGAGAAGATCTTGTTCAAATAATGTAACACGACTTCTTCAATTATCCTCTCTCAATCTGATAACAAGAAGAATCTCTGGACTTCAACCTAAAAAAGAATAAGAAATATTTTCAGCTTCTTAAGCACAACTCTACCAAAACCTGCACAATAAAGGGGAAGAATGAGGGATGAAAAAGAAAATAGATACGAAGAATACAACAAAAAATTTCATAGGGCACTCAAGTATACCTCCTAGCAAAAAAGTTATCTCTAATGCTTGATGTCGATTTTGACTGTGGTTGCTTCTTTTATAGCCTTTGGTTCTTGATTTAGTTAGCCTCATCTAGAACTTACAGTTGTCATACTCTAGCTTTATCTCTCTGTGTTCTATCCAACTATTCTAAACCACTTAGAACTGGGCTTCTTATCACTAAAAATCAGTTGATGATTATTGTTTGCAATATAGTTCCTGTGGCTTTCGGGTATCAGATTTATTATTTAAGTAGATTGCTTTTACTAATCTTGGTATAGTCTGTGGAATTTAGTTTGATAATATAAACATTCATTTCCTCAAATACTATCTAAATTTGTAGTATTTCTATTACAAAGCTTTTGATTGTACTTTGGTTTGATCTGGTATCAATGTCATTGCTGACTATGTGTTTGTGAGGATAAAAATAGTTCATATTGTAATGCGCATGTCATCGGATTTACTTCAAACGAAGAACTTATGTTAGATCATTTAAACCAATAGGAGGATTAGCCAGGGATGAATCTTTCATTGTATAACAAAAAAATGTATTCTATGTTATTTTGACCTTAGAAAAAATGCTTAAAATAAACACTCTTATTTTCTTTGTAGTTTTGAACATGCGCATCTGTAGAATTTTCTTTGAGGTGAGTGCTTTCGTTAGATCATGTGAACCTACATGAGGGTTAGTTCAAAGTATGTTGCACATATATATATGAAAATTAATGTTCAAACTTTAAGTTTAGTTAATTCATTTAAATATTCTATAACTTAGGCCCTCGGTGAAAGTCAAATTAAAATAATCATTAATTCAATAATTCATATTCAAACCTTAGACAAATTAAACCTTTTAATTAAATGATTTTGTGTATCCCTTAAAAGTTGGTTTCCATTATCTTCATGGATAACATATTAGAAGCAATTTAATCATCGAATAATCTTTTAAATATTTTAATTTTTATTAAATATGACTTAGGCCATACAAGGCTCAAAACTATATTCATAATGTTTACAAAAATATATATCATAAAAAACTGATCACGTCTCTAAGCGCTCGTCGTTAGATTTGCTCAGGAAGATGCGTGCCTGTCAATATTTATCAAACTGCACATTGATTAGTCCATGGGAAGAAATATTGTAACTAGTTCTCTTGGCCTAAATCTGATTATTATAATTAATCATGGTTTAATCAACCCTTAAGGTATTTTACTCATAACACTTACCCTTTAAAGGTTCGTTCATCGATTGTAATACTCACTGTTAGATCTAATTTGCTTCATTGATGTCTCAGAACCTGCATGACTGTTAATCTAATGACATCATAAAAGTATGCTATGTTACTCATATGCACAAGGTCAAAAAGACCATGATTAGTAGCCATTCAATTAGAAATACTTAGGCCAAAAATTAATAATCATTATGTTCATTAGCCAAAGTATTAACCCTACACATAATATCGATTTAATTTGGTTGATTAATGATTAAAAACTTTAATAATTCTTGATTAAATCATTATCATTTATAATAAAACCAACTTCTTGTGCACCCACCACCAGATCTACTTTATCCTAAGTACTACCATTGATATCTAGGAACCTGTAGGATCATTAATCAAATTATGTAAAAATGCATGCCAAATCAACTTGATTAACTTTGAACACCTTGGGTTAGCACTAATTTGATCTAAATACTTAAACCTAAGGTTAAATAACCTTATACTTATTGGTGCGACATTATTAATGAGCGTATTAACATCTCTTGTGATCTGGGTTTATTAAGATTAAATTGGTGAATTAAAACTTTAATATTTTTCCATTAAAATATAGGTATTTAACTACTGATTATTTTCAGATTGAGCATGACCGTTGATCTTCTTCATATCTGCACAAACTTTAAACAATGGGTGCATACCCTTAGTGTTATATAATCATTGATTAGGCGAAGAGGGAATGATTAACGATGTGTTAAGACCATTTTTAATTATGCTTATGATGTACTTTAATTATAATTAATTTTCGGGCACTTTATCCTTTCAATGTTAAAGCTTTGATATTCTAAGTGTCACGCAGTCATTGGATTTCATCATAATTGGGCACTACCATCCAAATATTGAGAGGCGCTTGATTTTTTAATTATCAAATTTTAAACGTGATTTAGTTTTAATTAATCCTCGAATTAAGCTTTAATATATCTCGTAGTTAACCTTGATCACCTTTTATGAGTGTGCATCCTTTGGATAGGGATAGAGCGAGTGTTGCCCTTGGATATTTTAAATTTACCTAATATTTAATCAAAGGGGTGCATGACTTAGGTTTAATTGATTTTGACTGTAATATAACTATTGTTGACTCTTTGGGTTTAATGTTTTGACTTTTCAAAGAGTGCACATATGTTAGATTAGGCTTAAATTAAACACAACCATCCAAATTTACCGATTTGCTTGTTGTTTACCCAAAGGAGGCACATGAACCTTACTTAGATTTAATCAATTAAGTTGCATAAGACATTAGGTTATACATTTTGACCACAAACCTCTTTGACTTATCTTTTGGGTTGTTTATATGAGCGCATCCATCCAGATCTCAAGGAATGAAGCGTTACAGTCCGGATCTTCGAACTCGCTTGAATTTTAACACAAAGGGGTTCATAACCCTTACTTCACACATGATTAAATTGAATCATAGGCATATTTTATTCTTTCTTAGGCCTGAATGTTTTGATCAATTTATTATAAGGACTAAGGACCTAGGGGGACTCCTAGCGGATGTTACCTTTAATTTGCAAATTATAACCCATTTAATAATCATATAAGGTTAACAACTAATTATTTCAATGGTTAAAGATAATTATTTTAATGGTTAAGATCATGGCTAAAATTTTATTTAGATGATCACTTAAAAATGACTAATCATAGTCAAAAATTAAAAACCAATTTTAGTGAAAGCAACAAAGATCAATAAAATTAGATGAAGCTTTAAATATTAAAAATTTAAATTTGGGGGTATCTAATGTTGACTCAAATTTGACTCCAACATAGGCTCTGACTGGGACAATGTGCTAAAAACTTGAGGCACTTGATAATTCCAAAATCTCCTGGTTTTATTACAAGCTTCAAACAGTATCACAAACCATCAAACCTTAAAACTGAACAACAAAAAACATGATATCAATGGAATAGAATATTACAAAAACTATTATTCTTCTTAGTCAGATTTAAATCAAAGGATTAAAATTTTAAGTTCAGATGAGCTTTTGAAATATTCTTATGACTATTTAGTATTGTCCTAAGATATGATTATACAAAATGCATCAAATTTACTTGCTCCATAATGCCTTGACCTAAGTGTGTGTTAGTGCATTCATTTTTATTCGTGGGTCTTCCAAAACTTCATCATGCTTGGAAAATAGTATAGCCTGGTAAGTGATTTCACTCAAGATTTTTGCCATTTACAAGGCTCCATTGCTAGTCAGGCATCTATAGCCTTGGTGGAGATGCTATTAATCCCATATGGTTTTACTCTACTGCCAGCTAGGTGTCTATAGCCCTGGTAGAGGTTATCCAAGATATCTCTGATTATAAACTCAATCTGCATTATTTAAATTTTATTTCTCTTTTTGAGAAATATTTGGATATAAGTAGATCGTGCAATAAGTGTGCCTGAGTTGAGGATTATTTTTTGGCTAAAGGATAGAGTGTAATGATTTTTTAGCTCAACCATCTTACCAAAGATAAATTTGTCCCTTGGACCCTAAAATTTCCCTTCAATAGTATTTGTAATTTGAGGCTTTGTCAGAATGGATGAATAAATTTTATTTAATCTATTTTGTTTCATACAATATGACAATTGAATGAGCATTCAAATTTGAAAATTATAAGCATCATCAAAATCTAAAATAAATTTCCTCTTCTATTTCATATTTAGGAAAATAGATAGTAAGGAATACTCAACATCCTATGATAATCATGAGAAACAACACGATTTAAAAATACACAAAGCAAAATAGATAAAATAATAAAAAAACTTGTCTGTTAAAACATAACACCCTAACACACAAAGAACTCTATTTTTTTGGTTTTTCTCTTTTTAATATTATTATTATTTTTTAACTTTAGGGTTTTTACTTCCTATTGACCCCATGGCAGGGGTTATAAATCTTGATATGCATACCATTTATGGGGATTTTCATCAGGTCTCCCTCTAATGTTTGCAACTTGTAAGTGTTTTGACCAAAAATTTGAGCTATTTGATAAGGGCCAATCCACTTGGGTTCAAGTTTTCATTTCTCACCATGCTTATCATTTTTGGGATCCCAATAGATTACTACATCACCTTCACATAAGGGAGTACCCTTTGCTTTCTTGTTAAATGCTTTTATAGTTTTATAAGTTTTATCAATTATTCTGTTTAGGGTCTATCTTATTTGTTCTTGTAGCTAGACAATTTGGTCTAATTTCATTTACAAGGCATTAGGGTTATCATGATCTTGTAACAACAAGGAAGTGCTAATTTTTCTATTCTAGGGGGTAATAGGGATTTTTATCCATACACCAGTTTGTAGGGAGTTCTACCTATATTTCTCTTTAGTGATAACCTGTCTACCCATAAAGCAAATTTTAATTCACTATCCCAACTTTTCATGTTTTTACCCAATGATCTTTTAATTTTGGTAATTAAGTTTTTATTTAATGACTCAGCTAAACCATTTACTTGTGGGTAATAATTTGCAGTGTGAGAGTTCTATTCCATACTTAGCACAAAACTCTACCATTTAAAATGATAAAAAATATTGCCCATTATCTGTCACTATATTTTGAGGAACCCCAAATTTGGTTAGAATACTTTCTTCTAAGAAATTTATAATAGTTTGAGACATAAATTCTAAGAGGAGCATATTCTACCTATTTGGTGAAGTAATATATTGTAGTTATGATCCATTTATGTCTACACGATGAATTTGGATTGATTTCCCCAATTAGATAGATGTCCCATTGTGTGAATGATGATTCTATTACCACTAGCTTTAGGGGTATACCTTCCATATGCTTCTTACCTATAAAAACTTGATAATTACGACAATTCCTAACATATTGGTATACATCATTGAAAAGTGAAGGCCAATAATAGCATGCTCTCATGATTTTATTGGCAGTGGCTTTGGGAGAAAAATACCCTCCACAATAACCATCATGGAATTATTTAATTGTTTTTAGGACTTCTTTTTCATACAAATAAACTAACAATATACCATCAGGGTGTCTCTAATAAAGCACACCAACTTGCATATGATATTTTTGGATTTGCACTTTTACTGATCTCATTCTATTAGTTGGCTTGTATTTTGGTAAGGACAAAGTTAGTAAGTATTCTAATATTTCATCATACCACTTACATTCAACATTATTAATTCTCCTGATGTCATGTGTCTCATCTACTATAATGATGTTATCATAATCCTCTCCTTATTTACATGCTAAATATTTTTCTAAACCTTACCCTCTTACTGTTTTGATTAGTTTAAATTTAGCATCATATTGCAACAATTTCACAATCCACCTTGCAGGCCTTCCTAGTGGTTCAAATTGAGTAAAGACATATTTTATTGCTATGAAAGGGATACAACAGTAAACTTTACTGGAACCAAATTTACCTTTGAAATGTTCTAAATATTGAATCACTGCATAGGCATGTTTTTCTAGCAGGGTATACTTAAGATGTGCTCCTTTTAAGCCCGAACTCATGAAAGCTATTGGTATTTCATTATTTTCATCATCCTTTTAGGAAAGGATTGCAGCAATGGAATGCTCTAAAGTGAATGAATAGATATTGAAATACTTTGAGTAATTGGGGTAGGTTAAGGTTGGGGCAGTAGAAATGGCCTCTTTTATATTTCTAAAAGCTTCCATGTTGTCTGTTGTCCATTTTATTTCTCCAATATTTATAACCATGCCATTTATAGGTTTGGTCATATCTGCAAAATTGGGAATAAAACTTCTAATAAAATTAATTTTTCCAAAGAATGACCTAATGTTTCTAGGAGGGGGAATTTTTGAGATAGCTTCTATTATTTTGGATCTATACTCACCCCTTTTTCTAACACTATGTATCCTAGTAATTTCCCTTGTTTTGTTCCAAAAATACACTTTTAGGATTTAGGGAAATTCCAAACTCTTTACACCAGGCAAAGATTGTAGCTAGATGTTCTAAATGGTCCTCTATATTTTTAGAAAATATTGTTATATCATCTAGATACACCACTACTATTTTGAACATCAACCCTTCGAAGGCAAAATCCATTGCTCTTTGAAAGGTAGCACCTACATTCATTAGGCCAAAGGGCATTCTCAAATATTCAAAAGTGCCCCAAGGTGTGGTGAATGTTGTCTATATTTGGTTATATTCAGAAAATCCATCCAACAAGTACATTCTAGATGAACCAACTATTGCTTGCAATAGTTGCTCCATATTAGGCAATGGATAATTGTCCTTTAATGAGATCTTATTCAAATTTCTAAAGTCTAAACAGAGTCTAATATCCCAATTTTTCTTTCTAACTAGTACTAAATTGGATATCTAGGATGAAATCTTACCTTCCTGATGATTTTGGAATCCAATAATTTTTGTACCTCTTTTTGCATTATTGGGTGAAGGGTAGGGTTATATTTCCTATGTTTTGTTTGAATGGTTTGGAATATTCCTTCAGAGGTATTATATGTGACATTACATCTATTTTGAAGGTTTTAAGATCTTCATATATCCAAGCAAAGTGTTCTTTATTTTTTCTTTAAGAAACTGATATATCCAGACTTTTATTTTGCTGGTAAAGTTGTGTCTATTTTTACTATTTGGGGCTCTTTAACTGTACCAATGTTAACATCTTTAGATATTATTTCTTTCAAAATAGGTTTGAATGCCTTATCAAAATCATCAAATAAACTATCCAGAGAAACTAATCCTTTTGGTATCTTATTTGTTTTTAGTTAGATTACTTCTACTGGTTCACCTATTTGATATTTCAGCCTTTTTTCATCTTTTTCATCACAGATTATGTCATCATATTGATTTTGTAATGTCATGAAATCTTTTATGTCCACATAATCATGGAAGACCTGTAAGTAAACAATGTTAACTGGTACAAAAGGCTTATAGACTGAGGGAACCTATCCATATACTTTGTAGTAATTTTTGGATGGTCCAAGCATGATGCATTCATAGTTCAGAGGTCTACCACATGATTATGTTATCTAGGAATAAATGAGATAGTGAAAGCTAATTTTTTTTCAATTTCTTCCAATACTACATTTTTATATTGTTTCAACCTAGGATTCTTAGTTTGATACTTTCCTTTTATTTGTTGAATGATTGATTCTGCATCCCCTATTACAGTCAGGTAGTTTATTCCCAATTATTTAGCTTTTCTCAATCCTAGCAACGAAGCCTCATACTCAGCTACATTATTGGTGCAAGGGAATTCTAGTCTATAAGGAATACTAAGGTAATTTCCTTTTATGTTAGTCAAATTAACTCTTGCGCCTTCTCTTGATTGGAATTTTGCTCCATAAAAAGTCATGGTCCACATTTCTTGTGTTAATACCCTATCTGATTCAACATTAATCAACTTCATAACTTTTAGATCCATGTCTTTTGCCTCTGGTACTTCTACCAAGAATGGATTATACCATATTAAATAAACTTCCATTCTTTTTTCTTCCATTGAATTTACTAGGTTTATCATGGTATCATCCATCTTAATTAACTCTACTAAATATTTTTTGAAATGTTCTCTACATAGAGTTACATTTTATTTATCTAAAATTAGAATAGTAGCATAAGACCAATCCAATTGAATTGATCCTCCTAATTGTTCATCCCACTACCTGCTTATTATTATTGAAAAGAAAGGGTCAACATCAACTACTGCAACATCCATCACTATACCTTTCTTAGGGTGTTGGTCTAGGAAAACAAATAATCCAATAATCACTCTGACACAAGGTACTTGCCTACTATCCATTACTAAAACAAGGGTAGAATCTCTTGTACAAAATAACCCCATTTGGTCAGCTATCATTTTGGGTATGATATTGTGTGAAGATCCACTATCCAACATACAATTATGAATCACATACCTCTCTCCTTCATCTAAATTATATCTTAATGATACATAGAAGGGTCTAACAGAGGATGGCAATCTTGTATCCTGCTAATTTTGTCTAGCAAAATGACAAGTTGGATCTTATTTTTGTTCAATCAATCCAAAATCTCTACATACTTGTTCTTTGTATTGTTGAACTTTCATAAGCTCACCAAATGTAATATTAACTTTTTGTTTATCGAGTTCTGACTCGACATCAAATTCTATGTTTTTTACATCTAGTGGTTTATTGCATTCTTATTTAGATGTTTTCTCTTCTACTTCTACTATCTCAGGAATTACTTTTTTAGGGGTTTTATCAATTATCTCCTTACTAACATTTTTGTCGACAATTGATTATTTTTTTATTTCACTAGTGGAATCTTTCTCTATTTTGTCAGGGATTTTTGTGTTCCTTAAATTCAGAACATGAGTAGCTTCTAATTATTCCACTTCTTGGGCAGTTGGGATTAATTTCCTTTGCTTTATTTTGTCATATCTTGACTCATGTGGTCTTTGTAAGATTTTAGTACCTTCCACAACTAAGATCTGAGGATGATGATTTGAAGCATATTTATCCATGTTTTCTTCAAAGAATTTTTCTCTTAACTCATATTTTAGAGATCAATAGACATTAATTCTTATATCCTCTTATGAATCATCATTTAGATCTATATTGTGTTGTTTACTTAAGTAAATACCACATCCTTCTATGTTATGGGGGCATCACAGGTTGAACAAAAATAAGGAAAATATTCTTCTATGTTAGCAGATGACATGGGATTTGGAAAATTGTTCTGATCTCTATCAGACTCTATTTTTCCAATTATTATTTTCATTGTTCCTATTCTTGTTCCCTTCATCAGAGCTATCGTTGTTTCCCCAATTCTTATTAAATTTTTCCTTGAAGGGAGGGTGATTATCAACATGTGGCCTCTGTAGTTGTGATATCTCACCACTATTTCTATTATTATTTTCTATCCTTGCTAACTAATTGTTCATGGTATTAAACATTTCAGCCATTTGACTAGTCAATTTTTCCATTGGATCTACTTCAACTCTCCTTTGTAAATCAAAGGCTACTCTCCTAGGTTTTTATTAGGTCGACTTGTCTCCAAAGAATAAGGTTTCATTTTACCACTATATAGCATATTTATTTTGATTTAAATCACTTTATTCATGCATTCATCGATAATGATGGCTTGTTTTTGTCTTAATTCATAATTGAATTCTCCTTGAAAAGCATTTTTATAGAAAAATTTGATTGAATGTCACTAGACCAGAGGTTAATACGCATTTTGTTCATAGTTTTGGAAAATCGTTTGTTAAAATCACTGCTAGCCTCATTTTTTTTCTTCATAGTGGCTAACTTGGTTAACATGTATTGTTCATTTTTCCTTTCTCTAGATTTCTTTAGAAACATAGTTTCCATTTTGGAAAAATCTACAATGATATTGACTAGGAGAGAGTTGAACCACTCCCTGGTATCCTTTTCTAAAGTTTGCAAAAATATCCTTAGGACTACATCTTAATTTTCTACCTCTAAATTATCCAAGGCATATAAAAAACTTTTGATATGGTCTTCTCTAGTTACTACATTATTTTCCTGAAACTTAGGAAGATACTTATGGGATTTTCTAGGTAAGGCATTCAAATTTACGGGTAAAGCAAAATGCCTGTACCTATTAGTTCTCCATAGTTGAACATTACTTTGATTTGGTTGAGCCATTGTTACTATAGGTGTAATGGGATTTGGATTCACAATAGAACTATCTATAAGAATATGGGGTTGGGTAACCTCAATATAATCTATTGGATTATCTACCATAATATTACTGTTAATTGGGTAATGAGAATAATCAAATGTATCATCTAAAATGAAATTAAAAATTTTGTCTATAGTAATATCAACAACAACAATATTTTTATTTTTATTTTTCTTTATGTACTTTTTACTACTAAAGTAAGATCTATTCTCATAAACAGTATTCTTAAGAAGTGGGACTTTTTGACTATGGGTAAATACCTATGGATTCTTGAATTTTGAAAATAGCTCCTTATCACTTCTCCTAGTGTGCGCCAACATGTTTTGCTTGTTCTTTATTTATTTTTGATTTATGGGTTCATCCAAATAGAGTTGCCAAGTGCAAAAAGAACAAAATGTATGATTAAGATTACTCAATATTTAACTCCTAGTCTCACAAGAGATGGTTCTTGAGGGAAATCAAGAAAATCAATAAATGTAAAACACACTTCTAAAGACAATTGAAAATTATGGGCAAAAAGAAAATAAAGAACGATAAAGACATAAAAATCAAAATGTAGGCTCTTTATTCCAATTGGCCACCTGTTGATTAAAATATAGTCATTGAAAAAACTTTTAAAAAATTGATCATCTAATTAACAAGCCTTCCTTGGCAATGGCGCCAAAAAAATATTGGCATCAGATTTATAGGCCAGTGTAAATAGTCATTTAAAATATGTCATGAAATCCCAGGCCTAAAATCGTGAAGATTATATCCCCAGAAATGGTGCCAAAAAATTATTGGAAAAAATTCTTGCATCCATAGGATTTGATTTTCACATTATAAGAAATTATTTTGAAACAACGAGCTATTAGAGGCTCATTCTGATTGGAGGTATATTACTAAAGAAATGAATTAGAATGGGTGAGGAAACATCAGTGATAAACTTCAGATATATTCATGTTTAAGCACTCTAGATTTTAGTTGTACACTACTTATTTTAAAATGATAAAGCAAAGAAAACAACAATTATTATGCCTTAAGTAGACCGATGCCTAGATTCATTGGGCTATTATAGCAATTTAACAAAGTTTATAATATGAACAAAAAGAATGGTGGAAAGATAAATTGGTATTATTAGACTCATTCAAATATCATAATAAATATAAAATTTAACCAACAAAAGAAACACTCATAACACATTCAAATAATGTAATCTGCTATGAGGAAAACACACATAACTATAGACAAAAAATTGCAGAATTGAACCCTAGAATTGTAATAATTTTTAAATGAAATTACATGCAGAGTGGGTAGAGAGCCATTATAATATGTTACAATTTTTTTATACAATGATAAGATCTTGTTCAAATAATGTAACAAGACTTCTTCAATTCTCCTATCTTAATATGATAACAGGAAGAATCTATAGATATTATGCTAAAAAAGAATTGGAAATATTCTTAGCTTCTCAAGCACAGCTCTACCAAAACCTACACAGTAAAGGGGAAGAATGAGGGATGATAGAGAAAATAGACACAACGAATACAACAAAATTCATAGGGCACTCAAGTATACCTCCTAGAAAAAATGTTATCTGTAATGCTTGATGCTGATTCTGATCATGGTTGCTTCTTTTATAGCCTCTTGTTCTTGATTCAATCATTTTTAGTATCATTTGGGCTTTATAGTTGTCATCCTCTGGCTTGATCTCTTTGTGTGCTATCCATATATTCTAAACCACTTAGAAATGAGCTTCCTATCACCATAAATTAGTTGATGCTTGTTGTTTACAACTTAGTCCCTGTGGATTTTGATTATCAAATTTTTTATTTGAGTAGCTTGCTTTTACTAATCTCGGTACAGTCTATGGGATCTAGTTTGATAATCTAAATATTCCTTTCCTTAGCTATTGTTTGAATTTTTAGTATTTCCATTACAAAGCTTTCAATTGTACTTTGGTCTGATCTGGTATCAATGTCGTTGTTGTGTGTTTGTGAGGATAAAAATAGTTCATCTTGTGATTCATGTGTCATTGGATTTACTTTAAATGAAGCACTTATGTTAGATCATTTAAACCTGTAGGAGTATTAGACGAGGATGAAACTTTCATTGTATAACAAACAAATGTATTTGATGTTATTTTGACCTTAAAAAACACGCTTAAAATAAACACTCTTATTTTCTTTGTAATTTTAAAAATGCACATTCGTAGATTTTTCTTTGAGGTGAGTCCTTCTTTTAGATCACATGAACCTGCATGAGGGTTAGTTAAAAGTATGTTGCACATATATATGAAAATTAATGTCCAGACTTTAAGTTTAGTTAATTCATTTAAATCTTCTGTAATTTAGGCCTCGATGAAAGTCAAATTAAAACAATCACTAATTCAATAATTCATGTTCAAACTTTAGACAAATTAAACCTTTTAATTAAATGGCTTTGTGTAAAAAAAATTATTTATCCCTTAAAAGCTGGTTTCCATTATCTCCGTGGATAACATATTAGAAGCAATTAATTATTGAATAATCTTTTAAATCCTTTCATTTTTATTAAATTTGACTTAGGCCATACAAGGCTCAAAACTATATTCATAATGTTTACAAAAACATATCATTAAAAATAGATCACCTCTCTGGGCACTCGTCGTTAGATCTTCTCAAGAATGTGTGCAACCGTCAAGATTTATCAAACTACATGTTTATTAGTCCATGGGCATAAACACTATAACTAGTTCTCTTGGCCTAAATTTGATTATTAGAATTAATCATGATTTAATCAATCCTTAAGGTATTTTAATCATAACACTTACCCTTTAAAGGTTCGTTCATCGACCGTAATACTAACCGATAGATCTAATATACTTCGAGAATCGTCGTTGATGTCTCAGAACCCGCATGAATTTTAATCTAATGATATCATAAAAGTATGCTAAGTTACTCATATGCACAAGGTCGAAAAGACCTTGATTAGCAACCATTCAATTATAAATACTTAGGCTAAAAATTAATAATCATTATTTTCATTAATCAAAGTATTAACCCTGCACATAATCTTGATTTAATTTGGTTGATCAGTGATTAATTTTTTTAAAGAATTATTGATTAAATAATTATAATTTATAATCAAACCATATTCTTGTGCATCCACCACCAGATCTGATTTGTCCCAACATTATCATTGATATCTAGGAATCTGCAGGATCATTAATCCAATTATGTAAAAATGCATGCCAAATCAGCTTGATTAACTTTGAACACCTTGGGTTAGCACTAATTTGATCTAAATACTTAACCCTAAGGTTAAAGAACCTTATAATTATTGATGCAGTATTAATAATGAGCATATTAACATCTCTCATAATAATCAACGAATTAAAACTTTAATAATTTTCCATTAAAACATAGGTATTTAACAATTGATTATTTCCCCGTACGCTCACCATTAGATCAAATAATGGTTGTGCGTGCCTGTCCGATCTTGCAGATATACACAAAGGTTAGCAGGATGAAAGGGGGAGGGTTAACAACGTATTATACCCTCACTAATAAGGATTATTTATTGATCTTAGTCTTAATAATATCTTCAATTAATCATCCATCCAAAACCTGATGTGAATAAATCCTCGATCACTTTGATAAAGCACCGCCATCAGATTTGGATTGGATCGAGCGCTATCATTGGATCTAATGAAGATGTGCACTTTATATCCTTTATGTTTGACTCGTCAATGTACAATTACTTTGTAAAAGCGCTACTTTTTTATTTGATTTGGAGTGTGCACCACCGTTGGATACCATGAATATGCAAACCTTTTTATTTACTTCTTACAAAGATGCTTTTTATTTTTGATTGAATTTCTGCATGCATAACCATTGGATCATATCATATTGAGTGTAGTCATTGATCTTCTTCAGATCTGCATAAAATTTAAATAATGAGTGCATACACTTAGTGTTATATAAGCATTGATTAGGTGAAGGGGGAATGATTAACAATGTTTTAAGACCCTTTTTAATCATGCTTATGATGTACTTTAATTATAATTAATTTTTGGGTGCTTAAACCCTTCAATGTTAAAGCTTTGATATTCTGAGTGACGTGTGACCATTGGATTTCATCATAATTGGGCGCTACCATCCAGATATTTAGAGGTGCTTGATTTTTTAATTATAAGATTTTATAACATGATTTAGTTTTAATTGATCCTTGAATTAATCTTTAATCCAACCAGTAGTTAACCTTGATCACCTTTGATGAAGCATGCGTTAGTTGGATTAGGATAGAGCACACTACCCTTGGATCTTTTAAATTTACTTGATTTTTAATTAAATGGGTGCATGACTTAGGTTTAATTAATTTATACTTTGTAATATGACTATTTTTTAATCTCTGGGTTTAATGTTTTTACTTTTCAAAGAGTGTGTATCCATCAGATTAGGCTTATATCAAGTGCAACCATCCATATTTACTAACTTTCTTACTGTTTACCCAAAGGGGGTGCATGACCTTTACTTAGTTTTAATTGATTAAGTTGTGTAAGACCTTAGGTTATACATTTTGACCACAAACCTATTTGACTTATCTTTCGGGTTATTTATATGAGTGCATCCATCCAAGTCTTGGGTAATGAAGCACTACCGTCTATATCTTCAGACTAGTTTGAATTTTAATAGAAAGGGATGCATAACCCTTACTTCCCACATGATTAAATTGAATCATAGGCTTATTTTATTTTTACTTAGGCCTAAATGATTTGATCAATTTATTATAAGGACTAAGGACCTAGGAGACTTCTAGTGGATGTTATCTTTAATTTATAAATTATAACCCCTTTAATAATCATATAAGGTTAATGGCTAATTAATTCAATGGTTAAATATAATTATTTTAATGGTTAATATCATGGCTTTAATTTTATTTAGATGATCACTTAAAAATGGCTAATTAGAGTCAAAAATTAAAAACCAATTTCATATAAGTGAAATTAATAGAGATCAACAAAATTAGATGAAGGCTTTAGAGATTAAAATTTTAAATTTAGGGGTATTTGATGTTGAGTCAATTTTAGCTCCAACACCCCTAACTTCATACCCATTTCTTCATACCCATCAATTCACACCCTTTCTTCATATCCCTAACTAATTGAATAATTGCAAAAACCACTTCTTTAATCAATTAAGGTCTCATACCCTTAACTTCATTTACTTCATACCCATTTCTTCATACAGTAAAATTCATACCCCTTACTTCACACCCCTAACTTCATACGCCTAACTTCATACCCCTAACTAAAAAACCACTTCTTTGATAAATTAATATCTCATTCCCTTAACTAATTGAATACTTACAAAAACCACTTATTTAACTAAACCCTAAAACCTAAACCTTAAACCCTGAAGTTAGGGGTATGAGACATTAATTGATTAAATAAGTGGTTTTTGTAAGTGTTCAATTAGTTAAGGGTATGAAGTTAGGGGTATGAAGTTAGGGGTATGACACATTAATTTCTTAAAGAATTGGTTTTTGTAAGTATTCAATTAGTGAGGGGTATGAAGTTAGGGGTATGAATAAAGGGGTATGAAGTTAGGGGTATGAATTTAGAGGTGTGAAATGAGGGTTATGAAGAAACATTGATTTTTTTTTTTGAAAAAAAATATTTATTTTTTTGGATTTTCTAAATTTTTTGATTTTTTTTTTTGATTTTTTAATGTTTTGATTTTTTTTTATTTTTTTTTCTAAGGTTAAAAATTTAAAATTTTAAAGTTCCTATGAAAAAACAAAAAAAAATTAAATTTAAATAAAGTTCCTAATTTTTTAAATTAAATTTTACCATTAAAAAAATTTAAAATTAACAAAAAAAAACACTTCTTTAATCAATTAAGGTCTCATACCCCTAACTTCATACCCATCACTTCATACCCCTCAATTCATACCCCTCACTTAATACCCCTCACTTAATACCCCTTTCTTCATACCCCTAACATTAATCAATTAAGGTCTCATACCCCTTTCTTCATACCCCTCACTTCATATCCCTTTCTTCATACCCCTAACTTCATACCCCTCTTCATACCCCCTAACTTCATACCCCTAACTTTATACCCCTTTCTTCATACCCCTAACTTCATACCCCTTTATTCATACCACTTTATTCATACCCCTTTCTTCATACTCCTCACTAAATACCCCTCACTTCATACCACTAAGTAATTGAATACTTACAAAAACCACTTATTTAATCAATTAATGTCTCATATCCCTTTTTTCGTGCCCCTCACTTCATACCCCTTCATACACCTAACTAATTGAATACTTATAAAAACCACTTCTTTAATAAATTAATATCTCATAACCCTAACTTCATTCACTTCATGCCCCCTAACTTCATACCCCTAACTTAATAACCCTTTCTTCATACCCCTAAATTCATATCCCTTTATTCATACCCCTTTCCTCATACCCCTCACTAAATACCTCGCACTTCATACCCCTTTATTCATGCCCCTCACTTTGTACCCATTTATTCATACCCTTAACTAATTGAATACTTACAAAAACCATATTTTTAATCAATTAAGGTCTCATAACCCTCACTTCATACCTCTAACTTCATTCACATCATACCTATTTCTTCATATCCCTAACTTCATACCCCTAAATTCATACCCATAAATTCATACCCCTTTATTCATACCCCTTTCTTCATACCCATTTCTTCATACCCTTCACTTCATACCCCTAAGTAATTGAATACTTACAAAAACTACTTCTTTAATAAATTAATGTCTCATATCCATTTCTTCATACCCCTCACTTCATACCCATTTCTTCATACCCCTAACTGATTGAAGTTAGAGGTATGAGACATTAATTGATTAAAGAAGTGGTTTTTATAAGTATTCAATTAGTTAGGGGTATGAAGTGAGGGGCATGAAGTTAAGGTTATGAAGTTAGGGGCATGAAGTTAAGGTTATGAAGTGGTATGAGACATTAATTGATTAAATAATTAGTTTTTTTAAGTATTCAATTAGTGAGGGGTATGAAGTGAGGGGTATGAAAAAACATTGATTTTTTTGGATTTTCTAAAGTTTTGGAAAATTTTTGATATTTTAACTCTTTGATTTTTTTCTTTTTTTTCTACGATTAAAAAATTAAAATTAAAATTTTAAAGTTTAGGGGGCCCATGAGGGTTTCCTCCATGAGGGCTTCCTTCGTGAGGGTTTCACTCCCACTCTGACTTTGATGCTCTAAAAAACTTTAAGTGGAAGGCCTCCTTTCTCCCATTTTATATCTGGCTACTAGGCATGCTTAGTTTCTCTTTTGTCATTCATGACCATGGTGTTTTGCTTGCTAAGGGTCTTATTGGTATGTTCTACTCTTTTATGGGTTAGACATTATCACTCTTATCTAGGGCAGAGGGCCGAATACTGATCCAAACCTATAGGGGTGATCCTGGGCCGTTATAATGTAGTGGAAAATTTTAGCTATTGACCCCTTGGCTAGCTCTCGCTCTAGTTGGTGGGTGTGTTGGGTGGCTACATTTCTTGGGTTGTTTGCTAGTTTCGGGGACTTGGTTGGATTGTGCAAAATTTCTTCTAGGTTTGGTAGTTTCATGTTTTTTTTGGCTTTCCAGGGAGAGGAAAGGGCCATCTACTAACCCAAACCCATTAGGGTGAGCTTGGTATGGTGTTTGGCTACAAAAATATGATGGTGTTACCTTGGATAGCTTTGGCTCTGATGGCTTGGATGCTCTAGTTGTATGGTGCTTGGATGGCCCTATTTCTAGGGTTCTCTACCAGTAGTGGGTTCATGGCTAATTTGTGCCGCTTTATTTTGGGTTCGATAATTTCTTACTGTATCTGGTTGTTCCAAGGAGACATAGCCAAATACCAACCCAAGCCAGTTAGGGCAAAAGTGGTTTGTTATGCTGCAATGGCTTTTGGATTTTAGCCCCATGTCTCTAGTGGTTTTACTAGCTTTGGTGGTCTACAAAGATATCTTTCTCCAATTAAAGTAGTGGTGGTGTGTTTGATCCTAAGGTTCTAAGGCTTATTTTTTTGGGATCTTACCTTTATCCCTCTCAGGTGCAATGTGGAATGTTGCTATCTCTTTTTTCTTGTACCTAAGCGTGGTTGTTCTTGAAACTTTATCCTTTTTCTTGTACATGAGAGCATTTGTTATTGAAATGTTTTTGGTTGGCTCTAGCAAGATTTACGGGTTTCCTAGAAGTTCTTGTGCATATCTCTTGGATGGTTTTTATGCTATGGATTTTGTTGGCTAGTATTTCTAGTGTTTTTTCTTAAACCGATTATTCTCAAGAGGGGTTCTCCTATTATGTGCTTTGTTGGATAGATTTTTTTATTGTGATGACAAGATTCCTCTATTCTCATTTCTTGATAGGTGGCAAATGCTTTAGTTTGGGAAATTTTTATTTTTAACTATAGCATTTTCATTATTCTACTATTTTTCTCCATTGCTTTAGATTCAAAGCACATAGTGGTTTGACCTTGGGACAATCTCTTGTATTTTTCTTGATAAAAATCTATGACTTATTTTATAGGAGGCTATTTCATTAGATTTTTGGGTTTGATTCATGAAATCCAACTCAGTCTTTCTTGATGTATTATTGGTGGATCTAAGGTTTCAGAGTGCCTTTAAAAACCCTACTTGTAATAGGTATGGGGACCCTTTTAAAAATCCTTCTATTATCAATAAAAAAAATTAATTTTTTAATTTTTTTTTTAAATTAAAGTTTACAATTAAAAAAATTAAAATTAATAAAAAACTTCTTTAATCAATTAATATCTCATACCCCTAACTTCATACCTCTCACTTCATACCCCTAACTTAATACCCCTCAATTCATACCCATAACTTCATACCCCTTTATTCATACCCCTCTCTTCATACCCCTAAATTTAATCAATTAAGGGTTCATACCCCTAACTTAAAACCCCTCACTTCACACATTTTTATTCATACCCATTTCATCATACCTCTTTCTTCATACCCTTAAATTCATACCCCTTTATTTATACCCATTTATTCATACCCCCTGACTTCATACCCATAATTTCATACCCTAACTTCATACCCATTTATTCATACCCCATTTTTCATATACCTTTCTTCATACCCCTCACTAAATACCCCTTACTTCATACCCCTAAGTAAATGAATACTTACAAAAACCACTTCTTTAATCAATTAATATCTCATATCCCTTTCTTCATACCCCTTTCATACCCCTTTATTCATACCCCTAACTAATTCAATACTTACAAAAACTACTTCTTTAATCAATTAATGTCTCAAACCCCTCACTTTATATCCCTAACTTAATTCACTTCATACCCGTTAACTTCATTCCCCTAACTTCATACCCATTTCTTCATACTCCTAACTTCATACCATTTTCTTCATACCCCTCACTTTATACCCCTAAGTAATTAAATACTTACAAAAACCATGTATTTAATCAATTAATGTCTCATATCCCTTTTTTCATACCCCTCACTTCATACACCTTTCTTCATATCCCTAACTAATTGAATACTTACAAAAACCACTTCTTTAATCAATTAATGTCTCATACCCCTTACTTCATACCCCTAACTTCATTCACTTCATACCCCTAAATTCATATACCTTACTTCATACCCTTAAATTCATATCCATAACTTCATACTCCTCACTTCATAATCCTACATAATTGAATACTTACAAAAACCACTTATTTAATCAATTAATGTCTCATATCCCTTTCTTCATACCTCTCACTTCATACCCCTCACTTCATACCTATTTCTTCATACCCTTAACTAATTGAATACTTATAAAAATCACTTTTTAATCAATTAAGGTCTCATACCCCTAACTTCATACCCCTAAATTCATTCACTTCATACCCCTTTATTCATACCCCTAACTTCATACCCTTAACTTCATACCCCTAACTAATTAAATACTTACAAAACCCACTTTTTTAATCAATTAATGTCTCATACCCCAAAATTCATAACCCTAACTAATTGAATACTTACAAAAATCACTTATTTAACTAAACCCTAAATCCTAAACCTTGAAGTTAGGGGTATGAGACATTAATTGATTAAAGAAGTGGTTTTTGTAAGTATTCAATTTGTTAGGGGTATGAAGTTAGGTGTATGAGACATTAATTGATTAAATAAATGGTTTTTTTAAGTATTCAATTAGTGAGGGGTATGAAAAAATATGTGTGAAGTTAGGGGTATGAATAAAGGTGTATGAAGTTAGGGGTGTGAAGTGAGGGTTATGAAGAAACATTGATTTAAAAAAATGATTTTTTTGGATTTTCTTAAGTTTTTGAGAAATTTTTTATTTTCTAACATTTTAATTTTTTTGTTTTCTTTTTATAAGGATAAAAATTTAAAATTTGAAATTTCCTCAGAAAAAAAAAGAGTTAAAAGTAAAATTTTAAAGTTCCTAATTTATTTAAATTAAAGTTTACAATTAAAAAAAAAAAAAACATTTTTTTAATCAATTAAGGTCTCATACCCTAAATTCATACCACTCACGTCATACCCCTAACTTCAAACTTCATACCCCTCAATTCATACCCCTTTCTTCATACCCATCACTTCATACCCCTTTCTTCATACCCCTAACTTTAATAAATTAACATTTTTTTAATCAATTAAGGTCTCATACCCTAAATTCATACCACTCACGTCATACCCCTAACTTCAAACTTCATACCCCTCAATTCATACCCCTTTCTTCATACCCCTAACTTTAATAAATTAAGGTCTCATACCCCTGAATTCATACCCCTTACTTCACACCCCTTTCTTCATAACCCTCACTTCATACCTCTTTCTTCAGACCCCTAACTTCATACCCCTAACCTCATACCCCTTTCTTCATACCCCTTTCTTCATGCCCCTAAATTCATACCTCTTTATTCATACCCCTTTATTTATATCCCTAAAAAAATAACCCTCACTTCATACCCCTAAGTAATTAAATACTTACAAAAACCACTTCTTTAATCAATTAATGTCTTATATCCCTTTCTTCATACCCCTCACTTCATACCCCTTTCTTCATATCCCTAAATAATTTAATACTTACAAAAACCACTTCTTTAATCAATTGAGGTCTCATACCCTTCACTTCATACCCTTAAATTCATATCCCTTAATAAATACCACTCACTTCATATCCCTAAGTAATTGAATACTTACAAAAACCACTTATTTTAATCAATTAATGTCTCATATCCATTTCTTCATACCCCTCACTTCATACCCCTTTTTTCATACCCTAACTAATTGAATACTTACAAAAACCACTTATTTAATAAATTAAGGTATCATACCCCTCACTTTACACCCCTAAATTTATTCACTTCATACCCCTTTCTTCATACCCATAAAATCATACCCCTTACTTCATGCTTGTTTATTCATACCTCTAAATTCATATCTCTAACTTCATACCCATTTTTTCATACCCCTCACTAAATACCCCAAAGGAAATTAATACTTAGAAAAAACTCTTCTTTAATCAATAAATGTCTCATATCCCTTTCTTCATACCCCTCACTTCATACCCCTTTCTTCATACCTCTAACTAATTAAATACTTACAAAAACCACTTCTTTAATTAATTAAGGTCTCATACCCCTCACTTTATACCCCTAGCTTCATTCGCTTAATACCCACTTCTTCCTACCCCTAACTTCATATCCCTAACTAATTAAATACTTTAAAAAACCACTTATTTATTCAATTAATATCTCATACCCCTAACTAATTCAATACTTACAAAAATCACTTCTTTAACTAAATCCTAAACTCTAAACCCTAAAGTTAGGGGTATGATACATTAATTAATTTAAGAAGTGATTTTTGTAAGTATTCAATTAGTTAGGGGTATGAAATGAGGGGTATGAGACATTTATTGATTAATGAATTAATTTTTGTAAGTATTCAATTAGTCAAGGGTATGAAGTGAGGGGTATGAAATGAGGGGTATGAAGTTAGGGGTATGAAGTTAGGGATATGAATTTAGGGGTATGAAGTTAGGGATATGAATTTAGGGGTGTGAAGTGAGGGGTATGAAGAAACATTGATTTTTTTGGATTTTCTAAAGTTTTTGATTTTTTTTTTTATTTTCTAACGTTTTGATTTTTTGTTTTTTTCTAAGGTTAAAAATTAAAAATTAAAATTTTAAAGTTCATAAAAAAAAAAAAAAAATTAAAATTAAAATTTTAAAGTTCCTATTTTTTTAATTACAATTTACAATTAAAAACTAAACTTTTTTAATCATTTTAAAGTCTAATACCCCTATCTTCATACCATTCATTGCATACCCCTCACTTCATACCCATTTCTTCATACCCCAAAATTCATACCCATAACTTCATATCCCTTTATTCATACAAATTTAATCGTACCCCTTTATTCATACCCTCACTTCAAACCCCTAAGTAATAGAATACTTACAAAAACCACTTTTTTAATTAATTAATGTCTCATATCTTTTTCTTCATACCCCTCACTTCATACCCTTTTCTTCATACATCTCACTTCATACCCATTTCTTCATAGCCCTAACTAATTTAATACTTATGAAAACCACTTTATTAATCAATTAAGGTCTCATACCCCTCATTTCATACCCTTAACTTCATTCACTTCAAACCCCTTTCTCCATAACCCATAACTTCATACCCCTAAATTCATACCCCTTTCTTCTTACCCCTAAATTCATATCCTTTTATTTATACCCCTATCTTCATACCCATTTCTTCATACCCCTCACCAAATACCCCTCACTTAATATCCCTATGTAATTGAATACTTACAAAAACCATTTTTTTAATCAATTAATGTCTCATATCCCTTTTTTCATACCCCTTTCTTCATACCCCTAACTAATTGAATACTTACAAAAACCACTTCTTTAATCAATTAAGGTATCATACCCCTCACTTCATACCCTTAAATTTATTCACTTCATACCCCTTTCTTCATACCATTAACTTCATACCCATTACTTCACATCCCTTTCTTCATACCCCTAAATTCATAACCATAACTTCATACCCTTTTATTGATACCCATTTCTTCGTATCCCTAACTAAATACCCCTCACTTCATACCCCTAAGTAAATGAATACTTAAAAAAATCACTTATTTAATAAATTAATGTCACATATACCTTTCTTCATATCTCTCACTTCCTACCCCTCACTTCATACCACTTCTTTAATCAATTAAAGTCTCATACCCCTCACTTCATTCACTTCATACCCCTTTCTTCATACCCCTAACTTCATACCCCTAACTTTATACCCCTTTATTCATACCTCTAAATTCAAACCCCTAGCTTCATACCCATTTCTTCATACCAATCACTAAATACCCCTCACTTCATATCCTTAAGTAATTGAATACTTACAAAACCACTTATTTAATCAATTAATGTCTCATATTCCTTTCTTCATACCCCTCACTTCATACCCCTTTCTTTATACCCCTCACTTCATACCCTTTTTATCATACCCCTAACTGATTAGATACTTAAAAAAACCACTTCTTTAATCAATTAAGGTCTCATACCCCTCAATTCATACCTATTTCTTCATAAAACTAATTTTTACTTCATACCCCTAACTTCATACCCGTAACTTCACACCCCTCACTTCATACACCTTTATTCATATCCCTTTTTTCATACCCCTAACTTCATACACCAAATTTTATACCCCTTTCTTCATACCCCTTTCTTAATATCCCTAAATTCATACCTCTAACTTCATACCCCTTTATTCATATACCTTTATTTATACCCCTCACTAAATACCTCTCACTTCATACCCCTAAGTACTTGAATAATTACAAAAATAAATTCTTTAATCAATTAATGTCTCATATCTTTTTCTTCATACCCCTTAGTTAACACCTCTTTCTTCATACCCTTCACTTCATGCCCCTTTATTCATACCCTAACTAATGGAATAATTACAAAAACCACTTCTTTAATCAATCAATATCTCATACCCCTCACTTTATACCCCTAATCTCATTCACTTCATACCCCTTTCTTCATACCCCTAAATTCATATCCCTTACTTCATACCCCTCACTTCATATCTGTAACTTCATACCCCCAAATTTATTCACTTCATACCCCTTTCTTCATACCTCTAAATTCAAAACCCTAACTTCATACCCCTTTATTCATATGCCTTTCTTCATACCACTCACTAAATACCCCTCACTTCATACCCCTAAGTAATTGAATACTTACAAAAGTCATTTCTTTAATCAATTAATGTCTCATATCCCTTTCTTCATATCCCTCACTTCATATCCCTTTCTTCCTACCCTAACTTCATACCCATAATTAATTGAATACTTAAAAAAACCACTTCTTTAATCAATTAAGGTCTCATACCCCTCACTTTATACCCCTCACTTCATACACCTAACTTTTACTTCATACCCCTAACTTCATACCCCTCACTTCACACCCCTCACTTCATACCCCTCACTTCATATCCCTTTGTTCATACCCCTAACTTCATACCCCTAAATTCATACCTCTAAATTAATACCCCTTTATTCATATGCCTTTCTTCATATACCTTTATTCATACCCATCACTAAATACCTCTCACTTCATACCCCTAAGTACTTGAATAATTATAAAAAGAACTTCTTTAATCAATTAATGTCTCATATCTTTTTCTTCATACCCCTCAGTTATTATCTCTTTATTTACACCCCTCACTTCATATCCATTTCTTCATACTCTAACTAATCAAATACTTACAAAAACCACTTATTTAGTCAATCAAGGTATTATACCCCTCACTTCATACCCGTAACTTCATTCACTTCATATCCCCAAATTCACATCCCTTACTTCATACCCCTCACTTCATATATGTAACTTCATACCCCTAACTAATTAAATACATACAAAACCACTTATTTAATAAATTAATGTTTCATACCTCTAACTTTATACCCCTAACTAATTGAATACTTACAAAAACCAATTCTTTAACTAAACCCTAAACCTTAAACTCTAAACCCTAAATATTGAATTTATTAAATACATCAAGCTATGAGAAATTAATTGATTAAAGAAGTGATTTTTGTAAGTATTCAATTAGTTAGGGGTATGAAGTTAGGGATATGAAGTTAGGGGTATGAGACATTAATTGATTAAAGAAATGGTTTTTGTAAGTATTCAATTAGTGAGGGGTATGAATTTAGGGGTGTTAAGAAAGGGGTATGAAGTTAGGGGTGTGCAGTAAGGGGTATGAAGTTAGGGGTGTGAAGAAAGGGGTATGAAGTTAGGGGTGTGCAGTAAGGGGTATGAAGAAACATTGATTTTTTTTATGAAAAAAACATTTATTATTTTTGGACTTTCTAAATTTTTTGAAAAAAATTGATTTTCTAATGTTTTGATTTTTTTGTTTTTTTCTAAGGTTAAAAAATTAAAATTTTAAAGTTCCTAAGAAAAAAAATAAAAATAAAAAGTTAAAAGTAAAATTTTAAAATTCCTATTTTTTTAATTAAAGTTTACAATTTAAAAAATTAAAATTAAAAAAAAAAACACTTCTTTAATCAATTAATATCTCATACCCCTCACTTCATACCCCTAAATTTATACCCCTCACTTCATACCCCTAACTTCATTCACTTAATACCTGCTTCATACCCATAACTTCATACCCCTAACTAATTGAATACTTACAAAAACCACTTCTTTAACTAAATCCTAAACCCTAAACCCTAAACCCTAAAGTTAGGGGTATGAGACATTAATTGATTAAAGAAGTGATTTTTGTAAGTATTCAATTAGTTAGGGGTATGAAGTGAGGGGAATGAAGTTAGGGGTATGAGACATTAATTGATTAAAGAATGGTTTTTGTAAGTATTCAATTAATCAAGGGTATGAAGTGAGGGGTATGAAATGAGAGGTATAAAGTTAGGGATATGAAGTTAGGGACATAAATTTAGGGGTATGAAGAAAGAGGTATGAGGTTAGGGGTGTGAAGTGATGGGTATGAAGAAACATTGATTTTTTTTTAATAAAAACTTGATTTTTTTGGATTTTATAAATTTTTTGAAAAAAAAAATATTTTCTAACGTTTTGATTTTTTTGTTTTTTTTTTTAAGGTTAAAAAATTAAAATTAAAATTTTAAAGTTCATAAGAAAAAAATTAAACTTAAAATTACAATTTCAAAGTTCCTAATTTTTTTAATTATAGTTTACAATTAAAAAAAACTTCTTTAATCATTTTAAAGTCTCATACCCCTATCTTCATACCCTTCAGTGCATACCCCTCACTTCATACCCCTAACTTCATATCGCTAACTTCATACCCATCAATTCATACCACTTTCTTCATAACACTCACTTCATACCCCTAAATTTAATTAATTAACATCTCATACCCCTAACTTCACACTCCTTTCTTCATACCTCTCACTTCATACCCCTTTCTTCATACCCTTAACTTCATAACCCCAACTTCATACCCCTTTCTTCATACCCCTAACTTCATACCCATTTCTTCATACCCCTAAATTCATACCTATAACTTCATATCACTTTATTCATACAACTTTCTTCATACCCATCACTTCAAACCCCTAAGTAATTGAATACTTACAAAAACCACTTTTTAAATCAATTAATGTCTCATATATATTTCTTCATACCCCTCACTTCATACCCCTTTATTCATACATCTCATTTAATACCCATTTCTTCATAGCCCTAACTAATTGAATACTTATGAAAACTACTTCATTAATCAATTAAGATCTCATAACACTCATTTCATACCCCTAACTAATTGAATACTTATGAAAACCACTTCATTAATCAAGTAAGGTCTCATACCTCTCATTTCATACCCCTAACTTCATTCATTTCATACCCCATAACTTCATACCCCTTTCATCTTACCCCTAAATTAATACCCCTAAATTCATACCTCTTTATGCATAGCCCTATCTTCATACCCATCACTAAATACCCCTCACTTCATATCCCTATGTAAATGAATACTTACAAAAATCACTTCCTTGATCAATTAATATCTCATATCGCTTTCTTCATACCCCTCACTTCATACCCCTTTATTCATACCCCTAACTAATTTAATACTTACAAAAACAACTTCTTTAATCAATTAAGGTATCATACCCCTCACTTCATACCCCTAACTTAATTCACTTCATACCCCTTTCTTCATACCCATAACTTCATTCACTGCATACCCCTTTCTTCATTCACTTCATACCCCTTTATTCATACACCTAACTTTTACTTCATACCCCTAACTTCATACCCCTCACTTCACACCCCTCACTTCACACCCCTCACTTCATACCCCTTTCTTCATATCCATTTGTTCATACTCCTAAATTCATACCCCTTTCTTCATACCCCTAACTTCATACCCCTTTCTTCATACCCCTAAATTCATACCTCTAACTTCATACCCCTTTTTTCATATGCCTTTATTCATACCCATCACTAAATACCCCTCACTTCATACCCCTAAGTACTTGAATAATTACAAAAATAAATTTTTTAATTAATCAATATCTCATAGATTTTTCTTCATACCCCTCAGATGATACCCATTTCTTCATACCCCTCACTTCATACCCCTTTCCTCAAACCCTAACTAGTCGAATACTTACAAAAGCTACTTCTTTAATCAATCAAGGTCTCATACCCTTTACTTTATATCCATAACTTCATTCACTTCATACCCCTTTATTCATATCCCTTACTTCATACCCCTTTCTTCATACACCTAACTTCATACCCCTAATTTTATATGTCTAACTAATTGAATACTTAAAAAAAACCACTTCTTTAACTAAACCCTAAACCTTAAAATCTAAACCCAAAATATTAAATTTATTAAATACATTAGGGTATGAGACATTAATTTATTAAGAAGTTATTTTTGTAAGTATTCAATTAGTTAGGGGTATGAAGTTAGGGGTATAAAGTTAGGGGTATGAGATATTGATTGATTAAAGAAATAGTTTTTGTAAGTATTCAATTAGTGAGGGGTATGAAGTGAGGGGTATGAAGTTAGGTGTATGAAGAAAGGGGTATGAAGGTAGGGGTATGAAGAAATGGGTACGAATTTAGGGGTGTGCATTGAGGGGTATGAAAAAACATTGTTTTTTTTATGAAAAAAATATTTATTTTTTTGGACTTTCTAAAGTTTTTGAAAAAAATTGATTTCCTAATGTTTTGATTTTTTTGTTTTTTCTAAGGTTAAAAAATTAAAATTAAAATTAAAATTTTGAAGCTCCTAAGAAAAAAAAATAAAAAATAAAGTTAAAAGTAAAATTTTAAAGTTCCTATTTTAATATTAAAATAAAAAAAAACACTTCTTTAATCAATTAAGGTCTCATACCCCTCACTTCATACCCCTCACTTTATACCCTTATCTTTATACCCCTCAATGCATACCCGTTTCTTCATACCCCTCTCCTCATACCCCTCTCTTCATACCCCTAATTTTAATAAATTAAGGTCTTATAACCCTAACTTCACACCCCTTTCTTCATACCCCTCACTTCACACCCATTTCTTCATACCCCTCTCTTCATACCCCTTCCTTCATACCCCTAACTTCTTTAATCAATTAAGGCCACATAACCCTAATATCATACCCCTCACTTCATACCCATAATTTATTTAATCAATTAAGGTCACATACCCATAATATCATACCCCTCACTTCATACCCCTAACTTTATACCCCTCAATTCATACCCCTTTTTCATACCCCTCACTTCATACCCATCTCTTTATACCCCTAACTTTAATTAGTTAAGGTCTCATACCCATAACTTCATACCCCTTACTTCACACCCCTTACTTCACACCCCTTATCGCTTACTTCACACCCCTTTCTTCATACCCCTCTCTTCAGACCCCTTGCTTCATACCCCTAAATTTATATCCCTAACTTCATACCCCTTTCTTCATACCCCTCACTTCATACCACTAACTTCATACCCCTTTCTTCATACCCCCTATCTTCATACCCCTAAATAATTAAATACTTACAAAAACCACTTTTAAAAAAAATTAATGTCTCATACCCCTAAATTCATACCCCTAACTAATTGAATACTTAAAAAATCCACTTCTTTAACTAAACCTTAAACCCTAAATCTTGAATTTATGGGTATGAGACATTAATTTATTAAAGAAGTGGTTTACGTAAGTACTCATATTTTTTATGGATATGAAGTGAGGGATATGAAGTTAGGCATATGAAGTTAGGGGTATGAGACATTAATTGATTAATGAGTTAGTTTTTATAAGTATTCAATTAGTGAGGGGTATGAAGTGAGGGGTATGAAGAAAGGGGTATGAAGATAGAGGTATGAAGTTAGGGGTATGAAGAAAGGGTTATGAAGTAGGGTGTGAAGTGAGGGGTATGAAGAAATATTGATTTTTTTTAATGAAAAAATATTGATTTTTTTTTTTTTTTTTTTATGAAAAGACATTGATTTTTTTTTTATGAAAAAACATTGATTTTTTTTTTATGAAAAAACATTGATTTTTTTTTTTATTTCTAAAGTTTTTGAAATTTTTTTATTTTCTAATGTTTTGATTTTTTTGTTTTTTTTTCTAAGTTTAAAAAATTAAAATTTTAAAGTTCCTAAGAAAAAAAATAAAAAATAAAAGTTAATATAAATTTTTTAAAGTTTATTTATTTATTTTTAATTAAAGTTTACAATTAAAAAATTAAAATTAAAATAAAATTAAAATTAAAAAATATATTTCTTTAATAAATTAAGGTCTCATACCCCTCAATTCATACCCCTTACTTCATACACTTTCATCATATCCCTCTCTTCATACCCTTAACTTTAATCAATTAAAGTCTCATACCCCTAACTTCATATCCATCACTTCACACCCCTTTCTTCATACCCCTCACTTCATACCCCTTTCTTTATACCCCTTTCTTCATACACCTCACTTTATTATTATTATTATTATTTTCTTAGGAACTTTAAAATTTTAAGGGGTATGAGACATTAATTGATTAAAGTGGTTTTGGTAAGTATTCAATTAGTTAAGGGTATGAATAAAGGGGTATTTAGTGAGGGGTATGAATAAAGAGGTATGAAGAAATATGTATGAATTTAGGGGTATGAAGTTAGGGGTATGAAGAAAAGGGGTATGAATAAATGACTGTGAAGTGAGGGGTATGAATTTCAGGGTATGAGACCTTAATTGATTAAAGTTAAGCATATGGAGAGAGGGGTATGAAATGAGGGGTATGAAGATAGGGGTAGGAATTGAGGGGTATGAGACATTAATTGATTAAAGAAGTGGTTTTTGTAAGTATTCAATTAGTTAAGGGTATGAATAAAGGGGTATGAAGTGAGGGGTATGAATAAAGAGGTATGATTATAGGGGTATGAATAAAGGGGTATGAAGTGAGGGGTATGAATAAATGACTATGAAGTGAGGGGTATGAATAAATGACTGTGAAGTGAGGGGTATGAATTTTGGGGTATGAGACCTTAATTGATTAAAATTAAGCGTATGAAGAGAGGGGTATGAAGTGAGGGGTATGAATTTAGGGGTATGATGTTAGGGGTATGAAGTGAGGAGTATGAAAAGTGGTATGAATTGAGGGGTATGAAGTTAGGGGTATGAGACCTTAATTTATTAAAGAAGTATTTTTTTAATTGTAAACTTTAATTAAATAAAATAGGAACTTTAAAATTTAATTTTTTTTATGAACTTTAAAATTTTAATTTCAATTTTTTAACCTTAGAAAAAAAACAAAAAAAAAATCAAAATGTTAGAAAATCAAAATTTTTCAAAAACTTTAGAAAATTCAAAAAAATAAATGTTTTTTTTCAAAAAAAATCAATGTTTCTTCATACCCCTCACTTCACACCCCTAACTTCATATCTCTTTCTTCATACCCCTAAATTCATATCCCTAACTTCATATCCTTTTCTTCATACCCCTAACTTCATACCCCTCATTTCATACCCCTCACTTCATACCCTTGACTAATTGAATACTTAAAAAAACTAATTCTTTAATCAATTAATATCTCATACCTCTAAATTCATACCCCTCACTTCATACCCCTAACTAATTGAATACTTACAAAAATCATTTCTTCAATTAATTAATGTCTTATACCCCTAACTTTAGGGTTTAGGGTGTAGGATTTCGTTAAAGAAGTAGTTTTTGTAAGTATTGAATTAGTTAGGGGTATGAGATATTAATTGATTAAAGAAGTGGTTTTCTTAGGAACTTTAAAATTTTTATTTTTTAACCTTAGAAAAAAACAAAAAAATCAAAACTTTAGAAAATCAATTTTTTTTAATAAACTTTAAAAAATCCAAAAAAAACAATGTTTAAAAAAAAAATCAATGTTTCTTCATACCCCTAACTTCAAGGTTTAGGGTTTAGGGTTTAGAGTTTTGTTAAAGAAGTGGTTTTTGTAAGTATTAAATTAGTTAGGGATATGAAGTTAGGGGTATGAAGTGAATTAATTTAGGGGTATGAAGTGAGGGGTATGAGAACTTAATTGGTTAAAGAAGTGGTTTTTGTAAGTATTCAATTACTTAGGGGTATGAAGAGAGGGGTATGAAAAAAGGGCTATGAAGTGAGGGGTATGAAGAAAGGGTTACGAATTGAGGGGTATGAAGAAAGGGGTATGAAATGAGGGGTATGAAGTTAGGGGTATGAGACTGTAGCACCCTAAAATTGGCATAGTTAAACCCTTAGTAAAAAGATAAAAATTTGAATTTTAACCTCGAAATCGCCCGTTAACCACCTGCCTCATTTTTCACGCCATTTTTAGAATTTGTTTTGACCGTTGGACAATATCGTCGCCAATAAGACGAAATCGTCCCAGATTGGATGAATTCGTCTAGAATAGAACGTCCAGATGATTTCGTCCCAAAACTAAATTTTCATAATTAGTTTATGTTTCAACAGCCTCTCTAACTTGGGCAAAAGCGTGGCTGCGCAATTAGATATTCCTCCATTGGAGATCTCCCAGATTGGGATGATCCCCAACCTCCTAACCTCTCCCTAATCCTATATAAACTTGGGATTTTCCTAGTTTATCTCCCTGGCTGATCATTTTCCTGTAACTCTAGTTTTTAATGTATTAGAACATCTTCGCACCCATTATTTGCATTGTATATTTTTAGGTTTTCTTGTTGGATTTTATTGTGTTTCAGCTGGAGGAAGCTTGGATCATTGCAGGAAATTCCACACAATTTTGGACGATCTTGTCGAGATCGACGACGATCTCGTACGATTACAGGCAATTTCGACTACAATCCAGATTGGGAGAAATTAGAGCCCTAAGTTTTATCTTTATGTCTTTCTTTCTTATTTTATTATGCATCAGTTTGATTTATTCCTATTTTTGCATCCTAGAGTTCACCTCATGTAGCATAAATGCATGATAAAGTTAAAATAAGTCATTAAAATAGTGAATTTCCTTTAACCTGTTATCTGGAGTTATCATTTAAGCAAATTTATTGTACTTCTATCATTTTGCATTATATTTGTAGTTGCATTTTGGTTTTTGGTGTCTGTCTCTATGATTGTAGGTTTCTGATGAATTCGTCTAACAAATTTGTCAGATCGACGATGATCTTGTCTAATCTCAGACGATCACCTGTGATTTGGACGATTCTATACAATTACAAACGATCCTATCATTCGAGATGATTTGGACTTCTACAAGCTTCAGAATATTCACCAGACATCTAGAATCAGGTACATTCTTCTCTATCTCACATATTCCCTGTATTTAGGATTCATTCATGCTTTTTGTATTTATATAAATTGGCATTTTCATGTAGAATAACTTAGATTCATTTTGGCCAACCTAGGAATCTGAATGAATGATTATAAAAATGAACACATAAAACTCATTCTCAACCTAGGCATGGAAACTGCCACTCAAAGTTTCCTGGTGAACCCACCATCCATCGAAAATTCACCCTGATACCCCTCCCTCGAGAGGCGTGACCTTCAAAGGACCTCTTAGTCCAAGGTATTGTTTCATCCTTCTAGCATCCCCTTTCGAGCACGAATCCTTTAGCCTGAAGGTAAAGGTGTGAAAAATTTGGGTCGATACATTTTGGTGAACCCAATGTGAAAACTAAAAACCTTTTGAAAAAAAAACACAAAATATAAAAAAATAAAAATAATAATATAAATGCATTATTAAGAACATCTAGAATCATTAGAATATTGTTAAGTTTGCATATCATACTTAGATGGTAGATTATAATAAAAGACAAGCTATCACCATAAATGTTGAAAATCAATTAACACCCATAGAAATTACCTTTGTGCTTAGAGTACCTCAAACAAATAGAGTCCAACCTTTGTGGGACGAACTTGATAGGAGATTGGGTATTATTTCATCTAGATCAACAAAACTTAGGCAAATTAAGAGGTTTGTCCTAGATAGAATCTTGGATCCTGATTAGGTGACTTTGTACCATGAACTTCAGAGAGCTTGCCATAGGTGGTTAGCCGATAAGAGAGAACTTGTGTCTTCTGAACTATACACCTTTGAGGAATACCTTGAGAACGTAGTTGTAGTACATAAATTTCTATCTCGTATAGAAGATCAAGAAGTCGTTCTTACAAATAGAAAGAGATGGAATAGAGTTCCTAGAGCTGTGTTATATCGAGAGTATTGCCATGAACTTTATTTCTATAGGGCAGAGTCCGAAACAGATCATATCACCATAGCACACTTTGTCAAATTCTTGAAAAACCACTTTCAATTTTAAGAGGAGCATTTCATGACTCCTGATGAACTTGATCCTATTAATGATATTCATAAACTATTTATAGAAAACTAAGTCATTTGTTTTTGTTATTTCTTGCAATTAGTATGTTGTTTATTATCTTTATATTATTATAAAAACAAAAAAAAAAAACACAAATATAACAAAATCAAAATATTTTTTTAAGTATTATAGTAGGTATATAATTAAAATATATACCTCTCAACCCTATCACATATATATATATATATATATATATATATATATATATATATATATAAAATGTGATTAAAATTCAGTCATTGTGCTTAAACTTAGATTTTAGCAAATATATATACATATACATATATATATATATATATATATATATATATATATATATATATATATATATATATATATATATATATATATATATATATGTATATATATTTGCTAAAATCTAAGTTTAAGCACAATGACTAGACTTAGGAATGGAAAACAGACTGAAGTAGAAGAAGATTGGTTAGGAAAACCATTAAATAACCCAGATGTCCTTCCTAAGGACCCAATTCAGGAAGGAACTCTAGATCAGCAAGAATAAGAGTTTGTTGTAGGAAATGAACAAGAAGAAACTGTTAGAGGGGAAGGATCCTCATCCCCTAAAATGTCTTCGGGAGGAGCTGTTACTTTTGAGAACATGGAACATTTTTGGAAGTTCATCAATACTAATATTGATGTTCTTAATAGAGCAGTCCATATGGACAAGGATCAAATTAGTGACACTCAAGAAACCCTAGAAGAAGTATATCACACATGCACTAATCCCTTGTCCTTTGTTGATCAAGAAAGTGATCAAGCTGGACCATACAATTTGGATATGGCCGCTATAATCCAGAACACACAACAACAATAGGTTACCCAACCACCTAAAGTGCCTGTTAACAAGCCTAGAGTCATTCCTTCACAAAATAAATCTTCATTCATTGCTCTATTTTGCCAAGCTATTGATCAACATACCTTAAACCAAAAAAAGCCCAAAACAAAACCAAACACCAATTATCAACAATCTGGGATACAACATAATACCATTAAAAATCCCCTTCATAATATCCTTCCTACCAACACTTTACATAATAGCAATATAGCATCTAATCCTTATGTCACGCCATCATACACTCACAAATCCCATACTCATGTGCCACCGAACCAATATGGTGGACAAACTAGTAATATTGAAGCCATGGTGAAACAGTTAGTTTCCCGCATGGACCAGATAGATCCCTACCATCCCTCGTATAATTATCGAGATATGTGTAGTCAGCATTTAGATCCTATAGTCGTAGCACAACCATATCCTAAATATTTTCCTATGCCTGTCCTACCCATATATAAAGGAACCGAATATCCCATAGAACATCTTCGTATGTTTAGGATAGCATGTCATGATATATCACATGATGACTTGTTATTACTAAAAATATTCTCGAAAATCTTAGGAGGAATGGCATTAGAGTGGTATTATCAACTACCCACTAATTCTTTGAGGAATTTCGAAGAAACAGCCGAGTCTTTTGTTCATCAATTTAGTGCCTACATCGAAAGGCATGTGACCATTAAAGATTTGTACAACTTAAAATAGGACAAATATGAATGCTTTTCTGATTTCCTAGCTAGGTGGAGATAGTTGATAGGAAAATTGCACTTTATGTTACCTTATAAGGAAATGTTGGACATCTTTATTAACAATTTACAAGAAAAACTATCCTACGAGTTATCAACTACTACCTTGACCACCTTCAATAAGGCTATAGAATTAGCTCGAAGAGTGGAAGATGCTCTCATTAGGAGAGGTCAACTTAAAAATAAAGACGATGAGAAAACATCCAAAAATCAATATAAGAATAAAAAATTTGTAGGTGATGGAGTCACCGATAGCAAAAATATTGCTACTATTAATGTTACGAAGACAACGGAGAAGTTTATACTGAAACCTTGTGATAAAACTCCTTGAGAATTTACTAGGTTAAATCAACCTTTATCAACTATTCTATAGCAATTATTAGAGCAAGGTTTGATTCAATTACCCAATATCTAGGAACCTGATCCAAATATACCTGGATATAGAGCTGATTTACACTGTGATTTCCATAGAGGACCTGGACACTCTGCCAACTCTTGCAAAAGAAAAAAAATAACATACAAGACTTAATTGATAATAATGAGATGGAGGTGCAAGCATTTCAACCTTAGCAAAATCCTCCTAATAATACTCAACAGAACATCCCCCAAAATCAGAATCAGAATGCCAATCAGTCATTGGACATCTTTCAACATCCTTTACCAAAACATGGTAAGGATGTGGCTAATCAAATTGAACATCATAATGTTACCCCTCCTACCTGATATGTAGGGACTATTAGTGGGTATTTACCTGATCATGATCAAGAAACCTTTGACACAACATTATCTGTGGTTACGACCAGGCCTTTACATAATACTCAGACACCTGATCTTAGTGATACAGAATATGAGACTGAAAGTGATATGGAAATCGCATCAAATCAATCGAATAGTTCTGAAGATGAATTGAATACTATTCACCCTATCATAAGTTCTATGGTTCTAGAAGAACCATTTCCAAGAAGAGTCACTACTAGACCATCCTTTCACCAATTACTTTCTAATGAGTAAGCCATAAACACTAGACCAAGACCCATCCATCATCCACAAAATAATATTGTGGGTACCATTGGAGCTATTACTAGACAACAGGCTCAAAACTATCAACAAGATCAAATTCAGAACGATGGATCAGCTCGATTCGAAAGTTCCTAATAAAGGGAATCATGCACCTAATGTTCAACCTAAACCCCCTTATAATATTAATGAACAACTATCAAATATTATAGCTAGAATTTCCCTTTTGAACCTTTTAAGATCTTCTCCTACACATAGAGATGAATTAATGCTCACATTAAGCCAAATGATGGTACCACAAGTGAAAATGATTGAAAATACAACTAAACATTCTATTATTTACAACTTAATTTATAGGTTCTAAAGGCCCAAAATACATAACCAAACCCACCAAATCATGGATTTGATCTAATATGCTTAACCATAAGCTACAATAGTGCAAAGGAGAATGCACATAACTTCTATGTTAAGAAAGGAAGGAAAAAATTCTAACTAGAAGATCCTTTAGCTAACTTGAAGTTCACTCTTCCTACTTTGAGTTCACACTTCCTAACTAACACTCCTAAATGACAACTAGAAGATAACTAGTGCCCACAAGTGCATGTGAGAAGGAGACTCACTTACAATATTAATTTTCAAGAAATAAACTATGCAAACCTAGCTAGGAACTACTAGAGGGGTCATATGAGTGATCAAACATCAATCCTCATCATGCATCCCAAGAATAGAAGCATTGGCCTCCAATGCATTCAGAAGAGTAGGAAATTCATGGGACATCTGATGAAAAGAAATCCAACGAGACTGATGCGACAGCTGTCATCATCGAGCCACAAGATATGAGGTGGTAGACCCCTGGCGAGGTTGTCGAGTCTTTGTGTCATAGATCTGATCAGAATCCAATGGTAACTGAGAATTAGGAACCACGTCCATAGGATGACTGATAGCTGGTGCGGTCTCCAATGTAGAGTCAAAGTACAACTTCAAAAGATCTACATTGACGATGTCATGAATTCCCAAGTGTGTAAGAAGATCAAGGCGAAAAGCATTCTTGGACACTTGTTGAAGAATAATATAAGGCCCATAGCGAATCGGTTTTATTTTACTATGAGTCTTATCAGTAAAACGTCGCTTGTCAAGATGCAACCAAACTTTGTCACCAACCTAAAATGGATGAGGAATTTGATGTCAATCCATGGCCTTTTTCTACTGCTGCTGTGTCTTTTGCAAAATATCAATCACCTTTGATTGAAGATTGTGCAAGTGCTTAATAAATGAGTGTGCCTTGTCTTGCTCCTTCTGAAGATGTGAAGTGACAGGAGAAGGCAAAGACAAAGGTAACTCATAAGGTGCCAAGGGCTGAAATCCCATACAAACCTCAAAAGGTGAGTGACCTGTAGAAGAATGTAGGGCCCTATTGTAGGCATGTTCAATATGAGTGAGACTTAAGTCCCACTTTGCTGGTGAAGCGTGATGATAGATTCATAAAATTTGCACAAGGGTACGGTTTACCACTCCAATATGCCCATCTGATTGCGGATGATAGGTGATGGAAAAGTTAAGGGAAACTCCCAAAATTTTCCATAAAGAACGCCAAAAGTGACCCACAAAGCATGAATCACGATCTGATATAATGCTGGTAGGTAGACCAAAGGAATGCCAATTGCTGTCAAAGAACAATTGGGCTAAGTCTGCTACAGAACTTGTCTTACGACATGGAATAAACTTAGCCATCTTATTGAATCTGTCAACCACCACGAACACACAATCATGTTGTCGCACTATCATGGGAAAACCACTAACCAAATCCATGGAAATGCTTTCCCAAGGATGAGAAGGAATGGGCAAGGGCATGCCTAAGCCAAACTTCCTGTTAGCTGGTTTTGAGCGACAACAAACTGCACACTGTTTGAGAAATATCAACACATCCCTCTACATTTTAGGCCAGTAGAAAAATCTTTGCAAGTGATGAAGTGTTTTGTGCTTCCCAAAGTGACCACCATAAAGTGTAGAATGATATTCCTTAATAAGTGACACTCTAGGCTCACAAGGAACACAAACCTTGTCCAATTTGTAAAGAAGTCCTTCTTTGATGTAGAAATCTTGGAAAGGACGCAAATTGGAAGAAGAAGGCTTACTCACTTGCTCAAATATTTTCCCAAAATCAGGATCTTGTGGATACTGATTATGCCAAGTCTTAAATCCTAAGTGTGAAGTGGACATAAGTGTTAAGGCAAGAGCGGCAGGAGGCCTACTCAAACAATCAACAACAATATTACTCTTCCCATTTTTGTACTTGATCACTAAGTGAAATTGTTGGAGGTAAGAGGCCCACTTCATATGTCTTGATTCTTCAATTTTACTTTGAGATTGTAAAAACTTGAGAGGCATATGATCAGTGTGTACTACGATATCTTTTCACAAAAGATAATGTCTCCAATAATTGATAGCTTGAACTAATGCATACAACTCATTGTCATATGTAGAATAGTTCAACTTAGTAGTAGAAAAAGTTTTTGAATGATAAGCAACTAGATGACCATTCTGTTTGAGCACAACTCCTAAGGCAACTTTAGAGGCATCCATTTCAATCTCAAAAGGTTGAGAGAGGTCAGGTAAAGTTAACACAGGTGTTGTACAAAGTTTATTTTTTAGTTTCTCAAAGGCAATATCTTGTATTTTCTCCCAATGAAATGGAACTTTAGACTTAGTGAGATAATGCAATGGAGCTGCAAGAGTGGAATATTGAGGAATGAACTTGCGATAAAAATTTGCAAGTCCTAGGAAACTCCTTAACTCAGTGAGAGTTGAAGGAGGGGACCACTTAAGTAAAACATCAACTTTCATGGGATCTACCTGAATTCCACTTTCACTAATCACATAACCAAGGTAAGAAACTGAAGTATTGCCAAAATAACACTTGGAAGAATTGGCATATAATTGATTCTTCACAAGAAGATCAAGTGTATGATGGATATGCCCAAGGTGTTCCTCCCAAGTTTTTGAGAAAATCAATATATCATCAAGATATATTATTACAAATTTGTCAAGTACATCACAAAACACATCAGTCATCAACCTCATGAAGGTTGCAGGAGCATTAGTAAGACCGAAGGGCATGACCAACCATTCAAAGAGGCCCATCTTCGTCTTAAAAGTTGTCTTCCATGTATCCTCAGCTTGGATACGCACTTGGTGATATCCAATTTTGAGATATATTTTTGAAAAGAACTTAGCTCCTTGGAGCTGATCTAATAAATCATCAATGCATGGTAATGGATATCTATTCTTTACAAAAATTTTGTTCAAAGCACGAAAATCAATGCATAATCTCCAAGTACCATCTTTTTTAAGAACTAAAAAAATAGGTGATGCACAAGCAGAAGTACTTTCCTTAATGAAACCCTTAGACAACAAATCTTCTATTTGCATTTTTATTTCTTCATTTTGAAAAATAGATTGTCTATACATGGGTGCATTAGGTAGTGAAGAACCAGGAATGATTTCAATGTTGTGATTAATTGTGTGAATTGGAGGAAGAGACTTTGGCTCCTAAAATATGTGTGAGTAATTTTGCAATAATTTATCCATTGAAGAGTGTTTATTTGTAATGGATGTGGATGTAGGAGTGTGTTGAGAGCGAATGAAAATTAGAGCAACCTCACCACCCTTTTTAATTGCCTTTTGTGTTTGCTTGGAATTTAGAATGATATTAGGAGTGTTGGTGCTTTTTATGAGGAAGACCTTACCATATTTTTGAAATGTGTAGGTTCTTTTGAAAGCATCATAAATAGCTCTCCTATCATACTAAAAATTTTGTCCAAGAAAAATCCCACAACAATCCATAGGAGTCACATCATAAGTGACTTGATCTATGAACTATGGGCCGAGTACAAATTTTAATGTGCAAGTGTGAGTGATTTTTGAGCCTCTTCCACTATCCTTCCAACCCAAAGAATAAGGTTGAGTATGAGGCTCCATAGGTAACTTCAATCGCTCGACAATGGACCTCGCAATTATATTTTTTTGCGAGCCATTATCCACTATACAATCTATTGCAAAATTATGGAGCAAATGAGCTCGAGTGATGAACAAAGCATCACGAGCACTCCCTGATGAACTTACATTTACCAAGGTAACATCATTGAGCTTACCTCGTAATTTTGTGTATACTCTACTTTCTCCTACTGACTCAAGGGGACCTTTGGAAGCATCCTGTTCTTGAGTAGTGATGACTAAACTTTTCTTCTTAAGCTTAAAACAATCTGCTTTTTCATGACCTTTTTTCTTACAATAGTTACAAAACTTTTTAGAAGAAGAAGAAGAAGAAGAAGAAGAAGGAGTAGAAGCGAAAGGAGAAGGAGAAGAAGGAGATGGATAAGAAGAATTCTTCTTTTGAGCAAAGTTCTTATTTTGTGAGAAAGAACTATTGCCTTTTGATGAGTTCGCAACCACTTAAGTAGCAGGTGCGTGGAATGCCTACGAATGCGCCTTAAAATTGTCCTCTGCAAGTTGCACCTGGTTGAAAACTGAATCCAATGTTTCGATAGAAACAAATATAATTTCCCTGTACAAATGCTCCAACAAGCCACTTTGAAATTTGAGAATCAAAGCTTTAATATCTTCCTCCACATTCAAAAGTATCATGTACCTATTGAATTGAAAGATATATTCCTGCACAGTCATATTAGTACCTTGTCGAAATCGAAACCACTTAATTACCAATTCCTTAGAATAATTGGAAGGATAAAAATTGGTCTTAAGATAGTCTACAAGCTCATCCCAAGAGGTGAGTTCATCATGACCTCTTTTTCTTTCAATAAGTACTTTAGCTAAACCAGAAAGTTTTAGCTTAGCATATGGAACCATATCCTCATCTGAAAGCTGAGTGTAAGAAAACCAAGAACTCATGTCAAGAATCCAACTATTCAAGACTTCAGGGTTCCAGGATCCATCATAAAGTGACACTTCACAACGAACTCTCAGGTGAGAATCATGAGCAGAAGTTGAATCATTATGGATAGAAATATCATTTACCTTCATTGCAAGGTTACCGAGGACTTCTGCCATGGTAGTATCATTAGCTTTATCTACTAAAGCATTCACAATATGTGCAACTTCTACCAATTGGGCAGCCAAGTCAAAATCCATATGAAACCGGGTATAAGCCAGAAGTAACAAGGACAAAAACACTTAAAAATTAGGGTAAAATCTAAAAATACCCTGTTACAATGCAGTGCCTTGAAAATTACCCCTAAGGCTAAATAAAAATTTAACTTAACCTAAGGTTTAAAAATGTCTTTTATAATTTATTAATTTAAAAATAACTTAATTAAAATTTGAAATTAATTAATCAAAAAGATTAATTAAATTTAATTAAGATATTTAAAAATAAATTAATAAATAAATAAAAACAATTACATGCAATTCTAAACCTTAGATAAAGTAAAAATTAAACAACTTATTTACCCTGTCAAGTCCAAGTTAACCTGTCACTGCACTCCCTGTTAGCCTGCATGAAAATTTGCAATCTGCTGTTGCATGGATTTTGAGGCACTAAAATGCATGATCTGCAAGGAAATTTGCAATTTTTTTTCTTCAAGGGGAAAAAGTCTAGGCAATCTGGTGTTGCACAGATTTTGAGGTTGTTATCTTGCATGCAAGCTGCAGCCTGCCTGGCCAAATAATTACCAGGAAATGCGCTAATGTCTATCATATTCTGTAGGCATGACAGCGCCTGTTGGTTGTTGGCCTGTGATGCGGCACAACCGAAATCCCGTCAGCTGTGTGGCACGTCATCGTTCGTGCCTACGTTTCTTGCAGGTGAACGGATAGGACGCGACAGGTCCAGCATGTGCTGGAGCATGTCAAAATTGGTAGGTGGGACAGTGCCTGTCGCCCTATTAGCGTCGGTAGGCCTGACAGCGCCTACCAGCATGTCGACCTACGACGTGACATAGCCGACGTCCCGTCGGCTGTGTTGAACATCGGTTGACGTCCGTTGGTAGCCGATAGTCAATGTCTGTTGACTGATGGACGTTCGGTGGCCGACGTCGGTAGGCATTGGCGCTGCTTCGTCAGTCGAGCATGCCTACAAATATTGGCCCTCGGATCCTGCAAAGATGGGGCCGAGGGGCCAAAAATTTATATATATATATATTTTTTTTTTGTTTATTTTTTTAATAAAAATAAATATATATTTTTATGAAAAATAAAAGAAATAAATAAATTATATATATATGAAAAAATATATATATATATATATTTATATATTTATATTTTAAATAAAAATTTAAATAACTTAATTGTTATTTTAAAAATTAAAAATTTAAATTTTACAATGATTTCAAAGAACTAGGTAATTTGACCTAAGAAATTTCAAGAAATTTTGTAAATTTTTCCTCAAACCAGTAGCAGGATTGAAAATCCTGCTATTCAAGACTTCAGTAGCACTCCTTTCAAGATCTAGTTGACACACGACAAGCGTTTGAAAGGCCACCAGATCCAAGTCGACACACGACCTGGTATAGTTTCTCCTCAGTCTTCAAGACTCCTCAATGGCAGGAACAAATGGCTCCCTAATGCATATTTCACCGTAGGAGTAGTCCAAACTTGCCAAGGGATTTTTTTAAGAGAGGAATCAGGGTAAAATTTTCCTATACCTTTTGAGCATAAGTAAAAAGTTGGAACGAGGAGTTTGACGCCTAAGGAACTTCCTTCTATGAATGATTTTCAAGCTCCCCTTGAGCTTGAACTGAGTTCTCAATGAGAAAGAATTTCTCATGAAAAACAATCTATCTCCTACCCTCTCACCTCACAAGCCCTAGTGCAAACATAAACTAGGCTCTGATACCAATGAAAAGGATTGAAAATCCAACTAAAAATTCTATTATTTACAACTTAATTTATAGGTTCTAAAGGCCCAAAATACATAACCAAACCCACCAAATCATGGATTTGATCTAATATGCTTAACCATAAGCTACAATAGTGCAAAGGAGAATGCACGTAACTTCTAAGTTAAGAAAGGAAGGAAAAAATGCTAACTAGAAGATCCTTTAGCTAACTTGAAGTTCACTCTTCCTACTTTGAGTTCACACTTCCTAACTAACACTCCTAAATGACAACTAGAAGATAACTAGTGCCCACAAGTGTATGTGAGAAGGAGACTCACTTACAATATTAATTTGCAAGAAATAAACTATGCAAACCTAGCTAGAAACTACTAGAGGGGTCATATGAGTGATCAAACATCAATCCTCATCAACAAGACATTCAACCTGAAGCCATGACCAATACTATAATAACTCGAGAATTCAATTGTATTGACTTTCGAGATAGAGACATACCGCAACATAGTTTACATAAGGATAACCCCTTGTATATTACTGCCTTAATTGGATATGTAGCAGTCAAACGAGTCTTGATTGATAATGGTTCATCTTTAAACATCTGCACTTTTGACTTCTACCAAAGATTTTGGTTTAGAAGTGATGAAATGAAAGGAACTGATATGATCATAAAAGCCTTCAATGACAAAACACAAGAAACATGTGGAGTTTATACTATCCCATTGCACGTTGGTCCGAGAACCTTAGATACAACCGTGTTTATTGTACATTGCCCTGCATCGTACAATATACTCTTGGGTCACCCTTGGATCAACACGATGCGATATATTCCCTCAACTTTATATTAGTGTGTTAAATTCAAATTTAAAAATCAGTTGGTTACCATTCATGGTGATCCTAGACCCTTTGATATGTGTGTTTTGGCAGAACCTGTTGGAGTTAAAATTTTCCTTGCTCTGTCATCCACACATCCTAAATCTTATTATCCATCTAAAAATGTGAAACACACACCCACAATGTCATCTACATCTTCTCCATCAGTTCCACTTCTACATATAGCTCAACCATCCTCTAAACAAACCACATTAGGACCTCAGAAAGATCCTAATCCCACAACCAATGCTTCTTGTTCTACTCCTATAACTTCCATACCTATAATAGACCCATATATTGACACCTCTACATTGTCTACATCCACCAAAGTCATATTATCCACATCTAAAGATGTAGGAAACGTTCCCTCTACCTCTTATGCTCTTACTGACGAGCTCTTACCCGATTTATCTAAAATTCTTATATCAAAGAAAATGAATGCTTCTATGCAAGATTCCCTTATTTTAAATAATTTTCCACCATATCCTCATACCTTGGGCCTCCCACAGCCTATGGGAAGTACTTACCAAGTCGGGAGCTGTGCTTTTATTTATAAGGGATATGACTACGGTAGAATACCCAGAAACATTAGAACGCATCATGATGGATATGCTCGATGTTATTTTACTAATGAGTATATTAAAGCCAAATATATAATGCTTAAATTGGGATATAAAGGGAAATGTTTGGGACCCTTCCAGAATGGTATGAAAGAACCTTTTGAGGTAGAGACGTGGCCCGCCCGATGTGGTGTGGGCCTATTTCCTAGTAAGGGTCAGCCCTTCCCATTTGAGGATGATGACCATCTCATATGTTATCAAGATTATTTGGATGAGCGTGATGCTTTGCGTCTAAAAAATAAGCCATTCACATGTAATATGCTATCTATAGCTTACCCTGAGATGATCGTTGAATCCGATGATGAGTTGGAGGGAGATATCTTCCATGATGTCTCCGTTGAAGAATTATTGCATAACAAATTTTATTTTGATGGCTCTATACCTAGTATAGCCCAGCTTGAGGCCACGACTCCTCAAGAAGAATTATCCAAGTTAACCTTGGAAGAATTACAAGAATTGGGCGTTTCACTCACCCCACCTAATTTTGAGAGAGATCTCCACATGGAAGTAGAAAATGTCATAAAAATTAACATTGGAACCGAGGATAATCCTCACATAATCAACATTGGATCAGAATTGAGTCAAGAAAAACAAAATAAATACATTGCATTTCTTAAAGAATATGAAGATGTTTTTTCTTAGACATATGAAGATATGCCAAGTTAGACCCTTCTGTAGTCATGCATCACCTAGTAGTCCATCCGGATGATAAACCTCTTAAACAAAAACTTAGAAAAATGCATCCTAAAGTGGCCTTACTAGTCAAAGGGGAGTTGGAAAAACTCCTGAATGTTATTTTTATACAAGCCATTGATTATGCTGAATGGATCTTGAATGTAGTTCCAATAAATAAGAAAGAAGCTACTAAGGTTAGGGTTTGTACAGACTTTAGAGATATTAATGCTGCATGCCCTAAAGACGATTTTCCCATTCTCAATATGGATCAGATCATTGATTTTACTACTGGGAGCAGAATGATATCCTTAATGAATGGATTTTTTGGTTATAATCAGATCAGGATAGCTCCTGAAGATCAGGCTAAAACAACATTTATTACCCCTTGGGGGACCATTTGTTGAAAGTGATGCCATTCGGTTTGAAGAATGTAGGTGCAACATATCAACGAGCCATGAATTATAACTTTCATGATATGATGCATGATATACTACATGATTATGTAGACCACATTATAGATCGTTATATTAAAGAAGATGATCATTTAGATGACTTGAGAAAAGTATTTGATCGGTTAAGGGAATATCTTATCCGATTGAATCCAACCAAATGTATATTTGGAGTTAATTCTAGTAAATTATTGGGGGTTATAGTTTCTTTACATGGCATAAAAATTGACCCTCTCAAGATTGCGGCTATCACTGATATGCCCGCACCCACAAACATATCTAAATTATGGAGTTTACAAGGTAAGCTTCAAGCTATCCGTCGCTTCATCAACAAGTTGGCGGATAAAACCGGACCCTTTCTTAAGCTTCTTAAGAAGGATGTCTCTTTCCATTGGGACAATGAATGTCAGGAAGCATTTGAACTCCTCAAACAATATCTCCTTAACCCACCTGTACTTTCACCACCTAGACCTGATCACCCATTTATCTTGTATATTTTTGCTTCAGATTTTCCTTTAGAAGCTATGTTAGCTCAACTTGATGATGAGAAAAGAGAGCGTGCTAATTATTATATTAGTAAAACCTTAATCAGTTATGAAACCCGCTACACAACATTAGAAAAATTATGTCTAGCAGCCATATTTTCTACACAAAAACTATGCCATTACATGCTTAGTCAAAAAACGTATGTTATTGCTAAATCCGATCCCTTGCGGTATCTCATGAGTCGACCTTATTTATATGGTCGCACAACAAAGTGGGTTCTTGCGCTAAGCGAGTTTGAACTCATGTTTATAGGACAAAATTCTGTTAAGGGTCAAATCATAGCAGATCAATTAGCTGCTGCACCCTTAGAGTCTACCCATCCCCTCATCATTGAGTTTCCTGACGAATGCCTTAAACTAGAGGTAGACCATCCAGAGCAATGGTCCCTATACTTTTATGGAGCCCGATGCATGAGTGGGGCTGGTGCAAGTATTATTTTAATATCTCCACAAAAACATATTATACCTCTATCCTTTAAATTAACGTTTACCTGTACTAATAACACTGCTGAATATGAGGCTCTAATCCTTGGATTACGAGCTGCCTTGGCACTGAAAATTAAAAATCTATTAGTTTTTGGTGATTCTCAACTTTTTATAAATAAAATTAATGATGTTTATTAGACTAGAGATGACAAATTGCATCCATATAAAGCATATGTATTACAATTAATATCTTTATTTGAGCAAGTTACCTTGGAAGCTATTCCTAGAACTAGCAACCACATGACTGATGCTATGGCTGCAGCTGCATATCTTTTACCCTTGGAGTTAGATGACGAATATGCTACCATCATTATTCGTCGACTCTAGGAACCCGCTTCAAATAAATCATGCTTAGAACCTTTGGATGTGTTTCTAATCAACGAAACTACTCCTAAACCTTGGTACACTAATATATTCAATTTTCTTCAAAATGGGACCTTCCTTGAAGGTTTTAATAGAAGCCAGCACCGGTTATTACGTAGACAAGAAAGTCGCTTCGTGATAATTTGCAATACGTTATATAGGAGATCTTTTGAAGGTATCCTACTGAGATGTTTGAATCTAGAAGAATCTAGATCAGCTTTGAGTGAAGCCCATGATGGATCTTGTGGGGGACACTTCAGTGGTAGCGCCATTGCTAAAAAGCTCCTTAGGATAGGATATTTTTGGCCTACCATGGAGAATTAAGCAGATGATTACGTGCACCATTGCAAAAAGTACCAAAAAAATGTTGACCTTGTCCATGCGCTCGCATAAGAACTATAGGTTATTTCATCTCCTTGGACCTTTTCAAAATGGGGCTTAGACATCATTGGAAAAATCAATCCTATGTCATTTGATGGACACAAATTCATCATAACCGCCACCGAGTATTTTACGAAGTGGGTTGAAGCTATGCCCTTAGCTTCCTGCACTGGAACCCAAGTTTCCAAATTTATTTTTAATCAAATTATTTGTAGGTTCGAAATTCTTGCAAATCTCATCTCGGATAATGAAAGTTGTTTAAAAAATAAAGATGTCAAGAAATTATGTCAAAAATATAAAATTCAACATCGTTGGTCCACTCCCTATTATCCTCAAGGTAATGGCCAAGCAGAAGCATATAATAAAACATTAATTAAAATCCTCAAAAGATTGGTCAATAAATCTGGTCGAGATTGGCACATCCAATTATACCCTGCTTTGTGGGCTTATCGAACTAGCGTTTGCACTCCCATGGGCACTTCACCTTTTGTTTTGGTTTATGGCGCTGAAGATGTTTTTCCATTTGAATTAGAAGTTCCTTCTTTAGCTCTACTACTTCAAGATACTGAAGTAGGAGATGAATATCATGCTGGCAGATTTAGTCAGCTGGAACTCCTAGATGAGAAGCGCATTAATGCTTTGGAGCATCTTCGAGCCTACCAGAACAAGCTTAAATGAGCATACCTCAAGAAATTTCATCATTGATCCTTTGAGTTCGATGACCTTGTCTTAAAAGAAAATAAAAAAAATACTAATGCAACTAAAGACCTTAAAGGTAAATTTGAGCCCAATTGGCTTGGACCATATATTATCACTGCTAAATTTGGATCGGGAGCATATAGATTAGCTACTTTAGATGGTAAATATCTTAAAGAACCTATGAAAATTATGCATCTTAAACGCTATTATGCGTAAATATGGTCATTTCATCATTGTATATATTTTGCATATTGTTTCATTTTAGTAATTTATGTAAAAATTCCAAAAAAATTACTATTATTTATTTTCAATTCATAAATTAAAACCAAAATATAAAAAAATCAAAATCATCAAAATCTTCAAAAAACATTTTCTATTTTTTGCACCTGTTAATTCTTGAAGTATTGCACTTATATTTTCAGTTATTTTGGATAAATTAGCATTTATGTGGAATCCCTCACTTTCACACTCACATGAATAAATATCTCAATTTTATTTGGTATGATTATTAATCTCTCTTATATCAAAGTTCACAGTTGAATTAAATAAAGTTTTGAGCATAGAGAACTGATCTTGTTATTTACTTGAACCAAGTACACATTTTCACACTAAAATGATTTCATTGCAAATTCAATACGATGCTACATAGTAGAAGTGGTTTCTTGAGCGAAAAGTTTCCCCTGCTATCCTATCATGCGCATGGTCTAGAATATTTGAGAATTGAAAAAAGGACAAGCTCACCCCTACCCAAAATAAAAATCCCTTACTCTACAGCCAATTTGAGAAAGTATCCCTAGTATAGGAAGAAAAAGAAAAAAAATCAAGAAAAATTATGAAAAAAAAAGCATTATTTCCGTATCATTTTGTACAATTTCAGCCATATTTCAGCATTATCTTAGTGGCAAGCAAAAATACAAAAAGAAAAAGAGAAAAGAAAAAGAGAAAAGAAAAAGCCAAATAAAACCCCTTTCCCTTACCCCTTGAAAAGAAAAGAAGGGTGAATGAGCTTGAATCCCTGGAATTCTCAATTATTCAAAAAATGTGAGGTAAGCCCCATAAAAGGTGGTTTGTGCCCAACCTGATTGGCCTTGGGTAATTTCTAGCGTGGTGATATGTCTGTCACATTAGCGACCTTCTTTTATACAGATCTATGTCTACTTATGGATTAGCTAGCTCTTGAAGACCCGAATTACATAGTAGTCTGGTATGGTTACATGCATATAAATCATGGTCAACGAACACTTATTTGGTTAATTCAAATTACTTGTATCAAATCATCTTGCTCAAAATTGGTGAATGAACAATACAATTGCACACACATTTGTATTTGAGAGATTTTGTATCATTATGATAGATCAAGATCGTCAATGAACTCACATATGCACATGGGGTTCCTTATAAATCTAAATCTTGTCTTTGGATAATTTAAAATATTTATGCAAATCTTCTAGAATAATTTTATTTTCTTATTTGAGAACATCTGTTTCGTATAAAAACAATTACATACATGTTTTTCAAAAATCCAAAATTTCTTTCAAAACATGCAATAAAGTCATATATTTTTTACTTCCGCAACGATGGTATAATTCCTAAACCTAAACTGGAATTTTATGCCTAGCGCAAGTCCTCATCTTATATTTTCTATTTATTTCAAAATAAAAAATCAACTATGCAATAAAACTATTACAATAAAATTTCTTCTTTGGATTTCGCGATGATGGTATAAGTCTATACCTATAATTCTATGCCTAGCGCAAACCATTGTTTTAATTTTATCTCCCATTTATTTAATTCATAAAAACATATGGCTTACATCATTATTTTACACAACTATGCTTTAAAAAGAACGATCACTGTTTCTATTTCATTTCATTATGTCAACATTCGATTTTGCAATGATGGTATAATTCCTAGGCAATTATTCAAATTTCTATTCTACTTAGGAATTTTATGCCTACCAAAAATCACATTTTTTTATATATTTCATGCATAATATTTTCATGAAAATATTAAAACAAATAATCACCATCATTATTTTTCATCATCACAACACAAAGCCTTAAGACAGTCCCTTAAGCACTCTTTTACTTTTAACAATATTTCTATACTGGGATTAGCTTGACGACCTAGCGAGCGGCGAATCCATGAAATGGTCATATAACAGCGACAATGTCCTTTGAAATTATTGTTAGAAGTCCCTTTATTTTCATCAAATCACACCACAAACAACCAATTTGTTTATATCATATTATTTCATTTAAATTTTACAGCATGACATAAAATTATAATATTTCCAACGACATAATTTCATGAATCATCAATCAACAGTTCAAATATTAAAGCATCATAAAACATATGCACAAGTAATATCACAAAAATATCACACACACATATATATATATATATATATATATATATATATATATATATATATATATATATATATATATATTTATCAAAATTATGTACATCATATCAAAACTGGATTGGTATGCCACAATCTATACCCTAGCATACTCAATCCTCTCAAAAATATATACAGTCTGTAGTTAGTGTGCAGCTAGTCTCGAGAAGCCCTCGAGCTCTCAGCCTCATCTCCTCTCCCACCCTGAGGTGGAGGAGGTGGCCCCATCGAATTCCATGTTGTGTCACACATCCTTGAGGATGATCATGATGATGTCCTCGACAACCCCATCATGACAGGCTCCATAATAGGGGTTGGCAGTGGTATCCTTTGGTTCTTTGGAACCATGTGATAGTACAACCCCTGGTAGAATGTGATCTAGGCAATAGCCTGTGCCAGATCCTGAGTGCTCACCCCTCTACTCTGAGCCCTGATCCATGTAGCCTCATCTTGTAGCATCTGCACTTGAGCTCAGAGGTGGGCATTCTCTGCCTAGATAGCTACCATCTCACTGCTCTCCCCCACATCGACACCCTTGCCCTTATGGGGTGATGGTGGTCTATCCCTCTATTGAGAAGGGAGTCTCTTCGACTATTGCAGTCTCTCCAAAACTTGTGGCACTCTTCGGTGTTTCTCCTACAAATATTGTCGTTGCTCCCTCCCTTCATGACTCCTCATTGCATTAATGGTAGCCTAACATTGCCTCCCCATTTGTTGCACAACCACGTGCATTGGACCCTGTGCCCTCGTCATCCAAGGAGGGTGGATGCCTACGTACCAAGCATCATATCCGTTAGCAAACCCAACATTGTCCCCATCCATTGGTTGAATTGGGGCATCATCTATGTCCTGGATCTAGAATCACTGCATATCTAAAGCCTTTCTCAGTGTGGTATTATCCTGGACAGTCCGGGAGTACTCATAATCCATGAGAGAAGGGATCCCATGTTGAAGACCGAACTATCATAAAACTTGGTCATAGCGATGGAGCTCCACCTCTCCCTGCTTCATCCTCAACTCGCCTAATGCGAGCCAACTCTTGTTCATCCTCTCCCCACATTGGATGCTCTCTCCATGGCCTCTAGGTGATCTGGTCAGGAATGAGGTCATCTAGTAACCTCTGGGACATCAGTAGATCTACCCACTGCTGTGACCCTCTCCAGATCCACCAATAGAAAACCCGAGGTCTCTCCTGGTCAACCCCTATCAGTGGAAGCCCTATCGAACTCCACACCACAATGTGCTCCCAACACCAAACCTGTAGCAGCGATGTCAAAACTAGACATCGACTGCCCTTGTATACAACCCCATGTAGGATCCTATACAACTGGCACAATACAAAGCTGCCCCATGCAAATCTATAACCGTGGTCTCTCATATTGTAGACCGCATATGAGAGGAGCCATGGTAACCTACATCTGCTCTGGTGGCATAGCAGTAGATCACCTACTACCCCTGCCAAAACCTGAGTCAATCAAGATGCCCTAGGCATCTTCCTTAATGTCTCGATGTTCACTCTGACCGTCTCCAAGGCGAAGCTAGGGTCACCGCACAGCCTCATCATGGCATGGCCTTGATTTTCCGTACGAGTCATAAACTGCCCATGTATGGGGATCCTCTAGATTCTCCATACATCCTCTAGAGTGGGAGTCATCTCCCCTATCAGTAGCCAGAAGTAGGACGACCCCGAATACCACCTCTTCACTAGGGTTGTCAGTAGCCCCATGTCTGTAGGTATTTGTGGCATCTCTGCCACATGCTGTAGTCTGACCTTTGATAGTCGGTCTCATTTTGCCTGATCGAGCACGGCCACGTCATCCCTGAGACCCCCGTGTTTCCATTCCTGACTCTTTAGCAATCCCCTCTATAAAATTAATAATAAAACAACAAAATTCATTAATAGATAATCATTAAAATTAGTTAAATTAATTTCATCTCATAAAAAAAACATGATATCATCTATTATTGGACGATATCGTCCTAAATTGAGTTAAATCGTCCTTTGTAGGATGAAATCGTCTTCAATTTCCCAACTTGGGAATCAACCCTTGTTGGACGAAATCACCCCTATTTTGCTGATTTTGCCCTTAGACGAAATCGGTGACCTAGGGACGATTTCGTCCTGACGTCATCGACAGCCTAAAAATGGCCGTGATGCCCCAAAAGTAGTCCAAATTTTAAGAAAAAAATCACATAAATCAAATTAAAAACATGCCACATTAAGTTTAGAGCCTTACCCGCAACCCGCGTTAGACCTCTACCGATCTATGTGTTGTTTCCACCATTTCCATGTTTTTACCTCAAACTTTCGATTTGGGTAAAAACACGGAGGGGGCACCATAGTAAGCAGTCGTACGATTCGACCTAGAATCGTCATCTAAAAAATGGAATAAATTTTTGCTTTCTCGTAAAGCATAAATAACTCGTCTTTAACGCATTTTCTTCAAAAAATTTGCTAAAGAGGGGGCAAAATGTAGCACCCTAAAATTGGTGCAGTTAAAACCTTAGTAAAAAGATAAAAATTTGAATTTTAACCTCAAAATCGCCCGTTAACCGCCTGCCTCATTTTTCATGCCATTTTTAGAATTTTTTTTGACCGTTGGATGATGTCATCGCCGATCAGACAAAATATTCCCAGATTGGACGAATTCATCTGGAATAGAATGTCCAGATGATTTCGTCCTAAAACTGAATTTTCATAATTAGTTTCTATTTCAACAGCCTCTCTAACTTGGGTAGAAGCATGTCTGCACAGTTAGAGATTCCTCCGTTGGAGATCTCCCAGATTGGGATGATCCCCAACCTCCTAACCTCTCCCTAATCCTAAATAAACTTGGTATTTTCCTAGTTTATCCCCCTGGCTGATCATTTTCCTGCAACTCTAGTTTTTAATGTATTAGAACATCTTCACACCCATTATTCGCATTGTATATTTTCAGGTTTTCTTGTAGGATTTTATTGTGTTTTAGCTAGAGGAAGCTCGAATTGTCGTAGGCGATTCCACATGATTTCGGACGATCTTGTCGAGATCGATGACGATCTCATACGATTACAAGCGATTTCGATTGTAGTCTAGATTGGGGGCAATCAAAGCCCTGAGTTTGATCTTTTTGTCTTTATTTCTTATTTTCTTATGCATTAGTTTGATTTATTCCTATTTTTGCATCCTGGAGTTCACCTCATTCAGCATAAATGCATGATAAAGTTAAAATAAGTCATTAAAATCGTGAATTTCCTTTAACCTGTTATCTTGAGTTATCATTTAAGCAAATTTACTGTCACTTCTATCATTTTGCATTATATTTGTAGTTGCATTTTTGGTTTTTGGTGTCTATCTCTGTGATTGCAGGTTTCTGACGAATTCGTCAGATCAATGACGATCTTGTCTGATCTTAGATGATCGCCTATGATTTGGATGATTCTGTACAATTGTAGATGATTCTATCATATTCGAGACGATCTGGACTTCTACAAGCTTCAAAATCTTCATCAGACATCAAAAATCAGGTACATTCTTCTCTATCTCACATATTCCCTGTATTTAGGATTCATTCATGCTTTCTGTATTCATATAAATCAGCATTTTCTTTTAGAATAACTTAGATTCATTTTGGCCAACCTAGGAATATGAATGAATGATTATAAAAATGAACACATAAAACCCATTCTCAACCTAGGCATGGAAACTGCCACTCAAAGTTTCCTGGTGAACCCACCATCCATCAAAAATTCACCCTGATACCCCTCCCCCGAGAGGCGCGACCTTCAAAGGGCCTCTCAGTCTGAGGTATTGTCTCATCCTTCTCGCATCCCCCTTTCGGGCACAGATCCTTTAGCCTGAAGGTAAAGGTGTGAAAAATTTGGGCCGATACAAAGACCTTAATTGATTAAAGATGTGTTTTTATTTAATTTTAATTTTTTTAATTGTAAAATTTAATTTTAAAAATACGAACTTTAAAAATTTAATTTTAAATTTATTTTTTCTCTTTTTTTCTTAAGAACTTTAAAATTTTAATTTTTTAACCTTAGAAAAAAACAAAAAAATCAAAATGTTAGATTATCATTTTTTTCAAAAACTCTAAAAAAAAAAAAATCAATGTTTCTTCATACCCCTCACTTCACACCCATAAATTTATACCTCTAACTTCATACCCCTTTCTTCATACCCCTCACTTCATAACCCTCACTAACTGAATACTTACAAAAACCAAATTTTTAATCAATTAATGTCTCATTCCCCTAACTCCATACCCCTAACTAATTGAATACTTACAAAACTACTTCTTTAATCAATTAATATCTCATACCCCTAAGTTTAGGGTTTAGGGTTTAGTTATAGAAGTGGTCTTTGTAATTATAAAATTAGTTAACGATATGAGACATTAATTGATTAAAGAAGTATTTTTTTAAGTATTTAATTAGTTAGGGGTATGTAGTTAGGTGTATGAAGTGAGGGGTATGAAGTAAGGGGTATGAAGTGAATGAATTTAGGGGTATGAAGTGAGGGGTATAAGATCTTAATTGATTAAATAAGTGGTTTTTGTAAGTATTCAATTAGTTAGGGGTATGAATAAAGGGGTATTAAGTGAGGGGTATGAAAAAAGGGATATGAGACATTAATTGATTAAAAAAGTGGTTTTTGTAAGTATTCAATTACTTAAGGGTGTGAAGTGAGGGGTATTTAGTGAGGGGTATGAAGAAAGGGGTATGTTTAAATGGGAATGAAGTTATGGGTATAAATTTAGGGGTATGAAGTAAGGGATATGAAGTTAGGGGTATGAAGAAAGGGGTATGAAGTGAATGAAGTGAGAGGTATGAAATCTTAATTGATTAAAGAAGTGGTTTTTGTAAGTATTCAATTAGTTAGGGGTATTAAGAAAGGGGTATGAAGTGAGGGGTATGAAGAAAGGGGTATGAAATGAGGGGTATGAAGAAAGGGATATGAGACATTAATTGATTAAAGAAGTGATTTTTATAAGTATTCAATTACTTAGGGGTATGAAGTTAGGGATATTTAGTGAGGGGTATGAAGTTAGGGGTAAGAATTTAGGGGTATGAATATAGGGGTATGAAGTTAGGGGTAAGAATTTAGGGGTATGAATATAGGGGTATGAAGTTAGGGGTATGAATAAAGGGGTCTGAAGTGAATGAAGTTAGGGGTATGAAGTGAGGGGTATGAGACCTTAATTGATTAAAAAAGTGTTTTTTGTAAGCATTCAATTAGTTATGGGTATGAAAAAAGGGATATGAAGTGAGGGGTATGAAGAAAGGGGTATAAAATGAGGGGTATGAAGAAAGAGATATGATATATTAATTTATTAAAGAAGTGTTTTTTGTAAGTATTCAATTAATTAGGGGTATGAAGTGAGGGGTATGAAGAAAAGAGTATTAAGAAATGGGTATGAATAAAGGGATATGAAGTTAGGGGTATGAATTTAGGAGGTATGAAGAAAGGAGTATGAAGAAAAGGTTATGAAGTTAGCGGTATGAATAAATACGTATAAAGAAAGGGGTATGAAGTGAGGAGTATGAATAAAAGGGTGTGAAGTGAGAGGTATGAAGTTAGGGGTATGAGACCTTAATTGATTAAAGTTATGGGTATGAAGAGCGGGGTATGAATAAAGGGGTATAAATAAAGCAGTATGAATTGAGGGGTATGATGTTAGGGGTATGAAGTGAGGGGTATGAAGTTAGGGCTATGATACCTTAATTTATTAAAGAAGTGTTTTTTTTTTAATTAATTTTTTTTTAAATTGTAAACATTAATTAAAAAAAATAGGAACTATTAAATTTTAATTTTAGCTTTAATTTTTTTCTTTTTTTCTTAGGAACTTTAAACTTTTGATTCTAATTTAAAATTTTTAACCTTAGAAAAAAAAAAAAAAAAAATACATTAGAAAATACAAAAAAATCAATGTTTCTTCAGGCCCCTCACTTCATACCCCTTTATTCATACCCCTAACTTCATACCCTTAACTTTATACCCTAACTTCATACCCCTCACTTCATACCCCTCACTTCAAACCCCTAACTAATTGAATACTTACAAAACCAATTCTTTAATCAATTAATGTCTCATACCCCTAACTTCATACCTCTCACTTCATACCCCTAACTAATTGAATACTTACAAAAACCACTTATTTAATCAATTAATGTCTCATACCCCTAACTTCAAGGTTTAGGGTTTAGGGTTTAGTTAAATAATTTATTTTTAAGTATTCGATTAGTTAGGGGTATGAGACATTAATTGATTAAAGAAATGGTTTTTGTAAGTATTTAATTAATTAGGGGTATGAAGTTAGAGGTATAAAGTGAGGGGTATGAAGTAAGAGGTATGAAGTAATGGATATGAATAAAGGGATATGAAGTGAAGGGTATGAGACCTTAATTGATTAAAGAAGTGGTTTTTGTAAGTATTCAATTAGTTAGATGTATGAATAAATGGGTATGAAGTTAGCGGTATGAAGAAAGGGGCATGAAGTGAGGGGTATGAAGAAAGGGATATGAAATATTAATTGATTAAAGAAGTGGTTTTTTTAAGTATTCAATTACTTAGGGGTATGAAGTGAGGGGTATTTAGTGAGGGGTATGAAGAAAGGGGTATGAATAAAAGGGTATGAGGTTAGGGGTATAAATAAAGGGGTATGAAGTGAATTAATTTAGGGGTATGAAGTTAGAGGTATGATACCTTAATTTATTAAAGAAGTAGTTTTTGTAAGTATTAAATTAGTTAGGGGTATGAAGAAAAGTGTATGAAATGAGAGGTATGAAGAAAGGAATATGAGACATTAATTGATTAAAGAAGTGGTTTTTTTAAGCATTCAATTACTTAGGGGTATGAAGTAAGGGGTATGAATTAAGGGGTATTTAGATAGGGGTTTGAGGATAGGGGTATAAAGAAAGGCGTATGAATAAAGGGGTATGAAGTTAGGGGTACGTATTTAGGGATATGAAGTTAGGGGGTATGAAAAAAGGGTATGTAAAAAGGGTATGAATTTAGGGACATGAAGTTATGGGTATGAAGAAAGAGGTATGAAGAAAGGGGTATGAAGTGAGGGGTATGAAGAACGGGGTGTGAAGTGATGGGTGTGAAGTTAAGGGTATGAGACCTTAATATATTAAAGTTATGGATATGAAGAGAGGGGTATGAAGAAAGGGGTATGAAGTGAGGGGTATGAATTGAGGGGAATTATGTTAAGGGTATGAAGTGAGGGCTATGAAGTTAGGGGTATGATACCTTAATTGATTAAAGAAGTTTTTTTTTTTTTTTTTAATTTTTAATTGTAAACTTTAATTAAAAAAATAGGAACTTTAAAATTTTAATTTTAACTTTAATTTTTTTCTTCTTTTTCTTAAGAGCTTTAAAATTTTAATTTTTTAAGCTTAGAAAAAAAAATAAAAAAATCAATACGTTAGAAAATTAATTTTTTTTCAAAAACTTAGAAAATCCAAAAAAATCAATATTTTTTCAAAAAAAATCAATGTTTCTTCCCTCACTTAACACCCCTTTCTTCATACCCCTCATTTCATACCACTCACTAATTGAATACTTACAAAAATCAATTCTTTAATTAATTAATGTCTAAACCTAGGTGTTGTAGGTGAGTTGGAGAGGAGGTGTTGTAGGTGAGTTGGAGAGGAGAGGGCAATCCTCGAAGGGAGGTCCCAGGTTCGAATCTCCACCCTACCAAAAATTTGAATTGGGTATCTAAAATCCAATTGATAATGTTGGTGTGGGCAGGGTCGGGTGCGACTCCCGGGTGACTTTGACGGTGTAGAACCCCCTGTTCATGGTCTCTCAGACCAAGGCGGTCCTATAAGGGGTTTTTCGCTTTAAAAAAATATAATTAATTTCTAATACCCTTAAATTCATGCCCTTAACTTCATACCCCTCACTTCATAACCCTAACTGATTGAATACTTACAAAAACCACTTATTTATTCAATTAATGTCTCATACCCCTAACTTTAGGGTTTAGGGTTTAGTTAACAAAGTGGTTTTTGTAAGTATTCAATTAGTTAGGTGTATAAAGGTAGGGGTATGAGAAATTAATTAATTAAATAAGCGGTTTTTGTAAGTATTTATTTAGTTAGGGGTATGAGGTTAGGGGTATGAAGTGAGGGGTATGAATTAGGGGTATGAAGAAAGAGATATGAAGTGAATGAAGTTAGGGGTATGAGACCTTACTTGATTAAAGAAGTGGTTTTTTAAGTATTCAATTATTTAGGGGTATGAATAAAGGGGTATGAAGTAAGGGGTATAAAGAAAGGGGTATGAAGTGAGGGCTATGAAGAAAGGGATATTAGGTATTAATTTATTTTAGAAGTGGTTTTTATAAGTATTCAATTACTTAGGGGTATGAAGTGAGGGGTATTTAGTGATGGGTATGAAGAAATGGTATGAATAAAGGGGTATGAATAAAAGGGTATGGAGTTAAGGGTATGAATAAAGGGTATGAATAAAAAGGTATGAAGTGAGGGGTATGAATAAAGGGATATGAGACATTAATTGATTAAAGAAGTGGTTTTTTTAAGTATTCGATTACTTATGGGTATGAAGTAAGGGGTATTTAGTGAGGGGTATGAAGAAAAGGGTATGAAGTTAGGGGTATGGAGAAAGGGGTATGAAGTGAGGGGTATGAGACTTTAATTTATTAAAAAGTGGTTTTTGTAAGTATTAAATTAGTTAGGGATATGAACGAAAGGGTATGAACTGAGGGGTATTAAATGAGGGGTATGAAGAAAGGAATATGATATATTAATTGATTAAATAAGTGGTTTTTGTAAGTATTCAATTACTTAGGGGTATGAAGTGAGGGGTATTTAAAGAGGGGTATGAAGATAGGGGTATGAATAAAGGGGTATAAAGTTAGAGGTATGAATTTAGGGATATGAAGAAAGGGGTATGAAGTTAGGGGTATGAAGAAAGGGGTATGAAGAAAGGGGTATGAAGTTATGGGGTATGAAGTAAGGGGCATGGAGTTACGGGTATGAAGAAAGGGGTATGAAGTGAGGGGTATGAAGAAAGGGGTGTGAAGTTATAGGTATGAAGTTAGGGGTATGAGACCTTAATTGATTAAATTTAGGGGTATAAATAAAGGGGTACGAAGTGATGGGTATGAAGTTACGAGTATGAGACCTTGTGTGATTAAAGAAGTGTTTTTTTTTAATTTTTTTAATTGTAAACCTTAATTTAAAAAAAAAATAGGAACTTTAAAATTTTAATTTTAACTTTAATTTTTTTTTTCATACCCCTAACTTCATACCGCTCACTTCATACCCCTTAATTTATACCCTTAGCTAATTGAATACTTACAAAAACCAATTATTTAATCAATTAATGTCTCATACTCCTAACTTCATACCCCTCACTTTATAACCCTAATTGATTGAATACTTACAAAAACCACTTCTTTAATCAATTAATGTATCATACCCCTAACTTTAGGGTTTAGGGTTTAGTTAAAGAAGTGATTTTTATAAGTATTCAATTAGTTAAGGGTATGAAGTTAGGGGTATTAATAAAGGGATATGAAGTGAATGAAGTTAGGGGTATGAAGTGAGGGGTATGAGACCTTAATTGATTAAAAACTAGTTTTTGTAAGTATTCAATTAGTTAGGGGTATAAATAAAGGGGTATGAAGTGAGGGGTATGAAGTGAGGGATGTGAAGAAAGGGATATGAGACATTAATTAATTAAATAAGAGGCTTTTGTAAGTATTCAATTACTTAGGGGTATGAAGTGACGGGTATTTAGTGAGGGGTATGAAGAAAGGGGTATGAATAAAGGGGTATGGATTTAGGGGTATGAATTTAGGGGTATGAATAAAGGGGTATGGATTTAGGGGTATGAATTTAGGGGTATGAATATAAGGGTGTGAAGTTAGGGGTATGATGTTAGGGGGTATGAAGAAAGGGGTATGAATTTAGGGGCATGAGGAAAGGGGTATGAATTTAGCAGTATGAAGAAAGGGATGTGAAGTGATGGGTATGAAGTTAGGGGTATGAGACCTTAATTTATTAAAGGTAGGGGTATGAAGAGAGTGGTATGAAGAAAAGGGTATGAAGTGAGGGGTATGAAGATAGGGGTATGAAGAAATATATAAGAGACATTAATTGATTAAAGAAGTTTTTTTTGTAAGTTTTCAATTACTTAGGGGTATGAAGTGAGGGGTATTTAGAGATGGGCATGAAGATAGGGGTATGAAGAAAAGGGTATGAATAAATGGGTATGAAGTTAGGGGTATGAATTTAGGGGTATGAAGTTAGGGAGTATGAATAAATGGGTATGAAGTTAAGGGTATGAAGAAAGGTGTATGAAGTGAGGGGTACGAAGAAAGGGGTGTGAAGTGAGGGGTTTGAAGTTAGGGGTATAAGACATTAAATAATTAAATTTAGGGGTATGAAGAGAGTGGTATCAAGAAATGGGTATGAAATGATGGGTATGAAGTTAGGGGTATGAAGTGAGAGCTATGAAATTAGGGGTATGAGACCTTAATTTATTAAAGAAGTGTTTTTATTTTATTTTAATTTTTTTAATTGTAAACTTTAATTTAAAAAAATAGGAACTTTAAAATTTTAATTTTAACTTTAATTTTTTTCTTTTTTTTCTTAGTAACTATAAAATTTAAAAATAATTTATATTTTTTAACCTTAGAAAAAAACTAAAAAATAATTATGTTAGAAAATGAATTTTTTTTCAAAAAATTTTAAAAATACAAAAAAAATCAATGTATTTTCAATAAAAAAATCAACGTTTCATCATACCCCACACTTCACACCCCTAACTTCATACCCCTTTCTTCATATCCCTAACTTAATATCCCTAACTACATACTCCTTTTTTCATACCCCTAACTTCATACCTATCACTTCATACCCCTCAATTCATACCCCTCACTAATTGAATACTTATAAAAACTAATTCTTTAATCAATTAATGTTTCATACCTCTAATTGATATAATACTTACAAAAACCACTTATTTAATCAATTAATGTCTCATACACCTAAATTTAGGTTTTAAGGTTTAGGGTTTACAATTTAGTTAAATAAGTATTTGTAAGTATTTAATTAATTAGGGGTATGAATTTAGTGTTATGTGACATTAATTAATTAAAAAAATAGTTTTTGTAAGTATTTAATTAGTTAGGGGTATGAAGTTAGGGGTATGAAGTGAGGGGTATGAAGTAATGGGTATGAAGTAAGGGGTATGAAGTTAGGGGTATGAAGAAAGGGGTATGAAGTGAATGAAGTTAGGGGTATGAAGTGAAGGGTATGAGACCTTAATTGATTAAAAAAGTGGTTTTTGTAAGTATTAAATTAGTTAGGGGTATGAATAAAGGGGTATGAAGTGAGAGGTATGAAGAAAGGGATATGAGATATTAATTTATTAAAGAAGTGGTTTTTGTAAGTATTCAATTACTTTGGGGTATGAAGTGAGGGGTATTTAGTGAGGGATATAAAGAAATAGATATGAAGTTAAGGGTATAAAGTTAGGGGTATGAAGAAAGGGGTATGAAGTAAGGGGTATGAAGTTAGGGGTTTGAAGAAATGGGTATGAAGTGAATGAAGTTAGGGGTATGAGACCTTATATTAAAGAAGTGGTTTATGCAAGTATTCAATTAATTAGGGTTATTAAGAAAGGGGTATGAAGTGAGGGGTATGAATAAAAGGGTACAAAGTGAGGGCTATGAAGAAAGAGATATGAGACATTGATTGATTAAAGAAGTGGTTTTTGTAAGTATTCAATTACTTGGGGGTATAAAGTTAGAGGTATTTAGTGAGGGATATGAAGAAAAGGTTATGAATAAAGGGGTATTAATTTAGAGGTATGAAGAAAGGGGTATGAATTTAGGGGTATGAATAAAGAGGTATGAAGTGAATGAATTTAGGGGTATAAAGTGAGGTGTATGAGACCTTAATTGATTAAAGAAGTGGTTGTAAGTATTTAATTAGTTAGGGGTATGAAGAAAGGGGTATGAAGTGAGAGGTATGAATAAAGGGGTATGAACTAAATGGTATGAAGAAATGGGTATGAAATGAGGGGTATGAAGAAAGGGATATGAGATATTAATTGATTAAAGAAGTGGTTTTTGTAAGTAGTAAATTACTTAGGGGTATGAAGAAAGGGGTATTAAGAAAAGGGTATGAATAAAGGGGTATGAATTTAGGGGTATGAAGAAAGAGTTATGATATTAGGGGTATGAAGTTAGGGGTATGGATTTGGGGGTATGAAGAAATGTGTATGAAGTTAGGGGTATGAAGAAAGGGGAATGAACTGAATGAAGTTAGAGGTATAAAGTGAGGGGTATGAATAAATGTGTATGAAGAATGGGATATGAAGTGAGCGTTATAAATAAATGGGTGTAAAAATGGGTATGAAGACATTAAATGGGTATGAATAAAGGGGTATGCAACCTTAATTGATTAAAATTAGGGGTATGAATATAGGGGTATGAAGAAATGGGTATGAAGTGAGGGATATGAAGAAAGGGGTATGAATTGAGGGGTATGAAGTTAGGGTTATGAGATCTTAATTGATTAAATTTAGGGGTATGAAGATAGGGATATGAAGAAAGGTGTATTAAGTTAGGGGTGTGAAGAAATGGGTATGAAGTTAGGTGTATGATTTTAGATAATCATTTTTTTTCTAAAACTTTAGAAAATCCAAAAAATCACTATTTTTTTTCAAAACAAAATTTAATGTTTCTTCATACCCCTAACTTTGTACCCTTTTCTTCAAATACCTAACTCCATACCCCTAACTTTATACCCCTTTATCCATACCCGTCACTTCATACACCTAACTTCATACCTCTCACTAATTGAGTACTTATAAAAACTAATTCATTAATCAATTAATGTCTCATACCCCTAACTTCATACCCGTCACTTCATACCCATAAAAAATGAGTACTTACAAAAACCACTTCTTTAATAAATTAATGTCTCATACCCATAACTTCAAGATTTAGGGTTTAGGGTTAAGTAAGGGGTTTGAAGAAATGGGTATGAAGTGAATGAAGTTAGGGATATGAAGTGAGGGGTATGAGACCTTAATTTATTAAAGAAGTAGTTTTTTTAAGTATTTAATTATTTAGGGTTATGAAGAAAGGGGTATGAAGTGATGGGTATGAAAAAAGTGGTATGAAGTGAGGGGTATGAAGAAAGGGATATCCGACATTAATTGATTAAATAAGTGGTTTTAGTAATTATTCAATTACTTAGGGGTATGAAGTGAGGGGTATGTAGTGAGGGGTGTGAAAAAAGAGGTATGAATAAAGGGGTATGAAGTTAGGGGTATGAATTTAGAAGTATGAAGAAAGGGTATGAAGTTAGGGGTATGAAGAAAAGGGTATGAATCGAATGAAGTTAGAGGTATAAAGTGGGGGGTATAAGACCTTAATTTATTAAACTAGATTTTGTAATTATTGAATTAGTTAGGCATATGAAGAAAGGGGTATGAAGCGAGAGGTATGAAGAAAGGGATATGAGACATTAATTGATTAAATAAGTGGCTTTTTTAAGCATTAAATTACTTAGGGGTATGAAGTGAGGGGTATTTAGTGATGGGTATGAAGAAAGGGGTAGAAAAAAAGGGGTATGAAATTAGGGGTATGAATAAAGGAGTATGAAGTAAGGGGCATGAAGTTAGGGGTATGAAGGGGTATAAAGTGAGGGGTATGAGACCTTAATTATTTAAATAAGTGGTATAAAGTGAGGGGTATGAAGAAAGGGGTAGAAAAAAAAGGGTATGAATAAAGAGGTATGAAGTTAGGGGTATGAATAAAGGGGTATGAATAAAGGATTATGAAGTAAGGGATATGAAGTTAGGGGTATGAAGGAAGGGGTATAAAGTGAGGGGTATGAGACCTTAATTGTTTAAATAAGTGGTATAAAGTGAGGGGTATGAGTGGTTTTTGTAAGTATTCAATTAGTTAGAGGTATGAAGAAAGGGGTATGAAGTGAGGGGTACGAAGAAATCTATATGAGACATTAATTGATTAAAGAAGTGGTTTTTGTTAGTATTCAACTTCTTTGGGGTATGAAGTGAGAGGTATTTAGTGAGGGGTATGAATATAGGGGTATGAATAAAGGGGTATGAAGTTAGGGGTATGAAGTTAGTAGGTATGAAGTTAGGGGTATGAATTTAGGGGTATAAATAAGGGGGTATGAAGTTAGGGGGTATGAAGAAAGGGGTGTTAAGTGAATGAAATTAGGGGTATAAGACCTTAATTGATTAAAGAAGTGGTTTTTGTAAGTATTCAATTAGTTAGGGGTATGAAGAAAGGGGTATGAAGTGAGGGGTATGAATAAAGGGATATGAGACATTAATTGATTAAAGAAGTAGTTTTTTTAAGAATTCAATTACTTATGGGTATGAAATGAGAAGTATTTAGTAAGGGGTATGAATAAAAGGGTATGAAGTTAGGCGTATGATTTAGGGGTATGAAGAAAGAGGTATGAAGAAAGGGGTATGAAGTTAGGGGTATGAATAAATTTTTATGAAGAAAGGGGTATGAAGTGAGGGGTATGAAGAAAGGGGTGTCACGTAAGGGGTATGAAGTTAGGGGTATGAGACCTTAATTGATTAAAGTGAGGGCTATGAAAATAGGGGTATGAATAAAGGGGTATGAAGTGAGGGATATGAATAAAGGGATATGAATTGAGGGGTATGAAGTGAGGGGTATGAAGTTAGGGGTATGAGATATTAATAGATTAAAAAAGTATTTTTATTTTATTTATTTTTTAATTGTAAACTTTATGTAAAAAAAGAAGGAACTTTAAAATTTTAATTTTGACTTTAATTTTTTTAATAAATTAATGTCTCATACCTCTAACTTCATACCCCTCACTTCATACCAATAGCTAATTGAATACTTGCAACAACCGCTTCTCTGATCTATTAATGTCTCATACCCCTAACTTTAGGGTTTAGGGTTTAGTTAAAGAAGTAGTTTTTGTAAGAATTAAATTAGTTAGGGGTATGAAGTTATGGATATGAAGTGAGGGGTATGAAGTGAGGGGTATGAAGAAAGGGATATGAGACATTAATTGATTAAATAAGTGGTTTACATAAGTATTTAATTACTTAGGGGTATGAAGTGAGGGGTATTTAGTGAGGGGTATGAAAAAGGGGTATGAATAAATGGGTATGAAGTTAGAGGTATGAAGAAAGAGGTATGGCATAAGGGGTATGAAGTTAGGGGTATGAAATGAGGGGTATAAAGTTAGGGGTATGAAGTTAGTATAAATTTAGGGGTATAAAGTGAATGAATATAGAGGTATGAAGTGAGGGGTATGAGACATTAATTGATTAAAGAAGTGGATTTTGTAAGTATTTAATTAGTTAGGGGTATGAAGTTTGTGGTATGAAGAAATGGGTATGAAGTGAATAAAGTTAGGGGTATGAAGTGAGGGGTATGAGACATTAATTGATTAAAGAAGTAGTTTTTGTAAGTATTCAATTAGTTAGGGGTATGAATAAAGGGGTATGAAGTGAGGGGTATGATGAAAGGGGTATGAATAGAGGGGTATTAAGAAAGGGATATGAGACATTAATTGATTAAAAAAGTGGTTTTTGTAAGTATTCAATTACATAGGGGTATGAAGTGAGGGGTATGAAGAAAGGGGTATGAAGTTAGGGGTATGAAGTTAGGAGTATGAAGAAATGGGTATGAAGTTAGGGGTATGAATTTAGGGGTTATGAATAAAGGGGTATGCAGTTAGGGGTGTGAAGAAAGGGGTATAAAGAAATGGGTATAAAGTGAGGTGTATGAGGAAAGGGATGTGAAGTGAGGGGTATGAAGTTAGAGGTATGAAGTGAGGGGTATTAAGTTAGGGGTGTGAATATGTTGGAAATATGAACAGGTTTTGTTGTCATTGATGTCAAGTAGTCAGGATCATTAAGCATCAATTTCAGTGAGCAACATCAGTTTCAGGTTTTGTAATCAAGTGCAAAAGAAAGATTGCTTCCAGGTGATTAGATGAGGTCTAAAGGGCAAAAAGAAGGCCCAAGGAAAATAATATTATAATATTTTATTATAATATTAAAAGGTCTAAGGTCAAGACCTAAAGATTTAAATTAATTATAATAATTTCATTATAAATTAATTTGTAATTTAATTTGATTAACTCTAAGTGTTATTAAGTTAATTATAAATTAATTATAATTAAATTATTAGTAATTTATGATTTAATTTTGTAAACCCTAAAGTTTAGGGTTATGAGGGCACAAAGGTTTAATTAATTTGAAATTAATCTAATTATTCGAACGTCGATGTCTTTAGTACATGGCACATTGCATATAAGAAGGGGAAAAATTTATACCAAATACTATTCATGCGATCCATTTTATTTATGCAAAAATCATGCACAAGAGGAATAATTGCATGTGTTAAAATAAGTTAAGAGGTAGGGAAGAAGACAAGGAAGTGGGGAGCCCACTTCACGTTGCAAGGTGTTGGGTAGCATGATTGGTAGCCAAAGGCTACGCTAAGACATTGGCTGGTGTAAGGTTGAGGGATCGAATCCTATTGTCTGCGTTTTTGCTAAGCGAAGGAAGTTTTCATTGAATTCTACACGGTCGATGAAGGACAAAAGGAAGGTGCTTGTATTTCTCTTTTCATGGAGGCACGTAGCCCACGTGGTGGGTGCACGCTTTACAAATGCGCTCAGTAGGAAGGGGTTGTGCATTCAAAATCCACTGAGGCACTTTTGGTGGACTATATAAGGTATGCGCTCATAATTGCAAGGTTTCAAAAATTGCAAAAATTAATTTTTTAATTTCTTAAAGGTTGTATAAAGTGGAAATTGCATATTATAAGGTTTTTTTGAGTTATACAAAGGGAGATAAAAGGGTATGCATAGTATTATTTTTGGTGTTGATTTTTGAGTGCTTAGAGTTTATAAGAGGAGTATAAGGTGTGCCAAGGGAGTTAGATATTTTTTGTTAAAACAAAGTTTATAAAATTTTTATTGAAAGGAGAAATAAGGTATGGTTAGGTTTTGATATTTTGACTTGGTGAAATATTTTTTGTGAGAAAATATTAAGGACAAATATTTGCTATCTAACCCTAGTATTGGCAAAAAGAGTGGTTGTGATTGAGACAGGTGTTTGAGCTTAAATCATATTCAAACAAGAGGTAAGGGCACATTATCCTTGAGAGTGATTGTTGGATGTTATGAACGCTAAGTTGGAGTGAAAAGGTTCTTGTTTGATAAGCATTATTGAGTAAGATTTTATATGCATTATTAGTGAATGCTTGAGTGAAAACTTGTGAACTATATTGAACTAGGTTTATGCAAATATCATGAGTATCATTGTTATGTGAATGTGGGAATAATATTGAGCTGAGTTTGAGTTCCATTATGAGAGTTTTTGAGAGCATTGGATGAAACATTGACTTAGGGTTTTTCAAGCAAGTTGGTTTCATTGATTGGGTTGATTGAGCTATAGTGATTGAAAGTTTTGGAGTGATAGTTCAATTTCTATAAAACAAATTATTCTATATTTTAAATTGATTTGAGAAAGATATTGAAAGTGATTTAGTGTTTGAGAGTGTGAAAAATATTGAGTCTCTAACCATTCTCTATACGTTTCTAAGATTTGCAAGAGAATTTGAAAGTGATTGAGTAAGTGTGAGTGTGAAACAAATTGAGTCTCCAACCATTCTCTATATGTTTCTGAAGTTGAAAAAAAGGTTTGAAAGTGATTGTGTATTGTTGTGAGTAAGTAACATATTGAGTCTCTAACCATTCTCTATATGTTACTGTGAATTTTGTGTTAAACTTGTTTTTGTAAGTGAAAGAGGTTTTCTGTGATAGATTGAGTTGAGTTGAGTAAGCAAGTTTGCAATTGTTTTGAAAAACTTTTGTGAAAGCTAGTGGCTGATTTGAGTAAGTCCTAGAGTGGAATTGAGGACAAAGTGAAGCAAGATTTTGTGAAATCTTGTTGGCATATTTGAGTAAGTCCTAGAGTGGACTTAAGGACAGAGGTAAGGCAAGTCTTGGTGAAGACTTGTTGGATAGATTTGTGTGAGCTTTTGTGGAAGCTTACAATCATATTGGATAAGTTCTAGTGAGGACTTGTTGAGCAGATTGGACAAGTTCTAGTGAGGACTTGTTGAGAATATTGGACAAGTTCTAGTGAGGACTTATTGAGCAGATTGGACAAGTTCTAGTGAGGAATTGTTGAGAAGATCTGAGGCAAGTATTAGAGAAGACTTGAGAGGAAATTGTACAAGTTATTGAGAGGACTTGTGGAAAAATATGAAATAAGTATTAATGAAGACTTGAGAGCTAATTTTATTGATTTATTTATTCAAACCCTGAGTTAAGGTTTGGGAAAAATCTAGCAAAGGTGATTTGTGATTGATCAAGCTTTGTGGTAAAGTTTAAAGATAGATTGAGGATAGAGTTTGGTGCAAATATAAAGATATCTTTGTACCAAACCAAATATAGATATTGAGCAGGTTTTGTGCTAGAATGAAGGATTGAGTTTAGTAAAAAATAAGACAAATATCGAGCATATTTGTGATAGATCAAAGGACTATGTTTAGTATAGATTTGAGATAAATATTGAGCAAATATTTGGAGGTGACAGAGCAGAGAACAATAGTCTCTAGTGGATAGATATCCATTATCTAGGGTAGAGAGGATAAAGGTCTTCAATGGAGGGATATCCACAATCTAGAGCAGTGAAGGTAGCTATCTTCTAGAAGTTCACCATCTAGACCAAAAGGAGAACGCGTTCTCCTATGGATAAAGATCCATGAACCAACTAGGGAGATTGGTGTCTCTTGTGGGTTGGTGCCCATAAACTAGATTAGGGTATTGGTATCTCCTTTGGATAGAGGTCTATAAACATTGTAATAGGGAAAGGTTTCCTAAGAAATTTGTTGAGAAAATTTTAGTGAAATATTTTCTTCGTGGAGTAGCCCACATTTGGTAAACCACATTAAATTGGTGTCTCTATTGTGTGTGGTGATTTATGCATTACTTTGATTATTGTTGTTGATATTGCCATTTATATACTACATAATATAGTTTGAAAAAGAAAAGGAAAAAGTGTTCTTATACTGTTTACCCCCCCTCTTAGTAAAATCTTGTGTTCTTCAATTGGTATCAGATCAGGTTACTTCAAAAGAGTTTAACAACTTGAAGGAAGAGCTCACAAAGAACACAAATGGATTCTAAGAGTGGATACTTAGATAATTCAACACCAGTGTTTGATGGGAGCAACTATGTATTCTGGAGCATGAGAATGAAGATTCACCTGATGGCACTTGGGAATGAAATATGGGAAGCAATTGAAAATGGATACACACCACCATCTAATCCACATACATATATAGATGGTAAGATTCTACATCATTAAAATTCAAAAGAAATGAATGAAATTTTGAGAGGTTTGTAGAAAACATAATTTATAAAGGTTCTGCACTACAAATCAGCAAAGGAAATTTGGGATAAGCTACAAGGCATATATGAAGGAGATAAAAAGTTCAAAAAGGTAAGGTTGCAAAATTTCAAGGGACAATTTGAAGAGATAAGAATGAAGGATGAGGAAAGCAATAGTGCTTATCTACTTCATGTAGATGAGGTTGTTAACCCCATGCAAGTACTTGGACTTGAATTTCAAGAATATTATGTGTGTGATAATATTTTAACGTCACTCCCAAAAAGGTTTAGTGAAAATATTTCAGCTATAGAGGAATCAAAATATAGTGATCTTTTGACAAGGGATGAATTACATGGCATTCTTACAGCTTTTGATATGAGAACAAAAGAGGAACCTAATTCCCAAAAAGAAGTAGCCTTCAAAGCTACTAATAAGACAAAGGGTAAGAATTCAGATTCAAGCAATGAATTATCGACTGATGAAGAAGCAAATTATGGTAGAAGAAACGAGAATCCAAGAATGTTTAAAGGTACAAAATTAGTTAGATGTTTCAATTATGGAAAGTATAGTCACTATGCATATGATTGTTAAGAAGTTGGAAATAGAAATGATGAAGAAAAATAGGATCATATAAATAGGAAAACAAAAAAATACAGGTATCAAAATAAAATCAAGGATGAGCAAGGCAAGCAAGGAAATAAGTCCTTCCAAATATAGAAGAAGAGTTTTTATGCAGACAAAGCAAGTAAGCATTCAAGTGATAGTGATGAAAGTTCCTCAAAAAATGATGAAGTACTATTTCTAGCAAAAGAAAAATAAGTGGTTGAGAAAATATTTCTAATAATCCTCAAGTGTTTTAGATGTGGAATTTTTGTCATATTGAAGATAGTTGTACAAGGAGTGGTTTCAATTTCAACAATGATGAATATGAAGATACACTTGAAGGACCAAAAGAGAATATACTCATGGTAATAGAGGAAGAAAGAGGTGATCCTATAGAAGACAAATCCTAAAGGAATGAAGATGATTTCAAAGGCAAATAAATAGAGGAAGAATCAGAAATAAGAGAAGTTGATCTTGAAGGTGAACTTATTTCTGCCCTTAATGCATTAAATGAGGTAAGAAAAAAAAACTCCAAACTTAAGCTTCAATTTCAAGAATACAATGAAGAAAAAAGAAATCTTATAGAGGATATAAATAAGTCAATGGCTAATACAAGAAGATTCAAAGAGAAGTTAGAACCTAAGATTTTAAAATGTGAAAAACTAGAACATGAAGTAGCTTCACTACGGATGGAAGTAAAAGAGTCTAGATATAAGCTACACAGGTTTGGGAAGAGCTCAAAAACCATAAACAAGATTATCAAGGGACAAATATGGTCAATAAAAAAAATAGGACTTGGATTTGAATGGGAATAAAGAAAATAAGGAGAGGGGTCAATCTCAAGTTTCAAGAAAGAAAAAACTTTAGAAGAGGAAAGTGTAAGAGATAGTGAGACTTTTGAGGATGAGTTGGATAATAGGAAGTTCAACAGGAAGAGGAACAATGCACAAAAAAGGAACAAATGGAACAAGAGGCAACATAGGATAGAAGAGAATAAGAGACCAATAAGTTCAAGGTAAGATAATTTCAATGGATGATGCTTCTCATGTCACATGTTTGGGCACAAGGCTTCACAGTGTAGGACACGAGAAAGACAAGAATATGGGAACTTCAAATACAAATAATTTTTTCAAGGGTATTGCTATTCTTGTAATCAGTTTGGTCACAAGGCAATGAATTGTAGGGTTCATGATAGGAATAGATATGGATTCACTAGGAGAAAACCCAAGACATTTGCACCTCCAAGGAATAACAATATTAAGTTTTATAATTTTAATAATGATGGGCATACAACAAAGTGGTGTAGAGCAAAAATTCCAAAGACAAGCAGAAACAAGAACAATCAAGGGAATCACAAGGATAAATTGAGGAAAAAATAGACAAAGGTAAAGATAAGTGCTTTATGGGAGTAGAGATACTCCCACCCCAGAATTAACCACCTCAAGAGGAGGTGGGAGATGGGCTAAGCTAAGAGACTCATTCTTAGCCCTGAACCCCAAAGTTGATCCTTTGCCATTGATGTCAAAGGAGGAGATATTTGAGTTAGGGGGAGGACATTCAATCAAGGGGAGCATAATAGAAAAAGGTAAAAGAAATGGTAAAAGGTAATTGGGTTGTCATCAATGAAAAAGGAGGAGATTGTCATAAATATGAGCAGGTTTTGTTGTCATTGATGTCAAGAAATCAGGACCAGTAAGCGTCAGTTTCAGTGAGCAACATCAGTTTCAGGTTCCGTAATCAAGTGCAAAAGAAAGATTGCTTCCAGGTGGTCAGATGAGGTCTAAAGGAAAAAAAGGAAGGCCTAAGAAAAATAATATTATAACATTAAAAGGTCTAAGGTCAAGACCTAGAGATTTAAATTAATTATAATAATTTCATTATAAATTAATTTGTAATTTAATTTGATTAACTCTAAGAGTTATTAAGTTAATTATAAATGAATTATAATCCAATTATTAATTAATTTATTATTTAATTTAACAAACCTTAAATGTTAGGGTTATGAGGGCACAAAGGTTTAATTAATTCAAAATTAATCGAATTATTTGAACATCAACGTCTTTAACACATGGCACATTGCATATAAGAAGGGGAAAAATTTATATAAAATACCATCCATGCGATCCATTTGATTTATGTAAAAATCATGTGCAAGGCTAAGAGGAATAATCACATGTGTTAAAAGCATTTAAGAGGCAACAAAGAAGACAAGGAAGTGGGGAGCCCACTTCACATTGCAAGGTGCTGGGTAGCATGACTGGCAGCCAAAGGCTGCGCTAAGACATTGGCTTATGCAAGGTTGAGGGGTTGAATCTCGTTGTTTGTGTTTTTGCTAAGTGAAGGAAGTTTTCATTGAAATCTGTGTGGTCGATGAAGGAAAAAGGGAAGGTGCTTACCTTTCGCTTTGCATGGAGACATGTAGCCCACGTGGTGGGTACGTTCTTTGAAAAGGCACTCGGTAGGAAGGGGTTGCATGTTCAAAACCCACCGAGGCCTTTTTGGTGGACTATATAAGGTATGCGCTCATAATTGTAAGGTTCCAAAAATTGAGGAAATTAATTTTTAATTTCTTAAAGGTTGTATAAAGTGGAAATTGCATATTATAAGGTTTTTGTGAGTTATACAAAGGGGAGATAAAAGGGTATGCATACTATTATTTTTTATGTTGATTTTTGAGTGCTTAGAGTTTATAAGAGGATTAATAAGGTGTGCCAAGGAAGTTTTGTTAAAAAAAGTTTATAAAAAATGTATTGAAATGAGAAATAAGGTATGGTTAGGTTTTTATATTTTGACTTGGTGAAATATTTTTTGTGAGAAAATATTAAGGATAGATATTTGCTATCTCCATAGTATTTGCAAAAAGAGTGGTTGTGATTGAGATAGGTTTTTGAGGTCAAATCATATTCAAATAAGAGGTAAGGGCAAATTATCCTTGAGAGTGATTTTTGGATGTTATGAATTCTAAGTTGGAGTGAAAAGGTTCTTATTTGATAAGCATTGTTGAGTAAGCTTTTATATGCATGATTAGTGAATGCTTGAGTGAGAACTTGTGAACTATTTTGAACTAGGTTTATTCAAAGATCATGAGTATCATTGTTATGTGAATGTGGGAAAAATCTTGAGTTGAGTTTGAGTTCCATTGTGAAAGTTTTTGAGAGCATTGGATGAAACATTGGATTAGGGTTTTACAAGAAAGTTGGTTTCATTGATTGAGTTGATTGAGCTATAGTGATTGAAAGTGTTGGAGTGATAGTTCAAGTTCTGTGAAATAAATTATTTTATATGCTAAATTGATTTGAGAAAGATATTGAAAGTGATTGAGTGTTTGAGAGTGTGAAACATATTGAGTCTCTAACCATTCTCTATATGTTTATGATATTTGCAAGAGAAGTTGAAAGTGATTAAGTGTAAGTGTGAAACATATTGAGTCTCCAACCATTCTCTATATGTTTTTGAAGTTGAAAAAAAAGGTTTTAAAGTGATTGATTATTATTGTGAGTGAGTAACATATTGAGTCTTTAACCATTCTCTATATGTTACTGTGAATTCTATGTGAAAATTTTTTATGCAAGTGAAAGAGGTTTTCTATGATAGATTGAGTTGAGTTGAGTAAGAAATTTTGCAATTATTTTGAAAAACTTTTGTGAAAGCTAGTGGCCAATTTGAGTAAGTCCTAGAGTGGACTTGAGTACAAAGTGAAGCAAGATTTTGTGAAAGCTTTTTGGTAGATTTGAGTAAGTCCTAGAGTGGACTTAAGGACAGAGGTAAGGTAAGTCTTGGTGAAAACTTGTTGTATAGATTTGTGTGAGCTTTTGAGGAAGCTTAAAATCATAGATTGGACAAGTTATAGTGAGGAATTTTTGAGCAGATTGGACAAGTTCTAGTGAGGACTTGTTGAGCAGATTGGACAAGTTCTAGTGAGGACTTGTTGAGAATATTGGACAAGTTCTAGTGAGGACTTTTTGAGTAGATTTGAGGTAAGTCTTAGAGAAGACTTGAGAGGACATTGGAAAAGTTTTTGAGAAGACTTGTGGATAGATATGAGACAAGTATTTGTGAATACTTGAGACCTGAGTTGATTGATTTATTTGTTCAAACCTTGAGTTAAGGTTTGGGGCAAATCTAGCAAATGTGATTTATGATTGATCAAGCTTTGTGGTAAAGCTTGAAGATAGATTAAGGATAGAGTTTGGTGTAGATATAAGGATAGCTTTGTACCAGACCAGAGATAAATATTGAGTAGGTTTTTTGCTATACCAAAGGACTAAGTTTAGTAAAAAATAAGATAGAGATCAAGCATATTTATGCTAGACCAAAGGACTGTGTTTAGTGTATATTTGAGACAGATTGAGCAAATATTTGGAGATGAAAAATCAGAGGATAATAGTCTCTAGTGGATAGATATCCATTAGCCATGGCAGAGAGGAGAGAGGTCTTCAGTGGAGAGAGATCAACAACCCAGATTAGTGGAGGCAGTTGTCTTCTAGAGGTTCACTAGCCAGAGCAGAAGGAGTTCTCCTATGGATAGAGATCCACGAACCAGCTAGGGAGATTGGTGTCTCATGTGTGTTGGTGCCCACAAAATATATTAGGGTATTGGTGTCTCCTTTGGATAGAGGTCCATAAGCATTGTAATAGGGAAAGTTTTCCCAAGAAATTTGTTGAGAAAATTTTAGTTTAATATTTTTTCCGTGGAGTAGCCCACATTGGGTGAACCACGTTATATTGGTGTCTCTATTGTGTGTGGTGATTTTTTTATTGCTTTTATTACTATTGTTGATATTGCCATTTATATATTGCATGATATAGTTTGAGAAAGAAAAGTAAAAAGTGTTCTTATATTGTTCACCCCCCTCTTAGTATAAGCTTGTGTTATTCATAAGAGAGGGGTTTGATGAAATAGGTATGAAGTGAAGGGTATGAAGAAAGGGGCATGAATTAAGGGGTATGAAGTGAGGGGTATGAAGTTAGGGGTATGAGACCTTAATTTATTAAATAAGTATTTTTTTTTTAATTTTAAGTGTGTTTAATTGTAAACTTTTTAAAGGCAAATAAATGAAAAAGCAAATCACAACAGTACACTGGTATACGAAAGGAGAGAAACTTAGCACTAAAAAAATTTATCAAAAAATAAATTTTAACATAATGGCATACACAAAAAAACTTTACAAGCACGATTGCAAAAACTTGAAATGCTTTGTAAACGCATTTCGCACCTATGTGCTCATCAGTATGACTGATGAAAATTTTTACAACCACACTTGTGTGTATAATTAAATTTGCACAAAACCCCAAAATTAAAATTTCAAAAATAATTAAAAATAATAATTTTGCATGGGCTGCCATATTTTAAACAAAGCGTTTGACTGCATCAACAGCTAGCATAGAGTTGCACCAACAACTAGCATTATTTCTACTAAACGTGATGAAAACTAAAATATTTTATTTGTACAAAGTAATTCCCTCAAAGACTTGTTATTTTCCCAACATATAATTCCTTTGCCAAAATGTTATAATTCTTGATCTGCAACACAAGCATAAAACAAAGGATTAAGAACCATTTCTTTGATACATAATTTTTTGGTGAACTCACAGTTGAGTAGCTTCAACACAATGGGGATGCTACGATGTTTGGTTCTCTTTCTATTATGCAACATATCCAATATTTTTTACAATAGGGTAGCCCTATGTGAAAAATAACTTTTACAAATAAAGGTAAGAGAAAGGCTACAAGATAACCTTTGGCTCTGAGTCTATGGAAGAATTATGCTTCATGGCACTAAAACCCTCTAGTTTTTCTTCCCTAGAAAATATATTGTAAAGTTCATTGAGGATGAATGCTTTATTTTGATGTCATGGGTGAAAGGAGGTAAAAGATATGTATTGATATACATTCATGGATTTTTGAAACAACCTTTTGGATAATTTTTCTATTGCAGTTAACTTGGTATATTTGTAAATGATAATATCCAAGATATTTACCTCAAAGTATGAAACTGTGGTAGTGATGTTAATGCTTTCATACATGGCTCCATAACAATCTAAAAATTTTAGAAGCAAAGACCTTTTGTATAAACACAAATTATCTGCAACATGTGGTATTCTATCTAGAATTTGATTTTCTAGATGATAGAGGAAAAGACACACATTAAAAAATATAAAATTGCTTCCCATTGCAGTGCCTCTTCATTGTCTATAGAGTTTATCAAACTTTAAATAATTTTGATTTAGCACCAAGTCCACCATATTCAAAATGAACTGAATTTTACTTGTAGAAAATTTATCCTTGATAAAAAATTCAATGGCCAAGATACCTGCTGTAATAGGCATACTTGGGTATAAACTTCAACATCAAAATAAAAAAGGATGCAGTATTGAGGGAAGGTTTTTTCTTGTATGAGACTTAGGATTGAATCAAAATCTTCCAAGTGGGTTTTTTGCTCCAAAAAATTTGGAAAAAGTTGATGATGCAACCACTTAGACACTAGTTCCAACAAGTACCCACAGTATGAACAAATTGGCCTACCTACCAAAGTTTGTTTATGCACTTTTGGAATCAAATAAAAAGTGTAAGGTTGTGCGGATTTAGGAGAGACTTGCAATAAAAAAGACTTTTCTTCTCTAGTTATGATTTTAAAATAAAATGCACTATTAATTGAAAGCCCGAGTAAATTAAAAATAGGAGCCCATGAAATTGATGTCACCTAATCATAAATTATAGCATCTGATAACTATCTAAGGTTTTCTGACCGATACCAATATCTAGAAAGGACGATGAGGCCTCAATTTGTATCTGTAGGTATAATGACAATGGAGAGATTTGTGCGAATGTCTCTCAAAGCACAAGAGAGTCTTCTAGAAAAAGGTTGTAGTGATAGCCTTGGAGTGGCTATGAGTTGTTTTTCCAATCGTCTTCTACTAGAGTCCAGGATCCTAGAAAGGGGTTGGTACTCTTATGGTGGATTCCAAGATGGATTTGGAACTTTGAATATTGGAGGTGGTCGACCCACCCAGGAGGTTAGAATTTTACCTTGGGGTGCAAAAAACCATTTGATTATGAGAATACGAGCCATGTCTTCAAATTTGTTATGAGTAGAATCCACTATCATTATAGGAGGTTTGGGGAGAAATTTCAACCTCAAGCCTAGAAGTTATTTTTCTGCTACACTCAATTTTTTCTTAGAAAAGTTATGTATGACAACACTGGTGATAATGCCATATATCACATACACATTGCTTCTACAAAAAATTTGTAAACAACGGTCTGACAGTGTGAATATGACAGCCCACTGGTTCAATTTTGGTTTGGACCATTTCTTGGTAATTGGCCATGAAAATGCTGCTGACTCTACCCTTGCTACTTGATTTTAAATCTCACATAGTTTTGATTTTGATTTTTTGAACCAAATCTTGGGGTTGAACTTCCATACTCCTGATGCGATTGCTAATACACATGAGGTGTGGGTATGTGATCTTCCAATCTGATTCTGCTTTGATATTGAGGTCAATGTTTGCTCAAAAATCTATTGTGCCAGTTATTTTTGGCCTCCATGATTCTCTTCCATGGGCTTGGGGTGTTCTTGACTGTGTACAAGGTTCATTTTTGTTTTTTTGAACCCATTTTTTGAGGTAGAATGACCATTTTTGTTATTGAATCTGTTGCATGGAGAAGAAAAACTAAGAGAGTTTTTAGATCTAACTTTCCTTGAAATATCTGCTACAAATTTTATCAAAGTTTGTAGTTCTTTGTAAATTGGGTCACACTCTTTATTTATCAGGGAAGAGAATGAGGTGGAAACCTCCTCCATGAATGTGTCTTCCACATGTTTCTCTGCAGTAGCTCTAGTAGTAGCAACTTGCTTGGTTGTTTCTTTGTTAACTCGACACTCTAATATGAGGGCTTTATTTTTGCTATTAAAAGAGTATTCAATGCACAACTTCCATCCAGATGCTACTTCAGAGTCTTGAACAAAAAGTGGTCTAAATATCTCCACCATATGATCATTGAATTTATTATCCATTGCCGTGCATTCTTGCTTCAATAAATCATGTAGTTTAACTTGAGCTACAATGTAGACTTCTGTACAAGACATTTGATGTTGTGCAACTAGGGCTTCAATATATTTTTCCATATCTTGTTGAATAGAGGTATTTTCAATCTTCAATTTTGGCTTTTTTATGCAAAGACTATGTGGAGTTATGCCTTATTTTAAAAAATTTCTAAGTTTCTCCATAAAATCCTTAGTTTTTATTGATTTCAAAAAAGAGGATTTATGTCTTGCAAAAATTATTGGTAATTTCTAAGATATTCTATGGCACCTTTGACAACGATGTCAAATACAAATTATTTCCTGAACCAGTAGTATGAGAACTTCTAGAAGGCTCTCTAGATCCTATGGTTGTTTGTGGATGTTTGCTCGACAGATCTGGAATCTATGCATTATTGTTGCAAGCATCGTATTGAACCAATGTAGCATGTGAGGCCATTAAAGACTCTTTTAAGGCAAATAAATAAAAAAGTAAATCACAACAATACACTGGTATACAAAAGGAGAGAAACTTAGCACTAAAATTTTTTATCAAAAAATAAATTTTAACATAATGGCATACACAAAAAAAACTTTACAAGCACGATTGCAAAAACTTGAAATGCTTCGTAAACGCATTTTGCACCTATGTGCTCATCAGTATGGCTGATGAATTTTTTTAAAACCACACTTGTGTGTGTAAATATGATTTTGATCTCACGTAGAGACCAACAGTCATGCCACATGGTAGAAATCAAGTATGCCTATGGAAGCATGATCTAGGGATATGCTAATAATAAATGGAAGTGATAGCCAAGATCTGCCAAAATAGCTGTTAAAACTTCTTCTAAGTGTCACGAAGAATAACAAAGTGGGATATATCCAAAATTTGGACAGTGATAGCCACTAGTTATTAATTACAATATTTAAGATTATACAAAATTTTAAAATTTAAAATTACATAGAATTCTAAAAATTAAATATTACATGGGCAGCTACACATCCTTCTAAGAGTAGAAAATATAATAAAGTGGGATATGTCCAAAAGGTTGGCAGTGATAGCCACTTGTTATTTATTAAAATAAATAATTTGCACAAAATCCCAAAAATAAAATTGCAAAAATAATTAAAAATAATAATTTTGCACGGGATGTCATGTTTTAAACAAAGTGTTTGACTGCATCAACGACTAGCATAAATTTGCACCAACGACTAGCATTATTTTTCTTGAACTTGATGAAAACTAAAAGATTTTATTTTTGCAAAGTAAGTCTCTAAAAGACTTGCTATTTTCCCAACATATAATTCCTTTGCCAAAATGTGATAATTCTTGATCTCCAGCACAAGCATCAAACAAAGGATTAAGAACCATTTATTTAATACGTAATTTTTTGGTGAACTCATAGTTGACTAGCTTTAGCACAATGGGGGTGCTACGATGTCTGGTTCTCAGTTTGTTATGCAACTTATCCATAATTTTTGGCAATAATGTAGGCTTGTGTACTTCTACAAATAAAGGTAAGATAAAGGCTACAGGATAACCTCTTGCTCTGAGTCTATGGAAGAAGTTATGCTTCATGGCATTGAAACCCTCTAGTTTTTCTTCCCTGGCAAGGATCCTGTGAAGTTCATTGAGTATGAATGCTTTATTTTGATGCCATTGGTGAAATGAAGTAAATGGGATGTATTGATATACATTCATGGATTTTTGAAACAACCTTGTGAACAATTTTCCTATTGTAGTTAACTTGGTAGATTTATAAATGATTATGTCCAAGATATTTACCTCAAAGTCTGAAACTATGGTAGTGATGTTAATACTATCATACATGGCTCCTTAATAATCTAAAAATTGTAGAATAAGATACCTATATCCATGCCACACTCCAAAAGCATCATCAATATACCTTTTGTATAAACATAAATTATCTGCAACATCTGGCATTCTCTCTAGAATTTTATTTTCTAGACAATAGAGGAAAATACAAGCATAAAAAAGTGTAAAGTTTCTACCCATTGTAGTGCCTCTTCATTTTCTATAGGTTACCATGTTTTAAAAAAAGTGTTTGACTACATCAACAGCTAGCATAGAGTTGCACCAACAACTAGCATTATTTTTCTTAAACGTGATGAAAATTAAATGATTTTATTTTTGCAAAGTCCCTCAAAGACTTGTTATTTCACCAACATATAATTCCTTTGCCAAAATATAATAATTATTGACCTACAAAGCAAGCATAAAACAAAGGATTAAGAACCATTTATTTGATATGTAATTTTCTTGTGAACTCACAGTTGACTAGCTTCAACATAATGGGGTGTTATGATGTCTGGTTCTCTATTTGTTACGCAACCTATCCATAATTTTTTGCAATAAGATAGGCCTGCGTGAAAATTGAATTCTGCAAATAAAGGTAGGAGAAAGACTATAGGATAACCTCTTGCTCTAAGTCTATGGAAGAAGTTATGCTTCATGGCACTAAAACCCTCTAGTTTTTCTTCCCTAGCAAGGATACTACAAAGTTCACTGAGGATGAATGCTTTATTCTGATTTCATGGGTGAAAGGAGGTAAACGAGATGTATTGATATACATTCATTGATTTTTGAAACAACCTTGTGGATAATTTTCCTGTTGTAGTTAACTTGGTAGATTTATAAATGATAATGTCCAAGTTGTAGTTAATGCTATCATACATGGCTCCACAACAATCTAAAAATTTTAGAAATAGAGACCTATATCCATGCCACACTTTGAAAGCATCATAAATATACCTTTTGTATAAACATAAATTATTTGCGTCATGTGATAATCTCTCTAGAATTTGATATTCGAGATGATAGAGGAAAATACAAGCATAAATAATTACAAAGTTGCTGCCCATTGTAGTGCCTCTTCGTTGTCTATAGAGTTTACCATCAAAATTTAAATAATGTTGATTTAGAACCAAGTCCACCATCTTCAAAATGAACTGAATTTTACCTGTATAAAATATATCCTTGATATAAAATTCAATGGCCAAGATACCTACTACAATATGGATAATTGGGTATAAACTTTCAACATAAAAAAAAAGGATGCAGTACTGAGGGAAGGTTTTTTCTTGTATGAGACTTAAGATTGAATAAGAATATTCCAGGTGGTTTTTTTTCTCCAACAAACTTGGAAAATGTTGATGGTGCAACCACTTAGACACAGGTTCCAACAAGTACCCACAGTATGAAAAAATTGGCCTATCTATTAAAGGTTTTTTTATGCACTTTTAGAATCAAATAAAAGTGCAAGGCTATGCAATTTCAAGAGAGACTTGTAATAAAAAAGACTTTTCTTCTCTAGTTATGATTTTAAAAGAAATTGCACTATTAATTGAAATATTGAGTGAATTAATTATATTAACCCATAGAATTGATGTCACCTAATCATAAACTACAACATCTGATAACTGTCTAAGGTTTTTTGACCGATACCAATCTCTAGAGAGGACGGTGAGGTCTAAATTTTTTTTTTGTAGGTCTTATGAAAATGGAGATATCTTCTTGGAGCTCTCTCAAAGCATGAGAGTCTTCTAGAAATAGGTTGTAGTGATAGTATCAAAGTGGCTATGATTTGTTTTTCCAACCATCTCCTACTAGAGTCCAGGATCCTAGAAAGGGGTTGGTACTCTTAAGGTGGATTCCAAGCTGGATTTGGAACTCTAAAGACTGGAGGTGGTCAGTCCACCCAATATTTTAGATTTTTACTTTGAGGTCCAAAAAACCATTTTATTCTAATAATACAAGCCATGTCTTCAAATTTTCTATGAATAAAATCCATTGTCATTGTAGGAGGTTTGGGGAGAAATTTCAACCCAAATCCTAGAAGTTATTTTTTTGCTACACTCAATTTTTCTCAGAAAATTTATGTACGATAACATTGGTTATGATGTCGTCTATCACATACATGTTACTTCTACTAAAAATCTATAAGCAACGGTCTGCTAGTGTGAAGACAACACCCCACTAGTTTAATTTTGGTTTATGCTATTTCTTGGTGTTTGACCATGAAAATGTTACCAACCCTGCCCTTGCTACCTACTTGCAAATCTCACATAGTTTTGATTTTGATTTTTTAAACCAAATATTGGGATTGAAATTCCATACTCTCGATGCAATTACTGACGTGCATGAGGTGTGGGTATGCGATCTTCCCATTTGACTCTACTTTGAGAGTGAGGTTGATGTTTGCTCAAAGATCTATTATTCCAGTCAATTTTTGGACTCCATGATTGTATTCCATGGGCTTTGGGTGTTATTGACTATGCAATAGGTTCATTGTTTTTTAAACCCATTTTTTGAGGCAGAACGACCATTTTTGTTATCAAATTTTTTGCAAGGAGAAGAACAACCAAGAGAGTTTTTAAATCTAACTTTCCTTGAAATATTCTCTAAAGATTTTATCAAATTTTGTAGTTATTTATAAAGTGGGGCACACTCTTTATTTATTAGGGAAGAGACTGAGGTGGAAGCCTCCCCCATGACTATGTGTAGACACCAAAATCCAGCCACTTGTAAGTCATCTATACCTACCTGTCAGCCACGTGTCAGTCATCCACCTTCCCGCCATTATTTGGCCCAAATCCACACCTTCCCACCATTATTTGGCCCAATTTCACCTTTTCTCGCCATTATTTGGCCCAATTTCACCTTTCCCGCCATTTTTCATTCCCAAATTTATTTAAATTAATATTTATATATATATTTTAATATTTTAATATATTTTAATATATATATAAAGATACTTTAAGTGATTTAATCTGAGCCGTCCATCCTTCATTTAATCTCATCCGTCCATCCATCTTAATCTGTTTCACAACCTAGATTTATTCTCTACCCTTGGATCCACTTTAATCTTAGCCACACGTTCAAAGTGTCGTTAAAACCCTAAAGTGTGCCCTAAGAGTAGATTATAAATTGAGTCACCTTGATGGCTCAAACCTGATCTCTTTGACTATCTCTCTTTTGTTATCTATCGCTATCTATCTCTTCTTCAGCTAAACCTACCCATCCATCGCCGTCCCTTTTCGTCGCATCCATCATCGCATCCATCGCCAACTTCACCGCCATCCCTTCTACAGCATTCTGCAGAATCCCCCATTCTTGTCGCAAGTGCCCATGGGTGTTTACCCACAGCCACAGACACAGACCGACGTCTGCAACCCCGATCCAGAAGCACGCGGGCGTTCAGCGATCACACCAGGGCACCTTCCGTAGCCGATTTGACAGTTACATCACTTCTAGGTGTCGCCTGGTCTCGCCGCGTTAACAGAGAACAGGTATAAATCAATTTAAAGCAAGTAACTTCTTTTCTTTTATTAATCTATTGTTGAATTCCTGCATTCTATTTTTCTAGGATTTTAAATTGTTTTTGAGGGCTCACACAGTGGAGCCCTCTAATTAATTTCTAACTCCTTGATAGTGTTAATGTGTGCAGGATTTTAATGGTAGATCTGGTGTGTTGATAGCAGTTGTTTAAGCTGGAGTGGTCCGAGCTACAGGATACAACAAAGCCCACTCACCTTGTTGGGGTTAAAGATATATTCTTCGGAGACGCCACCCATTGTGCCAGCTAGGGTTTTGGAGAACCCTAGCACAAACTGTAATTTTTGTATCACGAAAAGGGTTACAGGCCCTGTTGTACTCAAAAGGAGTTTTTAAACTCCGTTGATTAATAAAAATCATTTTTTTTGTACAACTGTGTTCTGTCTTACTTTTTATCGTGATTTCTTTATATTTTGTTTGGCATTGTATCTTTAATCTACACTATGTCTTCCACATGTTGCTCTGCAATATATCTAGCAATAGCAACTTGTTTGGTTGTTTCTTTGTTAACTAAACACCCCAATATGAGGGCTTTATTTTTGCTATTAAAATCTTGTTCAATGCGCAACTTCCATCTAGATGCTATTTCAGAGTCTTGAACAAAAAGTAGTCTAAATAGCTTTGCCATATGATCATTGAATTTATTCTCCACTTTCATGCATTATTGCTTCAATGAATCATGTAGTATAACATGAGCTGCAATGTAGACTTATGTACAAGACATTTGATGTTGTGCAACTAGGGCTTCAAGATATTTCTCCATATATTGTTGAATAGAGGCATTTTCAATCTTCACTTTTGGCTTTTTTATGTGAAGACTATGTGGAGTGATGCCTTCTTTCAAAAAATTTCTAAGTTTCTCCACAAAATCCTTAGTTTTTTTCCTTTCAAAAAAGAGGATTTATGTCTCCCAAAAATTATTGGTAATTTCTAAGAGATTTTATGGCACCTCTGGCAATGATGTAAAATGTAAATTATTTCCTGAACCAGTAGCATGAGAACTTCCAAAAGGATCTCCAGAGCCTATGGCTATTTGTGGACGTTTGCTCGATAGATCTGGAATCTGTGCATTATTATTGCAAGCATCATATTGAAGCAATGCAACGTGTGAGGCCATTGAAGACTCTTTTAAGGCAAATAAATAAAAAAGCAAATCATAGTAGTACACTGGTATACAAAAGGAGAAATACTTAGCACTAAAAAATTTATCAATCTTTTTTTTAACATAATGGCATACACAAAAAAACTTTACAAGCACAATTGCAAAAACTTGAAATGCTCCTTAAATGTGTTTCACACCTATGTGCTCATCAGTACGGTTGGTGAAAATTTTTACAGTCACACTTGTGTGTGTAAAAATGATTTCGATCTCAAGTGGAGACCAACGGTCATGCCACGTGGTAGAAATCAAGTATACCTATGGAAGAGTGATATAGGGATATGCCAATAATAAATGGTAGTGATATCCAAGATCTACCAAAATGGCCACTAAACCTTCTTCTAAATGTTATGAAGAATAAAAAAGTGGGATATATCCAAAATTTGGATAGTGATAGCCACTAGTTATTAATTACAATAATTAAAATTGCACAAAATTTTAAAATTTAAAATTACACAAAATTCTAAAAATTAAATATTACATTGGCGACTACACATCCTATTAAGAATAAAAAATATAACAAAGTGGGATATGTTCAAAATGTGGACAGTGATAGCCACTTGTTATTTATTACAATAATTAAATATGCACAAAACCCCAAAATTAAAATTACAAAAATAATTAAAAATAATAATTTTTCATGGGCTACCATGTTTTAAACAAAGTGTTTGACTGCATCAACAGATAGCATATAGTTGCACCAACAACTACATTATTTTTCTTGAACGTGATAAAAACTAAAAGATTTTATTTTTACAAAGTAAGTCCCTCAAAGAATTGCTATTTTTCCAACATATAATTCCTTTGCCAAAATGTGATAATTTTTGATCTACAACATAAACATCAAACAAAGTATTAAGAACCATTTCTTTGATACGTAATTTTTTGGTGAACTCATAGCTGACTAACTTCAGCACAATAGGGGTACTACGATGTTTGGTTCTCTATCTATTATGCAACCTATCCATAAATTTTGTAGTAAGGCAGCCTTGTATGAAAAATTGACTTCTACAACTAAGGTAAGAGAAAGGCTATAGGATAACCTCTGGCTCTGAGTCTATGGAAAAATTTATGCTTCATGGCACTGAAACCCTCTAGTTTTTATTCCCTGGCAAGAATCCTACGAAGTTCACTAAGGATGAATGCTTTCTTTTGATTTCATGGGTGAAAGGAGGTAAACGAGATGTATTGATATACATTCATTGATTTTTGAAATAACCTTGTGGATAATTTTATTGTTGTAGTTAACTTGGTAGATTTGTAAATGATAATGTCTAAGATGGTAGTGATGTTAATGCTATCATACATAACTCTATAAAACTCTAAAAATTTTAGAAGTAGAGACCTATCTCCATGCCATACTCTGAAAGCATCATTAATATACCTTTTGTATAAACACAAATTATTTGCAACATGTGGCATTCTTTCTAGAATTTGATTTCCAAATGATAGAAAAGCATAAACAACTACAAAGTTACTACCCATTGTAGTGCCTCTTCGTTGCATATAGATTTTACCATCAAACTTTAAATAATGTTGATTTAGCACCAAGTACACCATATTCAAAATAAACTAAATTTCACTTGTGGAAAATCTATCCTTGATAAAAACTTCAATGGTCAAGATACCTACTGCAATAGGAATACTTGGGTACAAAATTTCAACATCAAAAGAAAAAAGGATGCAGTCCTGAGGGAATATTTTTCTTTATGGAGAGCCCAGATTGCTCAAAACCAATTCTCATTCAAAAACTTGGAAATATTACCTCACAAACCCTAATTTTGTGGCTATATAGCCAAAAAACCCCAAAACTAAAAATGAGTCGGATGGGACCCAAAATTGGGGTGCGCATCCCTATTACAATAGACAAGCCAGAAATTTATTTTTAAGTCCTAAATATAAATACATTAGGAGATATTAACCTCTAAACAACTCAAAAAGCATAAAAAACTAGGTCACTAATTTTAAAACCTAATTTTGGGGCACTAGATGATGGAATTTGGCCCCAAAAACTGGATTTTTTTGCAAATAGGACTCTAATGAGTCATATTTGTTTAGAAATCTCCCAACTAGATCCCTGTAAAATTTCACGTCAATTGGAGCTACGGTTGAGAAGTTATGGCCCCAACAAAATGCACTAAAATTTAGGAAAAAATAAAATTTCCCAAATTTCGTTGGATGCTCCTGCATCATTTCTTCTATGAGACTTAGTATTGAATTAGAATATTCCAAGTGGTTTTTTTTGCTCCAAAAAAATTGGAAAATTTTTATGGTGCAACCACTTAGACACAGGTTCCAACAAGTACCCACAGTATGACCAAACTGGTCTACCTACCAAAGGTTGTTTATGCACTTTTGGAATAAAATAAAAAGTACAAGGTTGAGCAATTTCAGGAGAGAATTGCAATAAAAAAGACTTTTCTTCTCTAGTTATGATTTTTAAAATAAATTACACTATTAATTGAAAGCTTGAGTGAATTAGAAAGAGTAGCCCATGGAATTGATGTCACCTGATCTTAAGTTGCAGCATCTAATAACTGTCTAAGACTTTTTGATCGATACCAATCTCTAGAGAGGACGATGAGGCCTAAATTTTTATCTACAGGTCTTATGGCAATGGAGAGATTTGTTTGTATGAAGTTAGGGGTATAAGACATTAATTGATTAAAGAAGTGGATTTTGTAAGTATTTAATTAGTGAAGGGTATGAAGTGAGGGGTATGAAGTTAGGGGTATGAAGAAAGAGGTGTGAAGTGAATGAAGTTAGGGGTATGAATTGAGGGGTATGAGACCTTAATTGATTAAAAAGTGATTTTTGTAAGTATTCAATTAGTTAGGGGTATGAAGAAAGGGGTATGAAATGAGGGGTATGAAGAAACGGGTATGAAGTGAGGGGTATGAAGTGATGGGTATGAATAAATGGATATGATATATTAATTTATTAAAGAAGTGTTTTTTATAAGTATTAAATTACTTAGGGGTATGAAGTGAGGGGTATGAAGAAAGAGGTATGAATACAAGGGTATGAATTTAGGGGTATGAAGAAATGGGTTTGAATTTAGAGGTATGCAGTTAGGGGGTATGAAGAAATGGGTGTGAATAAATGGGTATGAAGTTAGGGGTATGAAGAAAGGGGTATGAAGTTAGGGGGTAAGAAGAAAAGGGTATGAAGTGAATAAAGTTAGATGTATGAAGTGAGGGGTATGAGACATTAATTGACTAAATAATTGGTTTTTATAAGAATTCAATTAGTTAGGGGTATGAATAAAGGGGTATGAAGTGAGTTGTATGAAGAAATGGGTATGAAGTTAGGGGTATGAAGAAAGAAATATGAGATATTAATTGATTAAAGAAGCAATTTTTCTAAGTATTCAATTACTTAGGGGTATGAAGTGAGGGGTATTTAGTGAGGGGTATGAATAAATGGGTATAAATTTAGGGGTATGAAGAAAGGGGTATGAAGTTAGGGGTATGAAGTTAGGGGGTATGAAGAAAGGGGTATGAATTTAGGGGTATGAAGATAGAGGAATGAAGAAAGGGGTATGAATAAATGGGTATGAAGTGAGGGATATGAAGAAAGGGGTGTCAAGTAACTAGTATGAAGTTAGGAGTATGAGAAATTAATTGATTAAAGTGATGGGTATGAAGAAATGTGTATGAAGTGAGGGGTATGAAGAAAGGTGTATGAAGTGAGGGCTATGAAGAAAGGGGTATGAATTGAGGAGTATGAAGTTAGGGGTATGAAGTTCAAGTTTTGAAGTGAGGGCTATGAAGTGAGGGGTATGATACCTTAATTGATTAAAGAAGTTTTTTTTTTAACTTTAATTTTTTTCCTTAATCAGTTAATGTTGCATACCCCTAACTTCATACCCTTAACTAATTGAATACTTAAAAAACCACTTATCTAATCAATTAATTTCTCATAACCCTAACTTTAGAGTTTGGGGTTTAGGGTTTAGTTAAAGTAGTTTTTGTAAGGATTCAATTAGTTAGGGGTATGAAGTTATGGATATGAAGTGAAAGGTATGAAGAAAGGTATATGAGACATTAATTGATTAAATAAGTGGTTTTTATAAGTATTTAATTACTTAGGGGTATGAAGTGAGGGGTATTTAGTGAGGGGTATGAATAAAGGGGTATGAAGTTAGGGGTATAAATTTAGGGGTATAAAGTGAATGAAGATAGAGTATGAAGTGAGGGATATGAGACATTAATTGATTAAAGAAGTGGTTTTTGTAAGTATTTAATTAGATAGGCGTATGCAGCTAGGGGTATGAAGTGAGGGGTATGAAGTAATGGGTATGAAGATAGGGGTATGAAGAAAGGGGTATGAAGTGAATAAATTTAGGGGTATGAAGTGAGGGGTATGAGACATTAATTGTTTAAAGAAGTGGTTTTTGTAGGTATTCAATTTGTTAGGGGTGTGAATAAAGGGGTATGAACTGAGGGGTATGAAGAAAGGGGTATGAACTGAGGGATATGAAGAAAGGGATATGAGTCATTAATTGATTAAATAAGTGGTTTTTGTAAGTATTTAATTACTTAGGGGTATGAAGTGAGGGGTATGAATTTAAGGTTATGAAGAAAGGGGTGTGAAGTACGGGGTATGAAGTTAGGGGTATCAATAAAGGGGTATGAAGTGAATTAATTTAGGGGTATGAGACCTTAATTGATTAAATTCGTGGTTTTTGTAAGTAGTCAATTAGTTAGGGATATGAAGATATGGATATGAAGTGATGGGTATGAAGAAAGTGGTACGAAGTGAGGGTGTGAAGAAAAGGATATGAGACATTAATTAATTAAAGAAGTGGACTTTGTAATTATTCAATTACTTAGGGATATGAAGTGAGGGGTATGAAGAAAGGGGTATGAAGTTAAGGGTATGAAGAAAGGGGTATGAAGTGAATGAAGTTAGGGGTATTAAGTGAGGTGCATGATACCTTAATTAATTAAATAAGTGATTTTTGTAAGTATTCAATTAGTTAGGGGTATGAAGTGAGGAATATGAATAAAGGGGTATGAAGTAAGGGGTATGAATAAAGAGATATGATACATTAATTGATTAAAAAAGTGGCTTTTGTAAGTATTCAATTACTTAGAGGTATGAAGTGAGAGGTATTTAGGGAGGGGTATGAATTAGTTAGGGGTATGAAGTTAGGGTTATGATTTTAGGGGTATGAAGAAAGGAGGTATGGAGAAAGGGATACGGAGAAAGGGGTATAAGGTTATAGGTATGGAGTTAGAGATATGAATAAGGGTGCATGAAGAAAGGGGTATGAAGTGAGTGGTATGAAGAAAGGGGTGTGAAGTGAGGGGTATGAAGTTAGGGGTATGAGACCTTAATTTATTAAAGTTAGGGGTATGAAGAGAGTGGTTTGAAGAAAGGGTTATGAAGTGATGGGTATGAAGAAAAAGGTATGTGACCTAACCACGAAGCGTGTACCTAGCTACTGCATTGATCTATACCATCATAAAAGCATAAATATTCACACAAGTACATAAATTGAACAGAAACAAAGTATGTAAGGTTTCTTGTATTAATCTTTGAATGAGTTTTGATTACAAAAATGCCCTCTTAGGGTCACTTGAAATATGATACTGATATTACAATTGCCAATGCCCTCAATAGGGTAGGCGCACTTATGGTGCTCTGTTGATTAGTCACAAACTACCTTGGGGTGGAGCTAACCCCCTTCTCCATGATGTGGAAGGATTATGACATGATATCCTCTTGTAACCGTCTCTCTTCGAATAAGAAACAACAACACATGATTAAAAATATTGATAGCCTCTCGTGATGAGGCCCTTTAAGGGAATATGCATGTAAGTGCCATTAAACTAGAAAAACAAGAAAGCATAAAGAAAGACTTTAAACTATTCTAATTAAATCAATAATTATGCTACAACATGAAGGACATGAATAAGCAAATGATACATGGATCAAATATCAAATTAGGAACAATAATGGGCATAAAAGATCCAATTTAATCCTAATTAATACAATGCATAAAATGTCTAATTTCTACGGTCAGAGTTTCTCTAAAATGCAATTAAACCTATGAAAAGACTAATATAACTAATCTATGTGGTCAAAATCAAAGCAAGTAAGGTGATCATTAACCTATTGCAAACCATAGCTATGATGGGCTGTCTGCACTATGAACCATGGATGACAACCGCGGTTTGATCTCTGATATGTTTTCCCTTAGAATTAGGGGTAGTGGGCTTGATCTCCTTGTCCAAATTGATGTTCAAGGGTTGCCTTTGTTGTCCTTTGATAGATTTGATGGTCAAATATCTATGAAGGACCTTTGTTTGCCCGGATTTGTGTTTCTTGATCCTCCTAGGCACCTAGGGAATCCATGGCTAATTGGTCTTTAAATGGATAGCAAAGAGGCTCTCAAATGCACAAAGTCAGTATGCAATTTGATAGGGCTTCGCTGCTCTCTTGATCCATTAACTCTCTCTCGATAATTTGCCAAAACTTTGCTATACAAATTATCTCTTTATCTCCCCATTTGGAAGGGGGTATTTATAGCATGCCCCCTAGGGCTAGGGGTGGCTTCATGGAGAAGCCAAGACCAAGAAGGGTGGTTAGGACAATTGGGATGGAAGCCTCTGGAATATTTCATCCTTCAACTGCCTCCTTCTAGATCTTTCCGTCGTTCCAACCGATTTGGCTTGGATGGAAGGCCTAACTAAACTTTAGTTAAGACTGTAGGTCATATTTGCGATCTATGATGATCATTAGTCTGATCAACATTAGATGCCCTAGGTCTAGCAAAAGGACGTGCATCCTGGAATCATTGCTTCCAACTTGGGAAGGCTTACATTTGAAAATTTTGCACTCGCCATCAGAAGTTTGGGTAGATTTGGTGCTACAATAGGAGTTAGACCTATATAACCGAAGTATGAGAGCTACAAAAAAAATTTCATGTTTGCTATTTGACCCAAGCAAAGGGGGAAGCTTATGATAGTTGTTAGCAATGATTCACAACAACGAACACAATTTTGACAAGATCAAGGGATCTACAATCTCTAGGATCTTCTGTTGATTTTTATTATGACATGAAATTATGACTACCCCCTCAAACGATGAGTCGATGAGGGTAATGACAATGTATGAAGCGATGAAGTCGCTTGACCATAATGAATGATCCTGAACCACTTTATATTTGAGCCTTTTAATACCTTGGCTAGGCCTATTTCAGCCTATGATTGCAATGCTTAGTAGTATTTGCACATCTCTATCCCATGGAGCAGTCAGGCTATGATAGCCATCTTAGGGAGTCAAAATAATATAAATGCAAGAACACTTGTGTTGAATCATATTGTCGATGATTTGCTAAAATATGTCATAAAAGAAATGACAAGTTTGTCCCAAATGTCCTTATGGTGATTTACTCATCTTTTCGGATTGCATGGATCACAAGTCGCTGCAACCACAAATTTTATAGGATAAATCACTAAATACAAGGCGCATTTGCTTTTTCATTATTATTTTTGTTTAATTTTGCATTTATTTGATTGATCCTGGTGCTTTTAACATCACCAAATTTGCAATTTTAATCATTGATTTTGAATTTTTATTTGATGGAAGTCAGTAATTTGTCGTTTTAGACCTTCCCACGATGGGTTTTGAGTGCATTTATTGCTATCTATGGATCATGGGTACGGTCGACGATTTACATTTCCAAATTTTTGGGACCGTGGGTTAGACCTACGAGTGAAAAAACCCTAGTTTTGGAACTGCAAATGTTAGCTACGGTCTGTAGAGACTAGGAGGACCTATAAATTGAATTTCCATTTGAAATTTTTCATTATTTTCTTACAACCACTAGCAATTTGAGAGCTCTGAGAGAGATAGAACATTATTTGATATGGAATGCTGCCAAACTCTACCACATTTACACTCATCTACCCTGATGGCAGATCTTGATCAACCATCGACTAGCCGAGGGCAGGGTGCGGGCAAGGTAACTCGAAACTGAGACCATGCACTCAATACCAATAAAATGAACCACACTAAGAAATGCAAAAAATTAACCTCACTAAACTGCTAGTAATGAACCCCACTAGTCTAGGTTAGCTTTAGGATTTAATTTCATGTTTGAGTGGTCTAGGAGGGTACCTAAAATGGGTGAAATTGGGAACCGTAGCTAAAACCTGCGGTCCCCAATTTCCAAATTGGGAACCGTGGGTTTTAGCTGCGGTTCCCAATTTGGAAATTGGGGACCACAGGTTTTAGCTACGGTTCCCAATTTGGAAATTGGGGACCACAAGTTTTAGCTGCGGTTCCCAATTTGCAAATTGGGGACCGCAAGTTGCAGTTGCGGTTTGCGATTGTTGGTTTTTTTTTTTAGGTTGTCTAATTAAGAAATTTGTAATTCTCTTTAGCTTTGCTTAGCTAGATTTAGCTTACATTATGCTTTTTACTTTTAAAAGTTAACTTATAGAGCACGGGAGCCTGACCTTATGAAGACTCTCTACGAGGCTTTATTGGATGATGACCAAGCATGGTTCTGAGCCATCAGGTTTGGCTACGTCATGGATCTACCCACCAGTAGGGTAGATCAAGCCTATCTAACTGCATTGGCCCAATTCTAGAATATGCGGACCAACACATTACACCTTCCTCCCGATGAGATGACCATCACCCTGGAGGATGTCTAAATGATCTTTAATATCCCCATCGATGGTGAGGCTATCATTTTATCTGCCTACATGGCAAAGGATGCTATCTTTGATGCCATCTTTGGTGACCAGAGCATCGATGCATAGGATGAAGTAGACCATGGAGGGGTGCACATCGATGATTAGTATCATTATGATGTCTTCTCTGTATGAGAGGCCTTCTTCATGCATCTCATCATGTAGATTGTCCTTCCAGACTCCTTGAGCATGAGGATTCCCTAGAACATGCTAGCCCCTACTTGGATGGTGCTTCAGAGCTTGACATAGGAGCCACTATTATTAGCTTGGATGAGCACCCTATTATGCCAGCTCTATTGGGAGCTATACCAGATTACAGAGCATATTTGTAAGGGCATTAGTTGTAGTCTATTATTAGAGATCTAAGGGTGGTAGCACATCCATATCGAGCATCCTATGGAGCTACCACTACACATTACTGCCATAGATGATGACCATTAGTGTTACGCCACATGTTGGCCTCATGCTGAGGAGGGTATCCGTAGTAGAGCTCATATTGGGAACACTGAGCACTATATTATTCAATTTGCATCACTTGGGCTAGGGGACGTTGTATGGCACCCCTAAGTGGATTGCCCTACATGGCTAGAGGCAGACGAGTGGCTATAATAGGCCTGTCGAGATAGATGGCTTATCTGGCTTAATCTAGAGGTCTGAGAGTATCAGTTCTTCTCTCATGTCCTGTAATAGTTTGGCATAGTGCAAGACATACCAGATATGCCACTGAGGTACATACGCCTGGCTCTAGAGAGGGATCTCCCATTGATAGTTCCTTCACCATTAGGAGATGCACTTGATGACTTCCAAGAGTCAGGGGTAGATACAGCTAGGACCATGCCCAATTATGATGGGTGGTGGTCTCTATTCAGATGGCATGGGATAGAGTCTTTAGGCTGAGATCTAGCTAAGGCAGAGGTAGAGGCAAATCCTGACAGGTGCAGGGTGCACCAATAAAATGAGGGTAGTTGGGACATAGAGGCCACCACTAAGGATACTCCAGAGATTTATCCTGAAGAGGATGCTCCAGAGGAGGGTGAGGTCCCTCCTAACAACATAGAGGGATGGTTGTTGGCTCAAGTTGCTAACTTGTAGAGTCAAATTGGGTGATTTCACACCCAATAGCTCGAGAGAGATACCACCATCGCCACTCTAGAGGTGAAGGTGGCTGATAGGGAGTGATGAATGATCAAGGTGCAAGACCAAGTACAGGAGCTCACAAATTGAGCTACCGATGTAGAGTCCTAGGTATAAAGACTGTAGACTGCCCTAGAGTTGGCACAGACATAATAGACTACATCAAAGGCAAAGTGGAATCTTGCACGACCATCAAGGAGGGCTATGCCATCTCCTTAGGCTACTATGGGGCCTCCTGTAGCACTAGCAGTAGGTGCAGTAGCTGCACAGGATCTGATTATGGAGGTAGAGTGACTATGCAATATGGTCATGAGGACCAATGAGATGCATGCATCTCGACTTGCTCATGTTGATCAGCTAGTTGGTTACATAGAGATGTACGAGCTATAGGTTCTTGAGGATCATTTTAAATCAGAGTCTCAGCGTACCAGGTCTAGGACCTTAGGGCAATCGATAGCAAGCTCAAGTCATAGGACTCACAGGACTAAGAGAACACATAGGTCCTCTAGTACACACACAACAAGGTCATAGTTCAAGACTAGAGATCTAGGGTAGACATTAGGGGCCTCCAATTAGAGGAATAGCCTGTTGTAGTTACCATTTTCCCATGTGCTAGGTGCTTTAGGCTTTGGATGTAGGCAAGATCCACAACAGGATCCACCACAGGTGTCAGGTCAACCAGGAGAGCAAGCTCCATAGCACAGTGTAGAGGGAGGTGGCGAGCGCTCCAATACAGGGGGAGAAGCCTAGATCTGCATTATAGCAGTTGTTGACTATAGTTTTGATATACTATTTTGTGTGTAAGATATAGGACCTAGACAGTTGTATCCTGCGGGTATTTTGTGCTCCTTATGTACTCTTTTGGATACATATATATATGATATGATCTCTTATGGCTCGTTATGTGTACATATGTATTTATTATTTTGATTTTATGTTTATTTGATGCACATGGATGCAAGGCTTATGTAAATGCTATTTTTATATAATGCAATGTATGGATGACATGCACTAGATAAGTATTTTACTTTATGATGATGATATGCAGTGATTTAGATGATTAGATGTGCGATATATGATGTATGTATATGGATGATATGTTTATTTTGGAACACATATTTATTTTTGCTTTGTGGGCATGCATTTATTTTATGCAGTTTATGGTATGCTATGCAATGTATGGTAATGCATTATGTACAGAATCATAATCTATTAAAAATGAACCTGTATGCTTTAATCACTTAAAACATAAGGAATGAATGTAAACTGTGTATATCAATTTTTAAAATATGACACCACTGAATGTATAACAATCATGCAAACTAATTAATAATTCTCATTACAATAACTTAATCAATTAATCACCCATATATGAAATGCAGTGAAATGGATTGGTATAATGCTAATGAATGATTATGTCATTTTGTATATTTCTTCTTTGTTGCACTATATAGTCAGTGGCCATATAAACATCATTTTTGATATTCATGCAATATCTATCCTATATGTTTGATTGTGCTTTGTAAAATGCATTCTGATGAATGAATGACTCATATTTCAAAAGTCTAATTATATTTGCTATCTTGTTTCTATTGGAGCACCTTTTGGGGTTTTCCTTGAGACTCAAACACCCTAGTAGATTTCTCCAAAAATCACATACTAATTGTACAAGGCTTATATTGGACAAGGTTTTTGTCATGACAGACCCAACTATTCATTATCCTTGTGTGTGCATGTGAGTATTTTTAGATATATCATAAGCATACCTCGTATGTCAGTCGGGACTCTTTCAACCCATATGTGAGATAGGGTTCCTCATACAATCGTACCATCCTTATTTTAGCTAGACCATCCTAGGTACCTAGAGCTAGCTCATCTTGCAAATTGATCAGGGATACCCCTCCCAATATAGGTGAGACTCTTTCAACCCATTGCTACGTTTTGGGATCACCCAATAGAACTTCCCCTCCAATTGTAGGTGGGACTCTTCCAACCCATTGTAGAACTACCCCTCCGATTGTAGGTGGGACTCTTCCAACCCATTGCTGTGATCGGGGATCACTCTATGGATTTCAAAATGTGGACAATCTAGGGATTCAAGTTCTCACCCTTCTTACTTGCTCATGTGTAGTGATAAAAATCACTGTTAGTCCACGTGTTACCATTTTATTTGAGCAAGGGATTTTTATAGTGCTTTTGATTCACTATGTCACTTTATATTTTGAACTTGAAATTTGTACTTTTGCACTTTGTAATATTGGGATTTAAACTTTGTGACTTTGGGATTTATAGGGTAAATTCTTGTCCTTTTTCCAAAGTACACCTTTCTAGACTGACTATTTGTAAGATAAGCAGGTCGTGAAACCCATATCTCTAGATACCTAAGACTGCTTTAGTAGCTTTCATCCTCTCTCATCTTAGCAGGATTTTATATTGTTTTGCTTAGTGGCCGGATTCTGATATGTTGAAGCACTATCCCAACTAATGACCTTGTCTATAATAGCAAATCAAGCTTTCTACAATATTTAAAGAACCCACTAGGTATGGCTGAGTGACGAGAAAACTTAATATACATACATATTTCTCTGTAACATGTATCGTGTATAGATGCAATGATTTATGATAAATGCAAGGGTGCATGATTGACATATAAACGTGTGATCATTTGTAAAATTTTGATAGACACATTAAACTCTACTGTGGAATGCAATGGATGACAAATGCCTAAATGTAATATGATGATGTGAATGTTTGTGTGAATGCAAATGAAAATGCAAAATGCAAATGCAAATGTTTTTGGATTTGAAGCTTTACTATTTTTTTTTGGACTTTTATATATTTTTCTTGATTTTTATAGATTTTTGAGCTTTCATATTTGACCAAACGATGAGTACATGTCCTTAGAGCTTTTAAGGATGACCAAAATATGAGGAACTACCTTTGGAGTTTTTACTTGACCAAGCTACTCAACAGAGAGCTTGGGGCATTTTTGGGATGACCGAGCAGTTGAGACAAAATCCTTGGAGAATTTGGGTTCATCAAAGGGCTTACAGATGCCTTTGGTTCCTTTAATTGACTAAGCTCCTTAATTAGAGAGCTTGGGGTATTTTGGGATGACCGAGCGGTTGAGACAAAATCCTTGAAGCTTTTGGGTTGACCAAAGGGCTTATAGATGCCTTTGGTGCCTTTACTACACTCTCAAGCATAGAATGCCTTAATATGGATGATATTGAGAGGCTCAAGCTATTCCACACCCTCTAGCAACATTAGGCGATAGGTACCTGGACCAATATTTGCATATATGATGTAAGGCCCTAGCCAGTTAGCTATGAATTTATCTCACATATCAGGTGGCAAATTTTAAAACTGTTGGTTCTCTTTTACCACAATATCCCCAAATTCAAAATATCTTTGGTGGACTTTGACATTGTAAGCTCGTTTTAATTGTTCCTAATTAACATGGAGATGCTCAAGGGCATTCACATGACATTCATCGAGCAACGTCAATTGATCGAGGCAAGCTTGCCATACGGTGTCGTCATCGATGAACTCTTTCAATGCAATGCGCAGCATTGGAATTTCCAACTCTAAGGGCATAATGGCCTCAGCGCCATATATTAGTGAAAATGGCATTGCCCCAATGGGTGTCTGAATGCTAGTACTGTAAGCCCATAATGCAAGGGACAGTTGTATATGCCAATCCTTGTGGTGTTCTTGCATTGTATTTTCAATATGGCTACCATAGTTTTGTTTGAGGCCTCAGCTTGCCCGTTTGCTTGTAGATAGTATGGAGTTGAAAAAATATGTTTAATGTGGTATTTAGATGTTAAAGCCCACACAGTTTTGTTCTTAAAAGAAGTTCCATTATCCAAAATTATTTTGGATGGTATCCCAAAATGACATATGATATGCTCAAAAATAAATTTTGTGATGCGAGCTCCAGTGGTCATTGTATCTCTAAAATTTGTACAAATACGGACCCTTCCATCTGCCTTTCCTATGAACACCATATTGGACACCCATTCGGGATAGTCGATGCAGATGACGAACTCTACGTCCAACAGATTTTGTAGCTCATATTTCACCATTAAGGCTATTGTTGGATGCATTTTTTTGAGTTTTTGCTTGACTGGATTCTTCGATAGATCTAGAAAAAGGTTATGAGTAACCAATTTCGGATCTATACCCAACATGTATTTGTAAGTCCAAGCAAAGAGATCAGGTCTCTCTTTTAGTAGAGGTATGATGCTATCACACTCATCCGGAGTGAGACTCTCTCCAAATCTAACCTTATTTGGATTGGTGGGATCTTTACTAATATCCACATTGAAGGTTTTCTCTACTGATATATGTTATCCTTCCTCAAGATGGTGATGCATAGGAATTAGATGGATGTCATCAGTCGGGTTCACATGTTCCTCATGGGAAGCACCCTCACCATGATAAGCATCATGAGTGCAACCTGGTGCAAAATGAAATGGTTGCAACATTTCTTCATTAGGGAAGAAATATTCAGGCTGGACCGATGAGTCAGCATGATCCCAATCAATAACATCCATGTTCAGATGTAGTTTTTTGGATGGATCTACTGGATTGTGGAGTGGAGTGGTAAAATCCATGGAGACCATGTTGATGGAATGGAATTGATCTCTAGAACCACATGGACAAAACTCTATCTTTGAAGCATAGCTTCTATACCCAAGATCTGGTTCGGATGGTACGGGCACAAACGAATCATCTCTGTGGGATGCTCATATAACTAGATCCTCTCGATGCACTAGCTACAAAATGGGATCTCTCAGCTCAAGGAGCTCTGTGTATGTAGGCGGATGGGGAAAGAGTTCCTAATACCTCTCTTTGAGCTCTCTTCTTTCCCTCAAGCTGCTATGAAGATTTATCTCCTGATGCAAACCTGTAGCTGTAATAGGTGGGGTACCTCGAGGTGGAGGCCTATTATGTAAGTGATGAGGTCCCAAATAGGCCATCTCCACTAAATCCTCATCAGAACTGTACAAATACAATCCATAATTTCCCCCCTCCTCTAAGGGGTGATCTACCAGATGTGGCCCCATGTATCTGATTCTATGGTTGCTATCATTACTATTTGGATAAATATAATAGAACGATCATATATATGATACTGTTGTGTAAACTAGCACTGCTTCTTCCTCAGAGCGCTCAGTGTTGGGAGGTACTTCCTCCATAACATGTTCCAATTCCCTAGGCAATAGATATTATGGATACACAAGCCTAGAATCGGTCCTCTCATCTTCATCACTGTGGTCACTACCATGGATGGGCCACTCTACTATGTCTATGCACAGTGGGAGGTTAGATGGACGAGGCTTTAAGTAAGCCTCCTCTGTTTCATATTTATAATCACTATCAAATATGAAGTGCTTGTTTGTCTCTTCCACTCATTCCATAGGTAGTAGATGGTGTATAAACATCAGACCTAGAAAGTTTGGCTCGATTTCCTTCTCATATTTATCATCATTTGAGGACTCATCATCTGCATCATAACTAGGTCCACTCATTTTGGAGGTGGACTCCTCTCCATCATCGTCACAAATATCTCCTAACTTGAGATCGCCTATAGTAGTGGGGTTATACCCCTGCATATAGGTGTCATTGGTAGCACTATAGATTTGGTTACCCAAGTTGCCTCTAGGGTTGTCCTCTAAGGGACCATCATGATATGAATCAGGTGGCCCTATGGTAACAAATGATACCATCTAGCGAGTCCTCCAATAGCTGGAAGGATTAGGGTGGTATGGATTAAAATCCACATCATCCCCCAAACTCAGGTACATGTGATCTAAGGATGCAGCAAGCAAATTGTCATGATCTTGTACCTATAACCCTAACCCAAACCTATCAGTAGCTAACTGATAATGAGGTTTGGGCGGAGTCCTACATCCTTATTCAAAAATACCAAGGTCGTGTCCATGCCAATGATACAACTCAAAAATGCGCATGGCATATTTTGGATTGGACAGATAGCGCACATTCACAGCGAATGGCTCATCACCATCCTCATCTATGGACATTATGGTGGATGCTTGATCCAGCCCTGTGTATATGAAGTTTGTTTGGTTGGGTGGCTCACCCAATGGCACTATAGATCCAATAGGAAATCGATGGGCGTGCGGTCGGTCCATATCTTATGCAATTTTTAGGATAGGTCCAAAAGTAACATTTTGCACAAGATATTCACCCAAACCTATGCTAGCTAGATGAATGGTCACCTACGATGCAAATGACCCTATTGAATATGTAGGTGAAGCGGGATGAGGTGCCTCCTCAACTTTGTCTTGAGGTTCTTCCACATCGATGGGAGTGGGAGTATCATTGGCAACTGGTCCAGGAATATGATTTTCTACTTTCTCGCTCAATTTTACCTTTAGCTTCTTGACTTGTTGATGCATCGTTGATGCAGTCGGTTTTAGAGAAGTTGCAGTCGTATGCTTAGATTTGTGTGACATAGATGTCAATGGTTGAGCATGGGCTACTGGTTTGCCTATTAAAATCTTAACCGAAGAAACATGTCGGATATCCAAGTGCATCGACGGGAGTACAAAACCCCTAGGCAAATATGCTAGGTTCACAAACTTGAATGGTTCTTCATCCGAGGACACTAGGTGAACCTGTCCCTCATGAATGTACTTCACGCATTGATGCAAGATAGAGGGGACGCAATGCATTTCATGAATCCAAGGCCTTTCAAGAAAAATTTTGTCCTCCATGGCACCCTCTATCACATGACATCATAGAGATGGTCTTGAGTCCCACCTAAATAGGTAGAAAAATCGTACCAACCGTAGAGCATAGTGCATCGTTAAACGATCTCAACGTAAAGGTGGTAGGCACAATGTGTGATTTGGATAACTTGAGATGGCTCAGTACCTTGGTCATAATTATATTGATCAAGGACCCCGTGTCAATCAAGACCCTTTTGAAAGGCATGTGGTTAACACACACGATAATATGCAGTGACGGGTCAACCATAATAGTAGGAACCATCTTCACTTCATGATCATAAAATTGTATCGTGGGTTCCTAACACTGTTGTACATGTCCCACAAAATTTGTAAATGTGTGCGCATCTTGGGACTATACCTAAATGGACCTCAGAATGTCCATAAGAGTCTCCCTGTATCTAGAGGACTGTTGAATAAGATCATATATTGACAAATTCATAGGAGTTTTCTGTAGGTTCTGAACTAACCTGATCCTTATGGTTACCATCGATTTAGCTAATGGACCTAGAATGTTTTGAGTTAGTCATTGATCTTGAGTAGCTTGTACTCTAATGGGAGCATGAGGTTGATTATATTGATCGTACCTCCTGTGTCTAGTAACAACATTGACCATACCTACGAACCCCTAGGTAGGTGGTTCGATTCTCACTTGATTGATCTGGCCGACATTGTTACAAGGTGTCTCATGATTAGGTAGTGGATTCTTGAAAATCTCCATGTTTCTATTTTTGGGTGCCTGTGGATTGCCTGGTATGAAAAGCTCTACTAATTTCGTCAGAGGTGTGAACTTCGACTTTGGCACATTCAGATCTACTAATTTGATCTCAAGCAATTGTATGGCATTAGCCTCACACAGTTGATGGAAAATCAAAATCATCGATTTCGTCAGAGGTGTGAACTAGCAAGGTGGGCGCTCTTCTCTATTTTTGCCCTTATAGTTGTTCTTGCGTGTCTCATAACGTGCAGGAGGAGGTTGAGCCTGATAATTAGGATTTTGTTGTCCCTTGTCCTCTCCTCCAAGATTTAGTACTACTTGATTTATGTGGGCCTGCTTGCCCTTTTGCTTCATAGTACTCTTTTTAAACCCCTCTTTCTTGGTCTTGAGATTCAAGTTGCCTTCTTGTAACTTGATGTCCTCGATCACCCTGGCCTGCACCATAGCTTCCTCAAATGTAGGGTACTGCTGTAGCTGCAACAGTAGCAAGATGTGCTTGGCATAAATCTTTGTGAACATCTGGGTCAGTTCGACTGTAGGAATAGGGAATAGCAGCTTTGCCATTATTCTACACCATCTCTTTCCCTATTTCTCGATGGGCTCATCGTCACGTTGAGCTAACACAACAAAATTAGAAAGGTTGGCCTATTTCTTGATGCTAAATGAATAGCGTTCAAGAAATGCATCAGCTAACTACTCAAAACCAGTAATACTATGTTTCTTTAGCTGGTTGAACCACTCTCAGGACAAGCTAGAGAGTGTCATAATGAAAGTGTGCAACAACAAGGCACTTGAATCTCTATCTGGAAACAAGCATCTAGAAAACTTGTGACATGCTCTTCGACATCCTCATCACCCTTGAATCTAGGCATATCAAAATGCTCAGGATATGGAGGCGTAGGCACTGAGGGTTCTAGAGGTTCATTGTGTATATTCATTAGTTTTGGCTTTTACATAGCTATGCCTTGCATCTCCATTGCTTTGACCCTATCATAAAAAACCTTGTACGCCTTAGAAGACAAAAATTCCTTCTCCCTCAGCTGACATGAAGGTGGTATAGGAGGTAATGTCTTCTTCAAGGGAGGTGGACAACGTGGCTCTTCCTCCTTCTTAACTCGGTAAATCTTAGGATACCCATGATCGTATCCATATACATCTACATATTCATGTTGCCTCTATCTAAGATCATTGAGAGATGGTAGTCGCTCCCTCTGTTAGGCACTGACATGAGTACAAGCGTCTTTGCGCTCCTCGTGCATATCGGCTAGGGACACAACCCTCCTACACACACACTCTCTATTATCCTTAGGAGGGTATAGGCCAGCCCTAGATAGCCGATCCTCCTACTCTATGCGCTCCTTCTGAGCTAAAATATGCTCCTCATGCATGCGTTGCTCATATAATCTCTATTGTAGGAGCCTTTGCGCTTGAAGATTTTCATATTCAATATGCTACCTCTCTAGGCGAGCATCATCCAATTGATCTTGGAGGAGTTGACGTCTTTGCTCAGACACCAGTCTATGTGATCTGTCGATCTGGTTGGTCGTGGGAGACCTCTAATGTGTGTGCTCTGTGCAAGCTACCTTATGGGTTTTGTACCCATCAGACAAATGTGTGGATGGTTACGTGTGACATAAGGGCACTTAGAAGCCTCTCCATGCTCTCTAGTGATTTTGATACAACTACCACTATGCTCACTCAGAGCACGAGTGGATGGAGTTGTAGGCTTACAGTCTAGTTGCTCAAGAACACTACCTAGACCATCTAACTATCTATACCTCCATTGCTCATGCGGTGGTGTTCCATTAGATCCCACCTTTGACATATCAATGGTGATCTTGCATGGTGAGCCACGCACAGAAGTATGGGTGGACCTATGCTCGAAAGTGAGCCTGTCCTCTTGCCACTGAATGAGCGGATCTCTAGTCCGTCTATACTCCTACTATGGAGGGTTAGAACCTCTTATGGACCTAGTACGTATGGGAACCAACTTGGTCCCCTGCACAACATATTCCTTGGTCGATCCCGTGGATGCTCGTACAGTGTGGTCTCGGTAATGGCTTTGGAGTAGAGCATCCTCATGTTGAGAAGCTCCATGCTCAGTCCTATGCCTAGAGGAGTGTACTGAAGCTCCTCTATCAGAGGTACACTCAACAAGATCTCCCTGTATCGAGTTGTCACCTCTAATGCTCGCCAAATGTTGTTCGGTTTGCTCATGTGTGTGAGGACTCAACACATGTTGTTGTGAACTAGTTGGGGGTTGATCATGGGCATTGGTCCTAGACCTTTGTTGATCACCCTGTATGTTCATCATTTATGTACCTAATGTCTAGATGTGTTTTATTATGCAAACAAAGTATACAAATGATGATTATCTCCTTTTAAATTTTTATTGTGAGCCTTAAACTGTTTGATGTTACTTTCAGATGTGTTGTATCAGTGTTAGAAACTCTCGCATGTTTTGAAAGATTTTTGGATTTTATACTAAGTTAAATTAGCTTTCACCTGTATACCCGCAACTCAAAAACTTGGTGATGAAACCCAAGTCACGTAAACCAACCTATAATGTGTGGAAGTGAAGCCCACACATGGTCAAGGGACACAGGTCCTAATTCCTCACCCATTTTCCCCAATCAGCATCATACCCTCCGAAGAGGAGTATATGTAATTTTTTTAGGGTACAAAATGATCTTGGACCTAGTATGGTCTAGTAACACATGGTACATGGGATTTGGGCCAATGGATGGAATTTATGCCCATCATCGTTGAACCCTACTAGTGGTTGGATATGAAGCCCAACTCACTAGCATTTAAGTGCCAGGTGGTGTGTGTAGTTCCTTTTACTTTGTAAAAATGACAAATGCATAAAATAGCATAATGATCATTCCTACATGATATGCATGAAAATAAAGGAACGTTTCAAATTCAGAAAGAATGCATGCTAATGTCCTATATGATATTTTGATGATGTAATTACAATGACATGGCCACTAATTGGGACTCAAGCATGCAAATGACACATCATCTCTATCAAGGTCACTATATTTAAGGGTGGACTACACTTAGAGGTCCTCTATTCCCAACAATGCCTTTCTAATGATAGGAAAATTAAAACAAACTAGGACTTGTTCATTGACCCTTTTTTATTTGAGTTCCTAGTTTGCAACGGTTCGATGCTTTTTGTAAAGATACAGAGTAGAATATTCATAATAGATAGTGAAATTGGGGCCTACCTCAACTCCTTCTCTACTGCCCACTAAGTTTCCTGCTATCTGCATTTTCCTCTATAAACCATAGTTTCGATCTGCGGGCTGTAGTGGTGATTGTGGTTATAGTCGCAGGCCAAAAAATAACCACATTTGAAAGTTGCGGTTAGCACTTGAGATAAGAAACAACCAAGAAAAGTCAAAACTCGGGGCTAAAATTGTGGGGTTCCACCATGATCACCATCTGACCTAACCACGGAGCGTGCACCTAGCTACTGCATTGATCTATACCATCATAAAATCATAAATATTAACACAAGTACATAAATTGAATAGAAACAAAGTATGTAAGGTTTCTCGTATTAATATTTGAATGAGTTTTGATTACAAAAATGCCCTCTTAGGGTCACTTGAAATATGATACTGATATTACAATTGCCAATGCCCTCAATAGGGAAGGCACACTTATGATGCTCTATTGATTAGTCACAAACTACCTTGGGGTGGAGCTAACCCCCTTCTCCGCGATGTGGAAGGATTATGACATGAGCTCCTATTGCACCTATCTCCCTGCGAACAAGAAACAACAACACATGATTAAAAATATTGATAGCCTCTCGCAATGAGGCCCTTTAAGGGTATATGTAAGTGCAATTAAACTAGAAAAACAAGAAAGCATAAAGAAAGACTTTAAACTATTCTAATTAAATCAAGAATTATGTTACAACATGAAAGACATGAATAAGAAAATGATGCATGGATCAAATATGAAATTAGGAACAATAATTGGCATAAAATATCCAATGTAATCCTACTTAATACAATGCATGAAATATCTAATTTCTATGGTCAGAGTTTCTCTAAAATTCAATTAAACCTATGAAAAGACTAATATAACTAATCTATGCGATCAAAAGCAAAGCAAGTAATGTGATCATTAACCTATTGCAAACCGTAGTTGTGATGGGCGGTCTGCACTATGAACTGTGGCTGATAGCCATGATTTGATCTTTGATATGTTTGCCCTCAGAATTAGGGGCAGTGGGCTTGATATCCTTGTCCAAATTGATGTTCAAGGGTCGCCTTTGTTGTCCTCTGACATATTTGGTGGTCAAATCACTGTGAAGGGCCTTCGTTTGCTTGAATTTTTGTTTCTTGATCCTCCTAGGAACCTAGGGCATCCATGGCTAATTGGTATTTATATGGATAGCAAAGAGGCTCTCAAATGCACAAAGTCAGTATGCAATTTGACAGGGCTTCACTACTCTCTTGATCCATTAACTCTCGATAATTCACTAGCACTTTGCTATAAAAATCATCTCTTTCTCTCCCCATTTGGAGGGGGGTATTTATAGCATGCCCCCTAGGGCTAGGGATGGCTTCATGGAGAATCCAATACCAAGAAGGGTGGTTAGGATAGTTGGGATGGAAGCCTATGGAATATTTCATCCTTCAACTGCCTCCTAGATCTTTCGATTGTTCCAACCTATATGGCTTGGATGGAAGGCCTAACTGAACTTCAGTTAAGATCGCAGGTCATAGTTATGGTCCAGACTATATATCGCAGGTGTCAACCATGGTTTAGACTAGAGACCGTAGGTTTGGACTGTGGTTCAGACTGCTTAGGCCAAAATGCCTAAATTGAGTGGTTAGAACCACTGCTCTACTTGGAATCTATCCAAGATCCTCCATATGGTTTTGTAGCATGTCCATATGAGTAGTCGGCCTCAACATGACATATTTTAGGTGTCTACAGTATGAATTAAGGGGTACAAAGTTAGGGGTTCTGTGATCCCAAGGAGCATGCATCGATGGTCTGAATGCTTGCAATGATTTATTATTATTAAACCAAATGGAAATGAAACAAAAAATGGATAAATAATAAAAATACGTAACGTGGAACTAAACAACAAAGAAAGACGTCCCTTTTATTATTTATCAGATCTGGTTACAATGTTCGTCCCTCTGAGGGATACCAATTTGATACAACAAATTTTACAAGCATAGGGTCAGTGGTGTCAATAACATACCCTCGCAAGGGGTGGTGCACTTTCCTAGGATTCTCGATCTCGCACATGAAATTGTACGAGGGCTCACTGATGCCTCCTCTAGATCTACTCCTAGAGGGATCCTCACGCTCTGTTGTCCTGATCTAGTCCTAAAACCTATGGATCTACGTGCAAGTGAAACAACAAAGCATGGTTAAATAGGATGGGTGACCTCCTCGTGTGAGATATTGTTATTAATGGATCAAGTAAATTAAATAAATAAACATGATATGAATGAACAAATACCAGGTGCAAGTGACATATATGCATAAAACTGAAAAATACTGAAAGCAATGTAGTGTAGTATTTAGATCTATGATATGAAAAGAGAAATAACCTACAAATCTGATCTATATGCTAAATGATAAACTAAAATAGATAAATATTAATTCTAAGAGCAATGGAAATAAATATTTCTACCTAGCTACAACCATGGGTCGCTATCAAAGACAACGACCTTTGACTCGAAGGTTACCTCATATCTCTATGGCCTACGCCGTTTGCTCCTTTACCCTAAATTGATGTTCAAGGGTCATCAATTGTGCCTCAGTGCACTGATTTGCGATGAATAATGTCAAATTTGAATAGCAATAATGTAGCTTCTTCTTAGATGAATAGCACTTCATTGCTCCTCAAGGGTGCATAGATTCACTCTCCAATTTGATAGGGCTTCACTGCATAAACTCTGAAAATCATGGATCCCCTTGCTTTGAAAAATGCACCCTTGATATGGTGCTTGGGATTCAGATCCAGATCTATATTTGGATATAAATATTGCATGCAAAGTGGCCATCCTAGAAGGAAGGCCCACTCACAATTATTCCTGGAGGGCTAGTCAGGAGGGATCCTAGGAAACCCTCATCAACTTCCCTAATGCAAATTATTGCTTCCACCCGAGATTTGGGTTGTCTTCAATGACAATTTGTATTTGAAGTCTAGTCACTATCATCTATAGTGGCTAGGGCTAGCCGCTCTGAGCTTGAGTGGCCAAGATGGCCATCCGCTCTAGTTTAGAGCGGTTGAGCCTGAATGGGCCAAAACTGCCCCATCTGAGTGATGAAAATCACTCCTTGCTCTTGGAAAGGTCCAAGGTTTAGTCATATGGTCTATGAATGTGCCCATATGAGTAGTCTCCTAAACATGATGTATTTTAGGTGTCTATAGATGCCCCTTTTTGGGATGCGCTATGGGAAAACACAACACGGAGCAAAAATATAGACCACCTATGGCCATGTTGTAGGGTGTATGATGATCATTGATCTGATCAACATTGGATGCCCCAACCATGCAAAAGGGTGTGCATCCTCGAATCATTGCTTCCAATAGGATGGAAGGCTTAACTTTGTAAAAATCTCCTGTTAACTTCTTAGAGGCTATTCAGATAGCTGGCATGCTATGAGTGGTCCGAACGAAGGAAAGGTAGAGCTTGTAAACTATCATATTTGCTTTTTGCCCCAACAAAAGGGTAAGCTTATGATAGTTGTTGGCAATGATTCATAGGGTGAATGCGATTTGACATGATCGAGTGATCTTTTGTTGACTTTGATTATGATTGTTTGAAAATTTTAACTACCCCCTCAAGTGACGAGTCGATGAGGGAAGGACAATGAATGAAGCGACAAGTCGCTTGACCAATATGAATAATTTGGTTCCTTTTTAGAGTCTTGCTCTTTTGATGGGAAGATCCCCTTTTAGACATGATTTCAACTATTTATGATAATCGTTCATCCTTATCCCAAGGAGCGGTTCGGCCACAATTGGCCTTCTTAGGGAATCAGGATGATAGCAATTCCATCCAAGCTTGTGTTGAATCACTTTGCTCAATGATTTATTGAAATGTCATAGAGGAACTGGGATGATTCCATCGTTCTCATGGAGTAGTCTGACCATCTTGGCCTTCTTCGGGTTTGACGTGAAACATCTCAATTCCATGATGACTAATTTGCCCTAAGTAGCCTTATGGTAATTTACTCATCTCGTTGGATTGCATGGAGTGCAAATCACTGCAAACGTCGAGTATATAGGGTAAATGAATGAATACGAGGCTTACTTGAGATTTTATTTGATTTTTATTTTTTGCTATTTTGTGATTTATGGTTGGGAGACGCGGTGCTTAAAGAGATGGTTTCCATTGCCGACACCTGCAAGATGGTGTATTGTATGGTACAACATCTTAGTTATTTTTTATTTCTTTTGACCATTTCCAATGTTTTTGGATTTTGTATTTAGCGAAATGTTTTTGTTATTTTGCTCATTATGATGATTCTGCACCACCAAATGTGTTTATTTACTTATTTTTGCATTTCTCATGGAGAGAAATTTAGAGAGTTTTCTCTTTCCTGCTAGCCGCTGTCAGGTCCAACGACCCTCAAATATCCCTTCATGGCTGTTGTCAACCCCAAAGGCTAGAAATTTTGGGTCACTGACACAAACAACGATCGAGGAAAAAATGGAAAATATAAAAAGGAGCTAGGGTTTTGACTTTTCATTTTCCAACTGTCAAAATTTGCACTTTCTGAGCTCTGAGCTGAGAGTGACACCTTGTGATCTAGGACACTGCCGATTTGATGCCATGGCTGAGCAGGGTGAGGCCTCGACCAGCAGAGGAGCTAGAGCTTATCAGGTACTTTGCAAACCCTAAATTTTCTTATTGATTTTGGTAAAATGAACCACACTAAGTAATCGATAAAAGAACCTCACTAAACTTGTTGGCAACAAATCGAATCTGCAGTTAGGCTTAGTTTAGGATTTAACTAGGTGGGTCCATATTTGTTTTTAGAAACTTGCATTTTTTGTGTAATTTTGACCTAGGGCACACGTGGCTTGTGTGTCACCCATCGACCACTGTCGCTTCGAGCGGTTGACCTGGCCCTTGACTGGCCGCTATCACCGGTAGCGGCCAGTTCAAATTCCAACGGTTAAATTTTTGACCATTGGAATCTAGCCGCTGTCGTCTTTAGCGGCTAATTCGTGGCCGTTGTTGGTGCCAGTGGCCATTAAACCTTAGGTTTTATTTATTTTTATTTTTTTGAATTTTTGAGCAAATTAATTGATTTTTTTGAAATTTTGAAGTGTTGTTTCAAGAATTTTTGCATGATTAGGTGCATTTAGTTGTTTTTTTACGTAGCCTTAGAGTAGCTTGATTTTATTTTGCATTGGTTTATGTGTTTTATTGCATTTTTTTTTAGATGCACTTTATTTATATTTGATTATGCTTTTAGATTCTTTCTGCTCAGGCTCGGGACCCTAAGTTGTGCAATCTACTACCATTCATGGATGACACATATTGGGGTTGGCTTGATGCTTGTAGCCTCCAATATGTTACTAGGCTTCCCACGACTATGTTAGATCAGGCCTATCTTATGACCCTGGTCCATAGGTGGGATTCCAGGACCAACACCTTCCACCTCCTCACCGATGGGATGACTATCACATCGTAGGACGTTTACAAGATCTTTAGGATCCCTTTTGATGGAGTGTCGATTGTTTATTCTACCATAAATGATTGGTAGGTGGTCTTCATACGGGTGTTTTGAGCACATGCTATTGCGACCTTTGAGAACACCAGGTCTGGTGGAGTTTCCTCATCTAGTGGTACTAGGTGAATGTCTTCTCACAGAGGGATGTTGTGTTGTTGATGGTTATCTACAACATCCTTATTTTGGACTGCTTTGGCATGAGGTTCCCATGGAACATCCTAGCTATGGTTCAATACTTGGTGGACAACCATGAGCCTATTATTTATGCTTGGGGGAGCACCCTGTTGGCATAGTGTTATGACGAGATTTACCACATCCATCGACTAGGACAAACCAACATCGCTTGTAGCCTGCTCCTGCATATCTGGGGGTGGGAGCACATTAGGGTGGACTTACCAGTAGGGATATCCTTGGAGATCGTAAATATTGTTTATGTATCCTAGTGTTACGTCTTCAGATGGGCTCGAGAGCATGAGGAGTGTAAGAGCCATATGCATGTAGGGGAGCTCTCTCACTACATAACCTCATTGATTGGGATGTAGGTGCATGATATTATTTGGTACCCTTACCATGACTGTCCCACCTGGGAGGGGGTAGAAATATTTACAACACAGATGAGGTGTGACCGCTAGATCATTAGTTGCAAGGGTAGCATTAGGGAGTTTTTCTTCTATTTCTAGGTCCTCAAACAGTATGGTCTTTAGTAGGACATGTCCCTCTTGCCAGTTCTATAGAGGCATATTGTAGAAAAGAGGGATATTCTACCATCCTAGGTTACTGCTTTGACAGATGAGGATGATGCCCCAACAGTGGATGCTGGTATTACAGATGGCAGGGTGATAGATGACTATACCTAGTGGTGGGTCACTCAGTTATGATAGGGTGGTGATAGCTTTGGCCACGATGATGATGGAGGTGATACGAGTGTTGATCATGATGGGCATTGAGTGTGGGTTTAGAATGTAGGTCGAGGCAAACCTATAGAGCAGGTGGTAGCTCTCGAGGAGGAGGAGGAGTTATCTCTCAAGGAGGTGGATTATCCTCTCTAAGCATAGCTACATCAGGAAGAGGTTGAGTTATAAGCAGCCAAGATACAGGTGTAGCAAAAGGATTCTACCATTGCCCATCTCCATACATAGATTTCTCAGGTTATCACTAAGAAGGATGCTATCCAAAATCACAGGTTGCCGCTACCCCATCTACAACATAGGGTCCTACAGGGGAAGATCTAGGTGTGGATATTAGGCACCTACGAGGACTCTTGGATGATTATGATGTGGATATTATTGGTGATGTTGCATACATCACCTCTCTTAGGTGCCACATCTTGGGAGAGGCCCACATCATGAGGGTCATAGTGCAACATCACATTGACTTCAGGATAGTCTTCCATTCATCCTAGTCAGAGGACCAGGACCCACACAAAGAGGCCTACAGGTGCTAGCTCACACCATTCGCCTAAGGACCCAACCATAGGTGGAGGTGACACAGGAGGTGCGAGCCCAGCTTGATGCTTATGTATTATTGAGTTTTATTTTGAGTGGTCAAATGACCTACACAGTTGTAGCCTACAAGAATTTTTGTACCTTTATGTATATTTTTGGATACACACACACACACATATATATATGATTTGATTACAACTTATCATGTGTATCACTTTATTGTTATGTTCATGTTTTAGGGTTTATGTGATACAACTATGATCTTATGCTATGTGATGTGATGTATTGATGACATGTAATTAGCTAGATGTTGGATGTGTACTTAGATGTTGTGCTCTAGATGTGTTATATGGATTATGATATATGCATATATGGATGCAATGCTTTACATGATTTGATTATTTCTATATGGTTTGATGTATTTTATGGCATGATGTGATGTATATGATTTACATTATGTAACCTTAGATGTAGATGGATGATTTACATGATTTATGCACGTATGGATGGATAGCTTTATGGGATGTAGATTATTGCTGATGATGGATGTGTATGGATGCAATGTTATTATTAAATGCACATTTAATTTGACTTAATTGTATGCATTTAATTTATGTTATTATGATGTGATGAATGCAATGTATATCATGTGTTGTGATGATGATCTAATGTGAATGAACCTGTATGCTTTAATCACTTAAAATATATGGTATGGTATGATGTAAATTTTAACAATCTAATGGTTGACACCGCAGAATATATACAAACCATGCATAAATGATAATACTTATAACAAGAATTAATCATTTAAACATCCTTATGTGAGATGAGATGATGCAATATGTATGTATTTTCTCTATGAGATGTTGTATATTAAAGAATGTGCAAAAAATAGTCAGTGGATGTCTAAGCATCATTGCTGATATTTATCCAGTATCTATCCTATTCCATGAACACCTTTTAATCAATAGGACCTTACAAAGAAAATTGATGAGGCGATTATGATGTGATTTGTTGCTATGTAGGTATCTTTGAGGTTTTCCATGAGACTCAAACACCCTAGTTACCCTATCAAAAGTTGTATACTGACCATACAAGACTCTTAAAAGATAAGGCTTTCATCATGAAGACCTAGATATTCATTATCCCTGTGTGTGCAAATGAATATATTAGATGAAGCATAAGCATACCCGATGCCAGGCGGGATTCATTCAACCCATTGTTGTATTGGGGATCCTCAAATTCCCATCTTGATCCTATGTTGGATTTAGTTAGATTAGACCACTAGGTAGTATTAGATTACAAAAAGCTATCTCATCCTAATGCAAACATTGGTCTGTACATAAGCAAGATGCAAATGAGATAGACATATCGTCATGCATAAGGATACATCCATTGCCAAGTTGGCTTGATGCCACCAAACCTGTAATGAGGATCACCTTTCGACTTGTCAAATGCTGAGAATTCTAGGGATTCAAGTTCCATTCCCTTATTTTCTTCACATTTATTTGGGATACTTGCTCATGTTTAGTGATGATAATCACTTGTTTTATTTTGTTTTTGACCTTTGATTTTGTTTTGAGCAAGGGTTTGGGTGTGATGATAATAATTTTTATTTTTCTTTTAATTTTTGCTTTATTTTAGGATTTTTGCTTGTTTTGATAAAAGCAAGGGATTTCTTGGGTAGGGCAAAACTTGTCCTTTTTCCAATTCTCAATATTCTCGAGCCGGTTGCACAAGGGGATAAGCAAGGAAGACCCTTTTCACTTAAGGTAACCTAGTACCACATGGTGGCATTCATCTTTTCCTTGTACCAACTAGGATTTTAGTGTGTCAATTAGTGATAGGATTTTGAATATGCAAGGCACTATCAAAACTAGACCTCACCCTCTCCTAATCAAGACAACTTTCTACAAAGACTTGATAAGACCACTAGGTATGGCTGAGTGACCGAAAAACCCTAGTACATTCCTTATAGCAATAGAAGGGGTTGTGTTGAAAAACATAGTTACACACATGGGCGATGGATGAAGATGGATTTGAAGATGCATGGTTAGGATACAAACTGTGGTGTCATTTGTAAGATTGCAAACTTGACCTATCCTAATGCAAGTGTAATGGATGGAGATTCCTAATGCAATGCAACTAAATGGATGCAAATGTAAAATGCATATGTTTTTGTATTTTGTTGTGTTTTATTGTTTTTATGTTTTTGCTTATTATGATGTTTTTAAATTTTCTTGATTTTACATTGTTTTTGTGCTTTTTGTTTTATTTTGACCAAAGGGATTAATGTGCCCTTGGGACCTTTGTGGGTTGACCAAGCAGCTTGAAGATGCCCTTGAAGCCTTTTGTGAGTTGACCAAGCGGATTAGATATGCCCTTGGAGCTTTTTGTGAGTTGACCAAGCAACTTGAAGATGCCCTTGGAGCCTTTGTGTGTTGACCAAGCGGCTTGGGGATGCCCTTAGAGCTTTTGTATTATGTGACAAAGCGGCTTGGAGATGCCCTTGGAGCGTTTGTGAGTTGACCAAGTAGCTTGGACATGCCCTTGGAGCATTTTTGAGTTGACCAAGTAGCTTGGTTATGCCCTTGAAGATTTTGTGTTTTTTATTTTTAATGTTTTATGATTTGTTTGTATTTTTGATTTTTTATATTGTTTTTGTAGTTTCGATCTATTTGAATGTTTTTGTGTTTTATGTATTTTATAGGGGTAAGGTAAATTACCTTAGGTACCCTTAGTGTGCATGTTACTGGCTGTAATGTATTCATATTGTTTAGAAATAGTAACAGACATTAACTATCCTACTTGGGGCAGTGCTCCTTGTGGGGTTCCCCTGACTTTGTGGGTTTAAATGAGTGTACCATCTGTGCGGAGCTCGCCTCATTCTAATAGATCTTGGACCACCTTTTGAAATGACTTACATCTATGTACATCATGCCCCTGTATATGATGGTACACACAAAAGAGGACCTCCTCAATGGACCCTTTCTTAGGCTCCTTTTGTCTAACCTCGGATAACACAAATGCATTTTCCATGTACAACTTTCAAAACAAAATTGCAGTAGTCATCTCAAAAGTGACTACTCGATGAGTTGGATTGTTTGGAATAGGAGGATACGACTGAACTTAGGGCCTTAACTAAGATGATGCAGTCTCTATCGTGGCATGCCGAGATACTACAAATGAACCCTCTATGGGGAAGACCTCACTATCTATGAGATCTTGAACCATACTCCTAAATTTATAGCAATCATGAATGCCATGGCCTTACACTCAATAGTGGAGGTAGTAATGGTCCTCTCTATAGCCCTTGTGTTTGGCTCTATTTGGGTCTAGAGGCTTGATATTTGGTAATGTTATGACCTTAGCCTCTTGTAACTTATGAAGGATAACTAGCATAGGTCCTTTCAAAGGTATCTAGATGCGTTGCTAGTGTTTTTAGCATGTCGCATGCATCTGACTGCTTTGATGATTAGGTTGGACTTATGGTACATCAACTGATGGCTTAGTGGGCCTCTCTTGCTCTTTGGATGTGGGGGATGGATTGTGGACTAGCACCATCTGTTAGTTGACCACCCGAAGTAGCCTCTTCTCAGGCATGTTGTATACCACGACTTGAAAACCCTGACATGACTACGTATCATGACCATATTGCTTGTGATACAGACAATATGACTCCTCGTCATACTCTCTGGGTTTTGGGTGGTTTAGATCCAACTATTGCACCTCAGGTAATATGATAGCCTCTGCGGCACATAACCATTGAAAAACTAGAATCATAGGCTCAAGCAGTGAGGGATACTTACCCTACTTCTGAGGAGGCCAAGTTGGCACTTGTTCTAGCTAAGGCTCTTCCTGCAGTTGCATATGGGATGGATCAACCTTAGATGAGGGTTGCATTTGTGGCTCCTACATTTTTAGTCGGTTCATGATATATTGCAACGTCTCACTCTACTCATCTGTTTGGCACTCCATTCTATCTAGGTGATCCATAATGGTTTGTAATATAGATAAGGATTTCATGTGTACCTCTAGCGATGAGATTGGAACTTCATCATAGATCGATAGAGGTGAAAGATTGGATGTTGAAGACTCATTTGGTAAGTGTGGATCATCCATTTCCTTAATTCAAGCTGATGTGGATGTTTTATGATGGCCCATTTTGTTAGTGGCGTCTACATGATCATGCTTGCTAGCTTGGGTACCCCTGGCCTGAGGTGACCCTTGTACTTAATATTGAGGAGTCACTTTGAGAAATGAGTCAGGAGTGACTAGCTTCAATGGTCTCAATCGCTTTGCCTCAAAAATTTTGGATTGAGCTCTATCCCGTTCCAACTACTTTAAAGTTACTAGATCATCCAAATTGATGTCAATCATCCCTACAAACATGTGTGAGGTTTCTTCAAAGCTAGGTCACCTTGGATGGGACTCTCCAACTTGATTCTCAATGAGCCACTTTCTAATTGTGGGTTGGTCAAGAAAGAGTGCAAGATAGACCTCCTCCCGAGTGGGTTGTCTTCCCCTGATGGTGTGGAGGGCTTCTTCCATTTCATCCAATTGTTTGACCAGGAATCATAAATGAGGACCCAAATGTGCCATATCATTATTGTATTCAAAGTCCTCATCACTTATGAAGATACCATTTGTATTTGTTTCAGGCCCCAAGATGTGAGGCACCTATCTTGGCCCTAGGTAGGCCCTCTCTGTTGAGTCTTCCGACTCATAGCCACTTTTTTTTAATATGTATCCACTCTCTATGTGGCCACACCAAGCGAGGTTCTATAAATAGTGAGGCCCATGATAGGCCAAGATCGGTTTCTTCCTCATCCTATGCTTTAGATGAGCCATACTCCATCTCTTCTCACTCATAATCATGACTTCATCCTCCCATAGGATGATCCCTGATGGGGTAGCTTCGAGTGAGAAGTTTGGATGATATACGTCAGGTGGTGCTATGTTGACCATGGCCACCTGTCTACTGCTCAAGTAACTTCTATTTGGGGGTTGATAAGGATTCCAATCGATGTCTAGCCCTACCCCCAAGCTTATCCTATCCAAAGATGTTGCTAAAGAGTCATCTTGACTTCTGATGTAATAACATAACCAAACCTATTAGTAGGTAGCTGGTACTATGGCTGATATGGCTACCTACGCCATTGCTCGTATAGACCTAGGTCATACCCCTGCCAATGGAACTGCTCAAAGTACCTTAAAGTGAACTTTGGATTTGACAAGTAATGAACATTCATGGTGAATGGCTCATATTCATCATCCTTCGTATCTGATGTCTCTTCGGCGTAGTCAAGACCAGTGTAGATGAAGTTGGTATGATTAGGAGGGATCCCTAGCGGAACCACTATTACCACTAGCATTTTTGGAACCTTTGATTGGCCCATGTCCTATGCAGACTCAATTATAGGCATGAATGTCATGTTATGCATGAGGTATTATCCTAACCCTGTATTGGCTAGGTGTATTGTCACCTGTGGCGTAGATGACCCTACGGAAGAAGCAGGTGAGGTAGGTTGGGGTACCTCCTCAAATTGGTCTTGGGCATCTTCCTCTTCCATGGGAGTCAAAAATTTTATAGCTGCTATGGTTGGCAGCTCCTTAAGATCCTCTTCTTTGACTAGGGGTGCTTTCAACTTCTTAGTATCTTTTGGTTTAGATGTCGATGGTCTCTCAGAAGTGCTAGTTGCTTCGGATGTAGGAGGTGGTGTTGGTGTAGATGAACCTCCTCACATTGATTTGCTCTTTCCATATTACTACTTGGTCAGAGATGAAGACCTTTTGCACAGGTGTGTTGATGGAAGAATGAAATATCTTGGCAACTTCACTTGATGCATGTATTTGAATGGCTCCTCATCAACAGGGACCACATACACTTGCCATTCATGCACGTACTTAACGCATTGGTGTAGGATGGAAGGAACACACTTCATGTCCCTTATCTAGGGATGCCCTAGAAGATTATTATATTACATCACCCCTTCCAACACATGACACATCATGGGGATGGTCTTATACCCCACCTTGATAGGTAGAACAATTATTCCTACTATGGAACATAATGCATCATTAAAAGCCCTCAATTTATAAGTAGTTAGGACAATGTTAGATTTAGGGAAATTAAGGTGCCCTATAGCCTTTGTGGTGATGATGTTGATCGATGAGCTTGTATCGATCAGGATCCACTTGAAAGGTATGTCATTGATTGATGTAATAATATGCAAAGGTGGGTCTACTAAGGTAGTAGAGACCACCTTAATTTCGTGATCATAGAATTGGATCACAGGCTCCTAGCACTATTGCACTTGCCCCATGAAATTAGTGAATGCATTTGGGTTCTAGGGCTAGAGCTCAATTGATCTCAATATCTCCATCAAAGTCTCCCTATGCCTAGGGGACTATTGTATGAGCTCATAGATTGATAACTTGGCCAGAGTTGTTTGTAGATTTTGCTCCAATCTACTTTGGATTGTGATCATAGGTCATGCTAGTGGACCTAGGGGATTGTTTTGCACTTGTCTCTGTTGAGGTGCAACCGAGAAATTAATGGGAGTCGTTGGAGGTTGTAGTTGGCCATATCACCAACTCCTAGTTGCCACATTGACAATATCAACCATTTCGATGCATCTATGAGTGGGTAGCTTGAACTCGTACTTGGTTGACTTGGGCACCCTGATCCCTAGGGGCCTCATGATTTGGAAATGGGTTCTTGAATATACCCATATCTCTGTTATCGATAGTGAGTGGGTTGTCAACTTTTAGCTCTCCCTTTTCAATCATATCTTGCACCATGTTTTTGAACCCAATGCAAGCTTCAATATCATGCCCTGGTATTATGTGATACAGGCAGTGTTAGTCTTCCCTATATCCCCTTAGTTTAGGATGGTTAGGGTCTAAAAGTTACACCTTCATAATTCTAAGCCTCTGAGCCTCACTCAATTGATTAAAAATTGACTGCATCAACTTTGATAAAGGTGTATAGTAGTGAGGTGGCTTATGCTCCTTGTTGCAACCTTGGTTGTTCTTTGGGTCATAATTAGTTGGTAGGGGATGATCTTGATAATTTTGGGGTTGCTACCCAGTCCCATCCTTTGGTGCGGCCAATACGACTTGATTGACTTGAGCAGGCTTGTCCTACTTCTGTTTGTATTTGTCATTCTGATTGTTCTTGTTCCACTCCTTCTTGGTTCGGATTTTGATGTCTCCCTCATCTACTTTTATGTCTTCAATGATCTTGGCTTGAGCCAAGGCTTCTTCGAATGAAGCATACTGCTACATTTGTAATAGAAGGGAGATGTGTTTTGAGCAGCTCTTTGTGAACATGCAGATGAGCTTCTGTGGGGATAGAGAATGATAATTTTACCATGATATTTCTCCACCTATCCCCATAATCCATCATTGGCTCATCATCATACTACTTTATATTGGCTAGATCTAATAGGTTCACCTTCTTCTTAGCATCGAAGGAGAAGCGTTCTAAGAATGCATCCACCAGTTGCTCAAAACTAGCTATGCTATGCTTGAACAACTGGTTGAACCATTGAGTTGCTACACTAAAAATGTCATGATGAACATTCTTAGCATCAAGGCATCATTCTTTTCAATGTTAAATCATGCGTTCATGAATTTGATGACATGCTCTTGTGCATCTTCTTCACCCTTGAACTTGTCTAGCCTAGGCATCTCAAATTGCCTAGGGTATGCAGGACTAGGGACTAATGTACATAGAGGTTGGTTGTTTATCTTGATTAATGTAGGCTTCAACCCAGCTGTATCTCACTTTTTGAGAGATTTGATTCTCTCGAAGAGTGTCTGATATGCCTTCAAGGCAATGATATTATGTTCTTGAAGGTCCACTCATGGTGGAAAAGGAGATAATCTTGTATCTATTCTACTTGGGCATCTATATTCATCGCTCCTAACCATAGAAGGAGATTCAGGATATGTCAAATCCTGATCTTCCATACTTAATTGTTCCTTTTCAGGTTACATTCATTCGAGATCCAGGTATTTTTGCTATTATGATCCATGGTGAGATTACTCATCTCTATTCCTAGTGTACCTTTTGTCAATGCACCTATCCTATTGGTATTCCTCACCATTTGTATGTATGTTGGCTTGAGCTAGTTGATCGACTTGCTCTTCTCTAAAGCACTGCTCGTATTGGTGCAAGTGCCTCTCTCTTTGTTCCTTTTGCTCAAGAGTGTCTGCATGCTTCCGCTCAATGTGTAATACTTCTTCCAACCTTTATATGCAACCAAACCGCTCTACAACTAAAAATTTTAACCTTTTTAACTTTGTGCGAGGAGTCCTAATGTGTAGGCCCTTCTAGGAGGCCCTTGTTGTGTCCTTGCCTTTACTAACTAGGGTGACCTACTCTATGTATTGTGTTAATTTTTGAGTGCCCCCATGGTCAGAAGTAATGTATGTGTTGCAGGGTCGCTTTGAGGCTTCCCTTAGTTCATTGGGGTGTCTAGAAGTTATGCTACATGAACTTCCTAAAGTAGAGTGTGTAGAAACCAAAATTGTATCAATCCAATTATGCTACTAAAATCAATGGCTAAATTGATGCACCAACCCTTTAGGGCAGCCCTCAAAGGTCATGTAGTGGTTCTAGCCACTCTCAATAGTCATACTCAGTTCCAAATCAGCAATCAAACACTCAATTAGGCAATTGTGAGACCCACTGGAACATGCATATGAATCTGGGCTTGATATTTGAAATCTAACCATATGGTTTATCTTAGAATGATTAATTATGCTTACTGTACAAATTTCATAGGTTTTGAACATATTTAGGTCAATAAATTGCATGCTTTGGGTTTTGTAGGTTGAGGAAGCGCACTGCAATTACGCACCAACATTGGATGCAATTTTAGGTTCAAGTTTTGGAATGCATTGGGAAGTAACGCATGACTTAAATATTAGTGATACAAGCAGTGGTGACTTTTGGCCTCCCACCTTGAGTGTGGGTATGCGGAAAGACAGTGGATGTACACCACGTTCCTTGGAAGGATTTCTATCCTTGGGTACCCTAATTTTGTAACGAGTTGTATCAATGATTTGAGCCCTCAAGGGGGATGTTTTGTAACTAGATCTGATCTGCGTTATTAATAAGAAATTATTTTATTTGATTTATTTACTTTTATTAGCTTTCATTTCCTCCTTACTTGCATGCATTCATTTTGGCATTCTTAGGTGATAGAATATACATGCAACTTGTTATTAGCATTTAGGTGCACTATTTTTCCCTACTTTAGAGTGTTTAGTGACAATGCTTCTTGAAGATGGTCTCTATGGATAAATCGATTGAACTCATAAAGTTGTCTAGTTCTCCATGGTTGATCCCTCAGAGTCCCATTTGCACCAATGAGCTCATAATCATAAGGTATTCTCCCATCTATAGGGATGCTATAGGATGTCCTAGGTCTATGACTAGGCGTACCGCTAATGTCTTACCCCTTAGTGGGTTGATCTATCCTATGTGTATCATGTGAAACTTGGGATATTGCAACCCCTATATTTTGATGCAATTATGGAGGCCTTGATGCCCCTCACGCCTATGTGAAGATGGAGGACATGATGCCTCTGCATATCTATATGAGAAGGAAGACATTGAGGCTTCCTCATGTCTGTGTGATGAGGGAGGTCATGCTGCCTTCGTAGGTCTACGTGAGGAGGAAGATCTTGAGGCTTCCTCATGTCTGTGTGATGAGGGAGGTTGTGATGCCTTCGTAGGTCTATGTGAGGAGAAATATATTGAAGCCTCCTCATGTTTGTGTGAAGATGGAGATCATGATACCTCTACATGCCTATGTGAGGAGGAAGGCCTTGATGCCTCCTCGTTTCTGAGTGAAGAAAGAGGCCATGAGGCCTCTTCTTGTATCCATTATGAGGAAGGCATTGAGGCCTCACTATGCCTATGTGATGAGGGACTAGGATGTGGTTCCCTTATTAGGGTTTCTTGATGAGTACTCCTAAGGGTGGAGTTGTTGCCCCTAAGACTTACTAAACTTTCTTTGATGACACTATGGGTGGATTTTTCAACTCCAGTGTGATAGTAAGTGTGTAAAGCATTGTGTCTCACCTCTCGAGGTTGGACCGAGGGCATTTTCTCTACATGCATGCCATGGTAAATTATGAGTTATCTTATTATGTAAATTCCAATTCACACAAATAATAGCAAACAGATGTTTATCTTGATTAAATATTTATGTGTGTTCCTTAAGCTATTTGATGCCTTTTGATTTGTTTAATATGTATAAGGTAACTCTCATCATATTTTGTACTTTCGTTGGATGATAATCTTGATTTAAAAGGTTTTCACTTGTATTCTCATAACTCAATAACCTGGTGATGTAATATAGGTTGCGTAAACCCCCCAAAGTGTGGCAATGAAAACCCACATCGAGGTAGAGAGTACAGGTCCTGCTAGATCCTCACCTAGTCTCACCTGATCATCGTCATACCCTCCGTAGAGGAGAGTATGCAATTTTTTTGGGCTACATCAGTTCTTGGGTCTAGTATTGGCCAAAATATCAGGTACATGGGAGTTGATGTAGCGGGTGGAGATGAAAGCCACCTCGCTTGGACCTCTACTGATGGGTGGTCATGAATTCCACCTCATGAACATTTAGCATGGAATTTTATTTGTGTGATTAATTTTATCCTTGCATGTAAATAAAATGCATCATAGAGCAAACATGATTATTTCCTATATGCCTAATATAAGAGACATTTTCAATTCAAAAAGATGCATGTATTTATATTACTCTTCAAAATATGCATTCTATTTCATGCATATATGGCCACTGGTTGGGCCGTAATGCAAGAAGATTAAGAAAACAAAAACCTAGCACAATGGGGACTAGGGTAGACCTTACAAGTAGAGTCCCAATGTTCCTAGAAGTTCCTAGAGGAAACTAAAGAAACTCTATGAAATATCTAATGAAATTTCTTCCATTTTTATTTATATTTTCTCAATTAAAATGTGATTTAAGTTTGTTGTTTTTGGACTGAAAAGTTGCAGATAGAAAACACAAAAAAAACTAGATAGGTGTTCCAACCTTAAATACTGCTTTGGTGATGGAGAATTTGCTCTCCACTGTATTTTTCTATAGGTTGTTGTCTACCGGAGTGGCTAGTTCTGATTGCTGACTATAGGAGTGACCAAGACCTTCTAGTTGTTGTTGACCAAAGCAACTAAACCTGCAGGCTATTGTAGACTAGAGTGATCAAACCTGTACACAGAAAACTCATGAATGTCAGTAAATTGATAAAAAATAAAAACTTGGTGGGGTCCCACCATGATTGCCATTTGTGTGACCCCAGGGAGTGCACACCATCAGTATGAATGCTTGTAATGATTTATTATTATACCAAATGGAAATGAAATGAAAGACAAATCAATGATCAAAATTTGTAATGTATATTTAAACAATAAATATAGATATCATTTATATTATTTATTGATCTCAGGAATCAAATTTGGTTACAATGTCCATCCCTTTGAGGGATACCATTTTGATACAATATATTTTACAGACAAATAATTAGTGGTGTAAAAAAAATCCCCTCGCAAAGGGTGGTGTACTTTCGTAGGCTTCCTAATCCTGCACATGAACTTGTATGAGGGCTCACCGATACCTCCTCCAAATCTACTCCTGGAGGGATCCTCATGCTCTGCTATCTTGACTTGGTTCTAAAACCTTTGAATCTGCATGCAAGAGAATCAACAAAGCATGATTAAATAGGATAGATGACCTCCTTGGATGAGGCCCTTTTATTAATGAATCAAGTAAATCAGATAACATGATATGAATGAAAAAATACTAGATGTAAATGATATATATGCATAAAACTAAAAAATATTGAAAGTAATGCATTGCAAAGACTAGATCTATGCCATTTAAAGAGAAATAACCTACATATCTGATATATATATATATATATATATATATATATATATATATATATGCTAAATGATAAAATGAAATAGATGAATATTAATGCTAAGAGCAATGTAAACAAACATTTTTGCCTAGCTATGACCATGGTCCGTTGTCAAATAAAACGACCTTTGACTCGAAGGTTACCTTAGGTCTCTATGGCCTATGTTGTTTTCTCCCTTACCCTGAATTTATGTTCAAGGGTCACCGATTGTGCCTCAATGCACTGATTGGTGGTGAATAATAATGGATTTGAATAGAAATAATGTAGCTTCTTCTCATATGGATAACACTTAATTTCACCTCAAGGTTGCACAAATTCACTCTCCAATATGATAGGGCTTCACTACATAAACTCTAAAAATCTTCTCTCCTTTGCTTTGAAAATTACATCCTTTATATGGTGCTTGGGATCCAAATCTAGATCTAGATTTGGATCTAGATCTTGCATGCGAACTAGCCATCCCAAAAGGAAGGCCCAGTCACAAATATGTTGAGAGTGCTAGTCAAGAGGAATTCTAGGAAATCCTCACCAACTTTCCTTATGCAGACTACCACTTTTTTCTGAGATTTGGGCTTTCTTCAATGGTAGGTTGTGTTTGAAATCTAGCCATTGTTTTTTGCAATGGCTAGGGTTTTCCGCTCTGAGTTTGAGTGGCCAAGATGGCCAACCACACTGGTTTAGAATAGTTGAGCCTGAATGGGCTAAAACTACCCCATTTGAGTGGTTAAGACCACTACTTGCTCTTGGAAAGGTCCAAGGTTTAGTCATATGGTCTACAAATGTGCCCATATGAGTATTCTCCTCAACATTATGTGTTTTAGGTGTCTACATGGGTATGAAGTGAGGGGTATGATACCTTAATTTATTAACGAAGTGTTTTTTTTTTTAATTTTAATTTTATTTACTTGTAAACTTTAATTTAAAAAAATAGAAACTTTAAAATTTTAATTTTTTTTTCTTAGGAACTTTAAAATTTAAAAATTTTCAATTAAAACATTAGAAAATAACTTTTTTTTCAAAAACATTAGAAAATAAAAAAAGATCAATATTTTTTTCAAAAAAACAAATCATTGTTTCTTCGTACCCCTCACTTCACACCCCTAAATTCATACCCCTTTTTTCATACCCCTTTCTTCATACCCCTCACTTCATACCCCTCACTTCATACCCATCACTTCATACCTCTCACTAATTGAATACTTACAAAAACCAATTCTTTAATTAATTAATGTCTCATACCCCTAAATTCATACCCCTCGCTTCATACCCTTAGATAATTAAATACTTACAAAAACCACTTATTTAATCAATTAATGTCTCGTACTCCTAATTTAAGGTTTTAGGGTTTAGTTAAAGAAGTTCTCTTTATAAGTATTCAATTATTTAGGGGTATGATGTTAGAGGAATGAGACATTAATTGATTAAATAAGTGGTTTTTGTAAGTATTTAATTAGTTAGAGGTATGAAGTTAGGGGTATGAAGTGAGGGTATGAAGTAAGGGGTATGAAGTTAGGGGTATGAAGTTAGGGGTATGAAATGAATGAAGTTAGGGGTATGAAGTAATGGGTATGAGGAAATAGGTGTGAAGTGAATGAAGATAGAGGTATGAAGTGAGGGGTATGATACATTAATTAATTAAAGAAGTGGTTTTAATAAGTATTTAATTAGTTAAGCATATGAAGTTAGGTGTATGAAGTAAGGGGTAGGAAGATAGGGGTATGAAAAAAGGGTTATGAAGTGAATAAATTTAGGGGTATGAAGGGAGAGGTATAAGACCTTAATTAATTAAAGAAGTGGTTTTTGTAAGTATTCAATTAGTTAGGGATATGAAGAAAGGGGTATGAAGTGAGGGGTATGAAGAAAGGGATATGAAGTGAGATATATGAAGAAAGGGATATGAGATATTAGTTTTTTAAAGAAGTGGTTTTAGTAAGTATTCAATTACTTAGGGATATGAAGTGAGGGGTATTTAGTAAAGGGTATGAAAAAAGAAGTATGAATAAATATGTATGAATAAAGGGGTATGAACTTAGGGGTATGAATTTAGGGTTATGAAGAAAGGGGTATGAAGTAAGGGTTATGAAGAAAGGCATATGAAGTGAATGAAGTTACAAATATGAAGTGAGGGGTATGAGATCTTAATTGATTAAACTGATTAGGGGTATGAAGAAAGGGATATGAGACATTAATTGATTAAAGAAGTAGTTTTTGTAAGTATTCAATTACTTAGGGGTATGAAGTGAGGGGTATTTATTGAGGGGTATGAAGAAATGGGTATGAATAAAGGGGTATGAAGTTAGGGGTATGAATTTAGGGGTATGAAGTTAGGGGTATGAAGTTAGGGGGTATGAAGAAAGAGGTATGAAGAAAGGGGTATGAATAAAGGGGTATGAAGTTAGGGGGTATGAAGAAAGAGGTATGAAATGAATGAATTTAGGGGTATGAAGTTAGGGGTATAAGACCTTAATTGATTAAAGAAGTGGTTTTTGTAAGTATTCAATTAGTTAGGGTTATGAATAAAGGGATATGAAGTGAGGGGTGTGAAGAAATGGGTATGAATAAAGGGGTATGAATTTAGGGGTATGCAGTTAGGGGTATGAAGTTAGGGGGTATGAAGAAAGCGGTATGAAGAAAGGGGTATGAAGTTAGGGGTATGCGACCTTAATTTTATTATAGTTAGGGGTATGAAGAGAGGGGTTTGAAGAAATGGATATGAAGTGAGGGGTATGAAGAAAGGGGTATGAATTAAGGTGTATGATATTAGGGGTATGAAGTGATGGGTATGAAGTTAGGGGTATGAGACCTTAATTGATTCAAGAAGTGGTTTTTTTTCATTTTTATTTTGTTTGATTGAAAAATTTAAATAAAAAAAATAGGACCTTTAAAATTTTAATTTTGAATTTTTTTTAATTTTTTTTATTTTTCTTAGGAACTTTAAAATTTTAAATTTTTAACCTTAGAAGAAAAAAACAAAAAAAATAAAAACGTTAGAAAATCATTTTTTTTTTTTAAACATTAGAAAATCTAAAAAAATAATGTTTTTTTTCAAAAAAATAATCAATGTTTCTTCATACCCCTCACTTCAGACCGTTAAATTCATACCCATTTATTCATACCATAACTTCATACCCCTAAATTCATACCCTTTTCTTCATACCCCTAACTTCATGCCCTTCACCTCATACCCCTCACTTCATACCTCTCACTAATTGAATACTTACAAAAACCAATTCTTTAATCAATTAATGTCTCATACCTCTAACTTCATACCCCTTACTTCATACCCCTCACTTCATACCCCTAACTAATTGAATACTTACAAAAAATACTTCTTTAATAAATTAGTGTTTCATACTCCTAACTTAAGGGTTTAGTGTTTAGTTAAATAAGTGAATTTTGTAAGTATTCAATTAGTGAGGGGTATGAATTTAGGGGTATGAGAAATTAACTAATTAAAAAAGTGGTTCTTGTAAGTATTTAATTAGTTAAGGGTATGAAGTTAGGAGTATGAAGGGGTATGAAGTTAGGGTTATGAAAAAGGGGGTATGAAGTGAATGAATTTAAGGGTATGAAATGATGGGTATGAGACCTTAATTGATTAAATATGTGGTTTTTTTAAGTATTCACTTCATATCCATTTTTTTATACCCTTTTATTCATATGCCTCACTTCATACCCCTTACTAATTGAATACTTATAAAAACCAATTCTTTAATTAATTAATGTCTCATACCCCTAACTTCATACCCCTCATTTCATACCCCTAGAAGAAAGAGGTATGAAGTGAATGAATTTAGGAGTATGAAGTGAGGGGTATGAGACCTTAATTGATTAAAGAAGTGGTATCTATAAGTATTCAATTAGTTATGGGTATGAATAAAGGGGTATGAAGTGAGAGGTATAAAGTGAGGAGTATGAAGAAAGGGATATGAGACATTAATTGATTAAATAAGTGATTTTTGTAAGTATTTAATTACATAGGGGTATGAAGTGAGGGGTATTTAGTGATGGGTTTGAAGAAAGGGGTATGAATAAAGGGGTAGGAAGTTAGGGGTATTAATTTAAGGATATGAAGTTAGGTTTATGAAGTTAGGGTGTATGAAGAAAGAGGTATGAAGAAAGGGGTATGAATAAAGGGGTATGAAGTTAGGGGTATGAAGAAAGGGGTATGAAGTTAGAGGGTATGAAAAAAGAGGTATGAAATGAATGAATTTAGGGGTATGAAGTGAGGGGTATGAGACCTTAATTGATTAAATAAGTGGTTTATATAAGTATTAAATTAGTTAGGGGTATTAAGAAAGGGATATGAAGTGAGGGGTGTGAAAAAAGGGGTATGAATAAAGGGGTATGAAGTTAGGGGTATGAAGAAAGAGGTATGAAGTTAGGGGTATGAAGTTAGGGGGTATGAAGAAAGGGGTATAAAATTAGGGGTATGAATTTAGGGGTATGAAGAAATGGATATGAAGGGAGGTGTATGAAATGAGGGGTATGAAGAAAGGGGTACAAAGTGAGGGGTATGAAGTTAGGGGTATGAGACCTTAATTTATTAAAGTTAGGAGTATGAAGAGAGGGGTTTTAAGAAAGGGGTATGAGGTAAGGTGTATGATTTTAGGGGTATGAAGTGAGGGGTTTGAAGTGAGGGGTATGAATTTATGGATATGAAACCTTAATTGATTCAAGAAGTGATTTTTTCATTTTAATTTTGTTTAATTGAAATTTTTAATTAAAAAAATAGGAACTTTATAAATTTAATTTGAACTCTATTTTATTTTTTTATTTTTCTTAGGAAATTTAAAATTTTAAATTTTTAACCTTAGAAGAAAAAAACAAAAAAAATAAAATGTTAGAAAATCAATTTTTTTGTTTAAAATTAGAAAATCCAAAAAAAAATCAATGTCTTTTTTCAACAACAAAAAATCAATGTTTCTTCATATCCCTCACTTCACACCGCTAAATTCATACCCTTTATTCATACCCCTAACTTCATGTCCTTCACCTCGTATCCCTCACTTCATACCCCTCACTAATTGAATACTTACAAAAACCAATTCTTTAATCAATTAATATATCATACCTCTAACTTCATATCTTACTGCATACCCCTCACTTCATACCCTTGACTAATTAAATACTTACAAAAACCATTTCTTTAATCAATTAGTGTTTCATACTCCTAACTTAAGGGTTTAGGGTTTAGGTTTTAGTTAAAGAAGTGGATTTTGTAAGTATTTAATTAGTGAGGGATATTTTTTGGCAATTTTGGGTACTTTGGGTACATTGCCTTTGCTCAAGTGTATAAGTTGTCATTGATTTCAAGAAGCTTTTGAAGGAATTTTATTTGATTTCAAATAATTTGTTTTGATGAAGGTTTCGGCATGTCAGTTTCAAATGTCTTTTGTAAACCCCAAGTTGGCAGGTTTAAATATTACAGGTGGATGCATTGGTTTAATGCATTTGGGTCCAGGAGGAAGTATTTATTTAAATAATTAAAAACCTTGTTAAGGTTCCATTTAATTATTTTAAAATAAATATTAAATTATTATTTGCATGGGTTCTCCTAATCCATGGCACAAATGTCTAAACAAGATGGGCGCTATGTTTTAGCATTGTGGGCGCTAGCCAAGACCTCCGTCGACGTGTTAAACTCCTCGTCGACGTCAAAGAGCCTATGGTAAAATTCATATAAATATCCCTCAATGAAAACAAAGATGAATCCCATTTGAATTTTGAAAGAAGTTTCTCGCTGTGAATTCGACTGTGTGTCTTCACCGTTTTCGTAATCCACTGTTCGTTTGATTGTCTCACCGTTTGTTGAATCCGTCGTATAGCTTGTCATCTGTGAGTTGGCATCAAAAGGAAGGGAGGACTATGTGTTATTTTCCCTGGCATAGAAGGGACAAGTGTAACAACATGAGGTTTAAACCTCATCGGGTGCCTTTGGCACACCGATAGCGGCTAGGCTGTTGGCGCGCTACCTGAACGGGAGGTTCCATGTTCGAATCACACGAAAGGGTTTTTCGTCGTGAAGTGGTCATAGCAGGTGGTGTTAGAAGTCGTGCACAATTTCTCCATAGCGATTTTTGATGTTGGCTAAGGTATTTTTTGAAATAAATTTTTGCTAAGTGTTTTTGCAGATGGGGGAAGTTTGTTAGAAGAAAAACAGCTTAGGAGTCATAAGGATTTTAAAGCTTGTTGTTATTTTGATAAAATATTATTTTGAAGATGTTGTTGAAATATCTTATTGCATTCTTATGAGAGATACATTTTATTTTTGATAAGACAATAAGGGAGAAATAAGGTGTATAAGGGTTAAATATTTCTTGTAATGTTGAGAGTGCTTTTGGTTGATTATGGAAATGAAAACATGATGTTTTAAGGTTAATTGCTTCTTGTGTGAAATGCTTTTTGTTCAAACAATATTGGAGAGAAAAGGAGTTCTACTTGTTTCCTTTTCTGATGTTGATTGTGAAATGCTTCAAGGTTATGTTTTGAGCTGAATGGTTTTGATTGAACCTTGTTTGATGAGCATTGTTGTTGAAGCCCTTATTGATGATGAAAAGAACATGAGTATCATTGTTATGTGATTCTTTGCATAGTTGGCAATTGTTGGGGTTTCATGTTCTTGAAAGAAAGCATTCTATCCTATCCATTTCATATTTTGAGTTGAGTTTTTCAGATTTGAGATTGAGGTTGAGTTGAGTTTTTAGATTTGAGATTGAGGTTGGTTTGAGTTTTCAAATTTGAGATTGAGTTTGAGCTGAGCTGATTTGAGTTGAGTTTTGAGATTGGGAGTTGAGTATAGAACATATTGAGTCTCTAAAAATTCTCTTTATGCTTCTATTAGTTTGACAAATCACATTGGGTCTCTAACAATTCACCTTGTGATTTCCTACTAAGAAAGTTTTTCTTGGTGAGCATGCTGAGGTTTTGGACAGGTTCCGATGGGGACTTGTGAGCAGTTTTGGATAGGTTCCGATGGGGACTTGTGAGCATTTTTGGACAGGTTTCGATGGGGACTTGTGAGCAAATTTGGACGGGTCCTAGCAGAGGACTTGTGAGCTGAGTTTTGTTAGTTCTATCAGAGAACTTGAGGACAGAGGTGCACTGGTTCTTTGAGAAGAACCTCAGGATATATTTGGCAAGTCTTTGAGAAGGCTTGTGTGTAGAGGATTGATTTGTTCAAGTGTTGGACAGATCTGACAGATAGAGGAATACTTGTACTAGATCGATCGATCGTGTTTGGTACAGGTTACTGAGCTGCTATGGACGTGATCATAGAAGGCAGAGGTCTCTTAGGCTAAGCATTGAGGACAGGAGGTATTCGGTGGAAAGGAATTCCACGTGCTGGCAAGAGGAAGAGGTAGTTGATATTCTGAGGGATCATTTCCAAAGCAGAGGGGAAGGTATCTCCTTTGAGCAGAGGCTCATAAATCCATATTGAGGGGAAGGTATCTCCTTTGAGTAGAGGCTCATAAATTCAGATTGAGGGGAAGGTATCTCCTTTGAGCAGAGGCTCATAAATCCAGATTGAGGGGAAGGTATCTCCTTTAAGCAGAGGCTCATAAATTGAGATTGGGGGAAGGTATCTCCTTTGAGCAGAGGCTCATAAATTCTGATTGGGGGAAGGTATCTCCTTTGGGACGAGGCTCATAAACATTGTAATTAGGAAGGATTCCCAAAGAACTTTGAGATAACTTTTAGAGAAAAGTTTTGTGGACGTATCCCATCCATTCTGGGTGAACCACGTTAAAATTGGTGTCACTTTGTGGATGATATTGTGCATTGCTTTGATATTGCTTTGAGTATATTGCTTTACTATTTTGAAGTATAAAGGAAAAAGTAAAAAGAGGTTTTATACTGTTCACCCCCCCTCTCAGTATAAGCTTGTGTTCTTCAATATTAATTTAGGGGTATGAGACATTAACTAATTAAAAAAGTGGTTTTTATTAGTATTTATTTAGTTAGGGGTATGAAGTTAGGGTTATGAAGTGAGGGGTATGAATTAAGGGGTATGAAGTTAGGGGTATGAAAAAAGGGGTATGAAGTGAATGAATTTAGGGGTATGAAGTGATGGGTATGAAACCTTAACTGATTAAATAAGTGGGTATAAAGTGAAGGGTATGAAGTTAGGGGTATGAGACCTTAATTGATTCGAGAAGTGGTTTTTTTCATTTTAATTTTTTTTAATTGAAAACTTTAATTAAAAAATATTAGGAATTTTAAAATTGACTTTATTTTATTTTTTTATTTTTCTTAGGAACTTTAAAATTTTAAATTTTTAACCTTAGAAGAAAAAACAAAAAAAATTAAATGTTAGAAAATCAATTTTTTTAAAAACATTAGAAAATGCAAAAAAAATATTGTCTCTTTTCAAAACAAAAAATCAATGTTTCTTCATACCCCTCACTTCACACCACTAACTTCATACCCCCAACTTCATACCCCTTTATTCATACCCATTTCTTCATACATATTTCTTCATACCCTTAACTAATTGAATACTTAAAAAAACCACTTCTTTTATCAATTAATGCTTCATACCCTTACTTCATACCCTCACTAAGTTAGGGCTATGAAGAAAGGGGTATGAAGTTAGGGGTATGAAGAAAAGGGTATGAATTGAGGGGTATGAAGAAAAGGGTATGAATTGAGGGGTATGAAGAAAGGGGTGTGAAGTGATGGGTATGAAATTAGGGGTATGATAACTTAATTGATTAAAGTTAGGGGTATGAAAAAATGGGTATGAAGTGAGTACCCTTTACTTCATACCCCTCACTAATTCAATACTTACAAAACCACTTCATTAATTAGTTAAGGTCTCATACCCATCACGTCATACCCATAACTTCATTAACTTCATACCCCTTTCTTCATACCCCCTAACTTCATACCCCTAACTTCATGCCTCTAACTTCATACCTCTTAATTTATACCCATTTCTTCATACCCATTTATTCATTCCCCTCACTAAATACCCCTCACTTCATACCACTAAGTAATTTAATACTTACAAAAACCACTTCTTTAATCTATTAATGTCTCATATATTTTTCTTCATACCCCTCACTTCATACCTCTTTCTACATACCTCTAACTAATTGAATACTTACAAAAATCACCTTTTTAATCAATTAAGGTCTCATACACCTCACTTCATATCCATAAATTCATTCACTTCATACCCTTTCCTCATACCCCTTACTTCATACCCTTAACTTCATACCCCTAACTTCATATCCCTAACTAATTAAATACTTACAAAACTACTTTTTTAATCAATTAATGTCTCATACCCCTAATTTCATATCCATAACTAATTTAATACTTACAAAAACCACTTCTTTAATTAAACCCTAAACCCTCAATCTAGGGGTATGATACATTAATTGATTAAAGAAGTGGTTTTTGTAAGTATTAAATTAGTTAGGGGTATGAAGTGAGGGGTATGAAGTTAAGGGTCTGAGACATTAATTGATTAAAGAATCATTTTTTTTAAGTATTCAATTAGTGAGGGGTATGATGTGAGGGGTATGGATAAAGGGTTATGAAGTTAGGGGTATGCATTTTGGGGTATGAAGTTAGGGGTATGAAGAAACATTTGAAAATAAATATTTATTTTTTTGGATTTTCTAACGTTTTGATTTTTTTTTTTTTAATTTCTAAGGTTAAAAAATTAAAATTAAAACTAAAATTTTAAATTTCCTATGAAAAAAATAAAAGCAAAAGTTAAACTTAAAATTAAACTTTTAAAGTTCCTATTTTTTTTTAAAGTTCCACTTCTTTAAAGTTCCTATATTCAAATTTTAAAGTTCCAATTTTTTAATCAATAAGGTCTCATACCCCTCACTTCATACCCCTCACTTCATACCTCTAACTTCATACCCCTAACTTCATACCCCTTAATTCATACCCCTTTCTTCATACCCCTCACTTCATATCCCTTTCTTCATACCCCTCTATTCATATCCCTAAATTTAATCAATAAAGGTCTCATACACTTAACTTCATATCCCTCACTTCACACCCCTTTCTTCATACCCCTCACTTCATACCCCTTTCTTCATACTCCTTTATTCATACCCCTAACTTCATACCCATTTATTCATACCCCTAACTTCATACCCCTTTCTTTATACCCCTAACTTCATACCCCTAACATCATACCCCTTTATTCATACCCCTTTATTCATATCCCTCACTAAATACCCCTCACTTCATACCCCTAAGTAATTGAATACTTACAAAAACCACTTATTTAATCAATTAATATCTCATATCCTTTTCTTCATACCCCTCACTTCATACCCCTTTATTTATACCCCCAACTTCATACCTCTTTCTTCATACCCCTAACTTATTGAATACTTATAAAAATCACTTATTTAATCAATTAAGGTCTCATAACCTCTATATTCATACCCCTCACTTTATACCCCTTTCTTTATATCCCTAAATTCATACCCCTTTTTTCATGCCCCTTTCTTCATGTCCCTCATTAAATACCCCTCACTTCATACCCCTAAGTAATTTAATACTTACATAAACCACTTATTTAATTAATTAATGTCTCATATCCCTTTTTTCATACCCCTCACTTCATATCCCTTTTTTCATACCCTAACTTCATTCCCCTTTCTTCATACCGCTAAGTAATTGAATACTTACCAAAACCATTTTTTTAATCAATTAAGGTCTCATATCCCACACTTCATACCCCTAAATTCATTCAATTCATACCCCCTAACTTCATACACCTCACTTCATACCCATTTATTCATACCCCTAAATTCATACCTCTTTATTTATACCCCTCACTTCATATCCCTAAGTGATTGAATACTTACAAAAACCACTTCTTTAATAAATTAATGTCTTATAACCCTAACTGCATACCCCTAAATAATTGAATACATACAAAAACCACTTCTTTAATCAATTAATGTCTCATACCCCTAAATTCAAGGTTTAGGGTTTAGGATTTAGTTAAAGAAGTGGCTTTTGTATGTATTCAATTAGTTAGGGGTATGAAATGAGGGGTATAAAGTTAGGGGTAATTGATTAAAGAATTGGTTTTTGTAAGTATTCAATTAGTGAGAGGTATGAAGTCAAGGTATGAATAAAGGGGTATGAAGTTAAGGTTACTAAGTTAGGGGTGTGAAGTGAGGGGTATGAAGAAACATTGATTTTTTTTGAAAAAAAATCAGTGATTGTTTTGGATTTTTTAAATTTTTTGAAAAAAATTCATTTTATAACGTTTTGGTTTTTTTTCTAAGGTTAAAAAATTAAAAGTAAAAGTAAAATTTTAAAGTTCCTAAGAAAAAAGAAAAAAATTAAAGTTAAAATTAAAATTTTAAATATCCTAAGGATTATCAAAATTGGATGTCGTAGATACAGGACTTTCTAAAACTTGGTCTAATCTCTTAGGGATTGTTGTGTGCTGCAAAGTGCATATTTAAGTAGAAAGCGATAAAATAAGTCTTTTTAGAAGACATTTTGTATCGTCAAATCTACGATGGAGTTCTCCTTCATTGTCTTGATCCCCAAGAATCAACTTGGGCAATCTCGCAAGCTCACGATGATACATGCAGTGGCCATTTTAGCGACATGGCTATTGTCAAGTGCATCCTTCACATGGGATATTATTGGCCTACTATGGAGAAGGATTGCAATGTGTATGTCAAGAAATGCATTAAATGTCAACACCACACTAATATTATCCACTTGCCATCACAGGCCTTAAAACCCATCCAAGAAGCTTGGCCATTTGCTTAATGGGGTTTAGATCTCATCAAAAATATCTTTCCTTCATCATCGGGTTGTCATAATTTTATTATCACAACTATTGAGTATTTTACTAAATTGGTGGAAGTAATCCTTTTAACAATGACAAATGAAACACATATAGCAGAGTTTATACTCTAAAATATCATATATCATTTTGGGATACCATCCAAAATAATCTTGGATAATGGAACTTCATTCAAGAATAAAACTATGAGGGATTTAACATCCAAATACAGGATCAAACACAGTTTTTCAAATCCATATTATCTGCAGGCAAACGGGTAAGCTGAAGCTTCAAACAAGATAGTGGTAGCCATATTGAAAAATATGGTCCAAGAAAACCATAAACACTGGCACATTTAGCTACCCCTTGCATTATGGGCTTACAAGACTAGCATTCAGATGCCCACTGGGGCAACACCATTTTAAGTGGTATATGTCGTTGAGGCCATCATGCCCTTAGAGTTGAAAATTCCAACCTTCTGCATCACATTGAAATAGTTCATCAATGATAACACTATGTGTCAAGCTTGCCTAGATCAATTAACACTACTTGATGAACGACATGTGAATACCCTTGAGTATCTTCACGTTTATCATGAGCAATTGAAATAATCTTACAATGAGAGACTTTGAAGTTGGGGATATTGTGCTAAAATAGAACCAATAGAATTCAAGCTTACCGCCAGACTTGCGAGACAAATTTGTAGCTAATTGGTTAGGTCCTTATATCATCTCTGAGAAGATTTAACGTGGGAAAAATTGTCTAACATAATTTGAATGTGTTGAAGAGCCTGAAACTCTAAAAATTATTCATATTAAGGCATTTTATGCCTAGAACCATCAAAAGGCTCCAAAGGCTCCTATATGCCAGTTGGTCAACTCACAAAAGGCTCCAAATGCTCTTGTAAGTCATTTGGTCAAATCACAAAAGGCCCCAAAGGATCCTCAAATCTATTTGGTCAACCCACAAAGGCTCCAAAGGCATCAGTAAGCCCTTTGGTCAAACTTAAAATTCAAAAATCCAAAAGAAAATATGAAAAAAATTTAAAATCCATAAAAATTAAAAAATAATAAATCCAAATATATATATATATGTATATAACATGGTGGAATCGGTAGCCACCATGAATCCAGGTAGGCTATCCGAATTTTATGGTCACCATAGTAATTTGTGTTGTCCACCCTGTAAGCCACCACATAGATCTTCATTTAGTCCGCCCCTATAACCACCATGCCACAATCATTTTAAACCATTTACGTTGTTGAAAGCACCAGAAAAGGGATAAGCATTCAGTCCGAAGAGGCCCAAGATTTGAACCTTGCACCTTTGAACCCCTTACGGGGTTTGGTCGAACCAATTGGTCTACACCTCGGACTTAAATCCAAAAATATTGCAAAACATAAAATTTCAAAAAAAACATTTGCATTTATGCTTTTTCATTTGCACATGCATCCATTTAATTGCATTGCATTAGGCATTTCCATCCATCACACTTGCATTAGAATAGGTTGTATTTCCAATATTACAAATGACACCATGTTTGTGTTTTAATCATACACCTATGCATTATCATCATCCATCACCCTTGTGAGCAATTGTGTTTTTCAACACAACCCCTCCTATTTCTATGAGGAATATACTAGGGTTTTTCGATCATTCAACCATACCTAGTATCCTTTTCATATGAGGTAGAAAGCTTGCTTTGTTTTTGTATATGAGGTCTAGTTTTTATAGCACTTAGGATATCAGGATCCCATCACTAATTAATACATTTAAAATCCTAACTAAGATAAGGGAATAGGAAAACTACAAAGTGGTCTTGGTCACCTTAAGTGAAAGGTTTTATTACTTGCTCATTTTGTGAGGCATAGTGGTCTAGAGTGGTGGTCATTGGTAAAAGGACAAGATTCTCCCCTACCCAAAAATCCCTTGCTTACCAAAAGAAGCAAAATCCCAAATTCAAAAATAAAAATAAACAATGATTATCATCATTACATAAATCCCTTACTCAAAATAAAAGAAAATAAATTCAAAATAAATAGTGATTTTCATCATTATACATGAGCAAGTATCCCAATAAACATGAAGAAAAGGAGGAGAGCTTGAATCCCTGGAATGTTCACTACTCAAAGACATAGGGTGATCCTCAATAATAGTAATGGGCTGAAAGAATCTTTCCTATCATTGAAGGGTAGTTCTAAGCAATTTGCAAAATGAGTTAGCTTTAGGTGTCTGGTATTGCCTAGTAGTCTAGTTCAACTGATTCCAAACTTAGGATGATATAAACTTTGGAGGATCCCCAATACAACAATGGGATGAATGAATTCAGCTTGGCACTGGGGTATGCTTATGTATCATATAATATATTCATGTGCACACACAAGTATAATGAATAGTTGGGTCTTTCACAGCGAAAACATTTTCAATCAAAAGTTTTGTATAGTGAGTATACAACTTTTGATAAGTTTACTAGGGTGTTTGAGTTTTATGAAAAACCCCAAAAATTCTCTAATAGAAAAAAATTACATCAATCATCTCAAATAAATCAACTCATTTCAAATCATATCAAATCATATCATATATCATCGCATATATCAAATAAAATCATGACATGTATACCTCGCAATATACATCTCATATATGGGTGATTAATTGATTAAATTCTTATGATAAGGTTTATCAATTACATTCATGATTATTATACATTCTATGGTGTCATCTATTATATTGTTAAACACATATTGCATTTATTTCTTATGTTTTAAGTGATTAAAGCATACAGGTTCATTTGCATTAGGTAATCATCATGTAAATAGTGCATTACATACATCGCATTTACCATATCATAACATCATCAAATTAAATGCATACAATAAATCAAATTAAAATAAACATCACATCCATATGCATCCATCATAAGTAGTCCATCTACATATCTATATCATAACATCAAATCATACATATCATAGCTATCTAGTGCATGTCATCCACACATCACATCATATAGCATTAAACCAATATAAGCATTACATCCATATGCATATCATAAACATAAACATAAAACCATAAAAATCAAAGTATACATGATGAGTAATAATCAAATATCATATATATATATATATATATATATATATGTGTATCTCAAAATGTACATTAGAGGGATGGTACATCAAAATTCCCGTAGGCTACAACTATGTAGGTCCTCAAGCCTTACATAAAAATGGTACATACAATATTAAAAATTTATACCATAGCAGTGTAACTCTGGCCTGCTCCCCCTACACCACCTACACCAAAGTTCTCTCCTTCGCCCTCATCCCCGTATGTAGGAGCCTCATTCGTGCCTATACCTATAAATCTCTCTACGTAGGAGATTGTATTGTGGTTGGACCATGTCGTGGACTGCCCTGGCCTATATAATTAGGACATGTGACTGTGGTGTATGGAAGAGTGACCTAAGGTGCTCTATCAAATCCAGTGTGATGCACTAGGTATCATCCTCTCTCAAGATATGTTGCCTAAAAGTTAGATCTGTGACTGTAGGCTCACAATATATGCAGCATTGGAGGCCATCTAATCCTCATTGCTCTCTAGGAGCCTTTGTATTAATCTCTCATCCTCGATATCTACACTTGCTAACCCCTATGTTATTGGTGCTACTGAATTACCTGGAATAGCTACTACAAGCTATAAAGTTGAGGGACCTTCCCTCATAGACCTAATAAAATCATGCTATGTGGTCACTGCATCAAGTATAGACTATATAAGGTCACACTACCCTATGACCCTTTGGATATCTGTAGCTCCAGTGGCAACCTATGCTTAGAGAGTTGCTCTCTCCTCCTTGTAGCCTCACCACTAATACTGGACTACTGATAGCTGAGTCTGTAAGGCATTGATTTATACCTATAAGGTGGTAATGGAAGTGTCCCTCTTAAAATATGCATTTGTAGTGTGTCAATTTGATTTTAGAGGTTGGTGACCTAGGCCTTGAGCTACCCAACCTCACTATTTAGTACTGCCTCACCCTCCTCTAGAGCCTTGCCCTCCTCCTCATCTCGAGGATCCTTATTTTTGGCTGCCCTTGCACCCCATCCTACCTCAATCTGTTGAAAAACTTGATGCCCATGTGGATCAGCCTCTGTACCCTTTGCACCCTCTACTACTGCGCCATATACTGGTCTACCCAATGGGCCACAACCCTACCATATCCTGGTCATCCACTAGGAATCATAATCTATTGTAGTGCCCACATCAGCCAATATTGGCTCTTCAAATTCATCATCCTCATTACCTAGCAGGGTCACCTATGGCCATGTCAAAACCCTCTCTAGAGTGAGGTAGTGGTAGATGGTGGGTAGCTCTGGTACATCCTATCAGATCCCAAACTATATAGTGATATAGGAGAAGTAAAAGAACTCTCATACCTTGGGCTTGCACCCAAGGAGCCATTTTTCCCTCTATACCCGTCGAAGGTATCCATCAATATCTTCCCATGCAAGAAAATATAGGTAAGGTCACCACTTAATATGATCAGGGTGTAGTCATACAAACTACTTAATGTAGTAGCTCAGGTCCCCTACTCGAGACCTACTTCTAAAGCCCTTCTACTTGTGAGGTTAGCACACTACATAACACTATCGAGTTGCATCAATGTCTATAATCCTTAGGGGCAATCTAGTGGAGTACTCTATGGTGATATGCTACCAATCCTAGATCTGAAGAAGGAGGCTACAACCAATGCCCACTCTGCTCTATTGTGTGATTTAGTACAACTAATTATAGAGCTATGCTAGTAAGGCACTCCCGTAAGACAATATTAGTGGTTGTTGGGTAGTGCTAGCGAGGACATAGTGCATCCTAGCCAAGAGGTTCTAGGAGAACCTCACTTCAAAAGTATTAGGGAGCATGATCTACACAATCAAGTGCATAAAAATAGTCGCTCATTGAGAGAAGATCTTCTCTATGTACCAATGATCAATATGGACCCCTCCATGGTTCGAGTGAAGTTGTGCCTCGTCATTATAGGTACCAAATATCGGGTCAAACATTAGTCTCTTCACCTCCATCGGTGAAGATGTTATGGCCTCACCATCCAAAGGAAGTCAACATGCAAGTGAAATGTTTTGGTCCACACATCCCAACATTGGGCCAATGCTTTCATGTAGGCCTGGTCAACCCTAATGGTGGGTAGTATAAGGATGTACCCAAAGCCCACGACCATGAACCAGTCCTACTCTACCTTCAAGAGTGCACCACGTAGGTTACAAAGGATCTCAGATTCATTCACCCTCATAGTCAAATTCTGGTTGAAAGCAAAACAATAAAGCAAAAATGATTAAAAATCAATCAAAAACATAAAAAAAATGACCTAATTTTTTTTTTTTAAAATACAAAATATTCAAAAACACAAAAACATTGAAAAATGCACTCAAAAAATTCAAAAAAATGAAAAAAGCACTTCAAAAGTAAAAAAAAAAAATTAATTAATTCCCTTTAAAAATAAAAAAATTAAAAAAAAATCTAAATTTTGCGAACCACGGTTCACGGTCAGGAAGGCGGTCAAATTTGATGATTGTTGGGATTTAAATCCTATCATGACTGATAGCCACAACCCCCAATCTACCAATTGGGGACCACACTTGCCAGTCACGGCTAAATAAAATAACCTTTTTGGGATCATTTCCCATCTCGAGAAAACCTAAATTAAAACCCATGCAACTACGCTAACCTATGCTAAACCTAACTAGGGTGAGGTTCATTACCAACAGTTTAATGTGGTTCATTTAGCTCATTAATTAGTGAGGTTCATTTTAAAATGGTAAATGCAAATAATGGTCTCAATTTTATGTGCTACCTTTGTAGCACTAGCTCCTTCACTGGTGGAAGCCTCTGGCTGATCAACCATCAATGTGGAAGGAAGTGAGGTTGAGTTTTTAGTAGATTTTCATGTCAAATTTGGTCTCTCACCTATCAGAGCTCTCTAGTTTGCTAGTTGCTTCTAAGAAATAATGAAATTTAAAATTTCTAAAAATGCTTTTATATTTCCTATTTCAGTGTTGACCGCATCTGACAATCACGGTCCTCGAATTAGGGTTTTCCACCCATAGGTTTGAGCCATGGTTAAGCAATTTGGAAAAGTCAGCCGCATTTGAAAAACGTAGTTAGCAACCTATAATAAATTCTCCAAAACCCCACTATGAGGAGTCTTAAAATGCCAAATTAAAAATATCTACCATAATAGAATTTTCAAAAAGATCAAAAATAACAGAAAAAAAATCATTCAAAAGCCAAATGCACCTCATACCTAGTTATTTACCGTACAAACTTGGTGGTTGCGGTGACTGGCACTCCATGCAATCCGATAAGATGAGTAAATTACCATAAGGTCATTTGAGGTAAATTAGTCATTATTGAATTGATATGCTTCATTTCAATCCCAAAAAAGGCCTTAGAGGCTACACCACTCCAAGGGAACGAGGCATTCATGTCATTTATTCCATGATATTTTTCAAAAAATCATCGACAATATGATTCAACATAAGCCTAATTTGAATTACTATTATTTTTATTCCCTATTAAGGCCATCATGGCTCGATTGCTCTATGGGATAGAGATGTACAATTACTTTTAACAATTGCAATCATGGCTGATTAGGCCTAGTCAAGTAATCAAATGCTAAATCTTAAATCCTTCAAATCATTCATAATGGTCAAGCGACTCATCATTTTATTCATTGTCATTACCCTCATCGACTCATCGCTTGAGGGGGTAGTCATAATATCAAAATCATAATCAAATTCAACAAAATATACCTTGATCGTAGATCCTTTGATATTGTTAAAATTACGTTCATATTATGAATCATTACCAACAACTATCATAAGCTTACCCTTTGCTAGGGAAAAAAACAAATATGATAGTTTAGTTTTTAGCTCTCCAAATTTCGGTTCTATAGTTTTAGACAACCTATAGTACACACAAAAGTGTCGATTGATAGCGGATGAGCACAAGCTCTTTCAAATTTAAGCCTTCCATATAGTTGGAAGCAATGATTCTAGGATGTACATCCCTTTGCAAGACCTAGGGCATCTAATTTTGATTAGACTAATGATCATCATTCAACCTATGACATAGTTTTAGGAGGTCTATTTTTGCTCACGCATTATCCGATCTCACAACGCATCACAAAAGGGCATCTATAGACGCCTAAAACTTGTCATGTCAAGATGACTACTCATATTTGACATGCTAGAAGACCATATGAAGGATCTTGGATAGGTTCCAAGGTGAAGCAGTGGTTATAACCATTTATTTTAGGCATTTTGGCCTAATCAGTGTTGGCCATGACTAACACCTGTGGTTAACAGAGTTGGTCGTGCCTCAGATCTGTGGTTAGCCTTCAAATCAAGTTTGATGTTGGCCGATCCAAAATTAGTAACAATGGCCAATTGGTTGGAGATTCAAATGGTTTGGGTGCAGAAGCTTCTAAATGCTTCTATCCAACTTCCCCAACTGAAGGATCTTGATCTTAGCTTCTCCATGAAGCCAAACTTCCCATGTGCTATAAGACCCCTATCCAAATTAGGAAAGATAGGGAGATCCATAGTCAATTTTGAGCAATGAAACCCTGTCTAATTGCACTCTCAATTGCAATTATTGAGAGGAACACTTTTGTTGCCCATTTGGAAATTGAAATGGCATTTGGAATCATGAAGGCCATGGAGGACTAGGAGAAATAAAGAAACGCAATTGATCCCATTTCATCACTAATTTAAGCAATTCAACTGGAAAATCTATCAGAGGACATCAAGTGATCCTTGATCATCAATTCAACGGAGTGAATTAAGGAATAAAGCCTTGATTTGGAGAACAAAGACATTTATGCCTCAACAGTAGATGTCAACCATGGCTAATAGTGCCAATCGCTTCACAAACCTATGGTCAAGGTTTAATCCTCTTTTTAGTCAATTTTAACAGTAGATTTTAATTTCTATTTGTTCATTTCGATAAATTTACTATATATTAATCTTTTGTTTTCCCATTATGTGGTTAATTTAGATATTTAGGGTAGATTCCTTTTATTTCCAAGCATTTGTTAATTTTAGACTAGTTGTTATTTTCATGCATTTATGCTTTCAATGCTTAATTAGGTTGTTAGATGAATAGATCTAGGTTTCATTCACATTCTAGATGGTATATTTATCAATTTTAGTGTATATTTCTATGCTTTTCATACTTTCTTAATTTCATGTTTTTATGGCATTCTTTGTGCAAGATTTCATTCAAAGCCTCATTAAGAGAGGCCCCTTTTGTTACTAATGTGTTTCTTGTTGTTTCTTGATTGTAGGGTTTTCAGGACTCCTTCATCAATGCAATCAAGGTAACAAATGCCTCTTCATAGGAGAGAAGAAGGTCACACTTGAACTAAAGTAGTTTGTGTCATTCTGAAAGGCATGCGGATTATATCTACCCTTGCAATGTATTTCTTATGATTGTAGCATTGTATCACATTGGGTATCCCTAAGAGGGATGAATTTGTAACCCTAAATTTATGAATAATTAATAAAAGACACGTTTATTTATGCTTATTGTCAATTTTATCAATTTATGTATGTGCTTTATGTGATTTTCAATTGCTACTAGATTAGGTGTATGCCTTTTAGGATCGTACAATATGCAGAAAGAGGTATGAATTGAGAGGTAGGAAGTTAGGGGTATGAAGTGAGGGGTATGAGACCTTAATTTATTAAATAAGTTTTTTTTTGTTTAACTATACACTTTAATTAAGAAAACCATTTCCTTAATCAATTAAAGTCTAATATCCCTTTCTTCATACCCTTAACTTCATACCCCTTTCTTCATACCCACAACTAATTGAATACTTACAAAAACCAATTCTTTAATCAATTAAAATCTCATACCCCTAACTTAATACCTCTAACTTTAATCAATTAAGGTCTTAGTGTTTATGATTTATGGTTTATGGTTTAGGGTTTAGGGTTTATAAGGTTTAGATTTTAGGGTTTTAGGGTTTTAGGATATAGGATTTAGGGTTTAAGGTTTTAGGTTTTAGATTTTAGGGTTTAAGGCATGAAGTGATGGGTATTAAGTTAGGGGTATGAATTTAGGAATATGAAGAAATGGGTATGAAGTTAGGGGTATGAAGATATGGAGTATTATGAAAGGGGTATGAAGAAAGGGGTATGAAGTTAGGGGTATGAAGTTAGGGATATGAGGAAAGGGGTATGAAGAAAGGGGTATGAAGTGAGGGGTATGAATAAAGGGGTGTGAAGTGAGGGGTATAAAATTAGGTGTATGAGACATTAATTTATTAAAGTTAGGGGTATGAATAAAGAGGTATGAAGTGAGGGGTATGAAGTGAGGGATATGAATTGAGGGGTACAAATTTAGGGGTATGAAGTTAGGGGTATGAAGAGAGGGTTATAAAGTGAGGGGTATGAAGTGAGGGGTATGAAGTTAGGGGTATGAGACCTTAATTGATTAAAGATGTGTTTTTTTTTTTTTTTTAATTGTAAACTTTAATTAAAAAAAAATAAGAACTTTAAAATCTTAATTTTAATAATTTTTTCTTTTTTTCTTAGGAACTTTAAAATTTTAATTTTTAATCTTAGAAAAAAAATAAAAAAATAAGTGAGGAATATTTAGTGAGGGGTATGAAGAAAGGGGTATGAATAGAGAGGTATGAAGTTAGTGGTATGAATTTAGGAGTATGAAGAAAGGGGTATGAAGAAATGGGTATGAATTTAGGGGTATAAATTTAGGGGAATGAAGAAAGGGGTATGAAGTGAGGGGTATGGGACATTAATTGATTAAAAAAGCGGTTTTTTTAGGTATTCAATTACTTAGGGTATGAAATGAGGGGTATTTAGTGAGGGGTATGAAGAAAGGGGTATGAAGTTAGGGGTACAAAGAAAGGGTATGAAATTAGGGGTATGAAGTTAGAGGGTATGAAGAAAGGGGTATAAAGTGAATGAAGGTAGGGGTATGAAGAAAGGGATATGAAGTTAGGGAGTATTAAGAAATGGGTATGAAGAAAGGGGTATGAAGTTAGGGGTATGAAGAATGGGGTATGAAGTAAGGGGTATAAAGAAATGTGTATGAAGTGAGGGGCATGAAGTTAGGGGTATGAGAGCTTAATTAATTAATGTTAGGGGTATGAAAAGAGGGGTATGAAGAAAGGGTATGAAGTTAGGGGTATGAAGAAAGGGGTGTGAATTAATGGATCCATATTAGGGATATGAAATTAGTGGTATGAGACATTTATTGATTAAAGTGTTTTTTTTAATTGTATACTTTAATTTTAATTTTAATTTTTTTTATAAGTAACATATTATATACAAAGAAGGGTTTTTTAAAGGGACCCAAAACCTTATTAAATTAAATGGCGTAACACTGTCATGCCAGTAAATGCTAGAAAACTAAACCAGAACTAAATATCCAGACAAAAATAGGGATCCAGGATCCCAGATAGTCCCTTATAATAAACTATCCCAAGGATAGGGTAGAACGCCATAGAGATTTGCCTGCAAAAACCCAATCCTACACACACTCTATAAAAATAGATGTAAACCCCATCACTAAGCCCACACTATCAGAGACCACCATAAAGAGGGGATGGCATTGCTACTTCCTGTCTCTGTTAGACCCATATCCTAGTTTGTGACAGAGCTCCTTGAATATAGCAAATACCCGAGGGTGTATAAGTGGGTGGCATCATGGAGGTGATTGACAAAGTTGAGGTGAAAGTTGTAGAGCTTTTTATTTGGGTTGTCATAGGTTATGAACTGCATAATTGGAACTATGGCCTCATTGAAGGGTTTGGGTAATTAATACCTAAAGAGGGCCGCCTTGTCCCATCCATAATCTTTGCGCTGGTCAGGAAAGTGCATGAGTTACTCCTCCCAATTGTGCCTGTCATATCGGATGTACTTCCCATTTTCCTCATGGTAAATCCCTATAACCTCAAATATAAGCTCCTTAGTGATATAAAAGTGGATGGCCTTGACCACCACCTTGTCGTTGTTCCAGGTATTGAGAAATCTCTAGGTGATTTCGTCATCAAGGCCCACAAATTTGTGAAGGAATGGGGTGAGGGATTTGACCTCCATGAAAATCTAAGCAGATTTTCTCAGACTCGGGGTGGTAGGATCAACGTAAATAGAATTAATGGTGGGGGAAATGGCGGATAATTCCTGAATGTAGCTGGGGGTACAAGTGTAGAGTGGTGGCCACACTCTTATAATACAACCATGGAGGGGATGGAGGTGGGGAAATGAGTTGAGTGCACTCTAAATATAAGATATAGGTTTTATGGAAGTCAAAGGGGCACATAACTACTCCATGCATTAGGAATTTGTGGAACAGGAGGTAAAATACATGCTCAAAAGGTGGTGGTGAAGGGGAGAAGGATGACAGACATGATAATTAATAAGAAAATGGTAGTGGATAGTGAGCCCCTTGGGACGCAAATGATGAGGTGGCACTCTGAGCATTGGCCAGGTAGATGATGGACATAGGGTAGTTACCTTGTCATTATGATGGAAGGATAAGGTGAGGATGCCATGATGGGTGAACTAAGTTAGCATGAGGGAAAAATTAGGAAAAGTATCGAGGCCCATGCAGGTAAAGTGGGGCCTACTCAAACCTGATCGAGCGCTGAGGTGGCCACTGCAGATAGGCCTGTCAAAAAAAATAATATTGGGAAGCTCTGAGCTAAGGCCAATGGCCCAAGTGGATTCAAAGTGGGGCCTGGGGTGCCAGGTCAATAGGGCCCTAAAAGTATCACCTCTAAACTTCTATGTGGGCATCGTGACTAGGGGATTTATCTTGGGAAGATACGACTAACAGATCATCGAGAAAGTCATCCCTCCAAATTCTAAGGACTATCAACGAGGTCATTGAGTTGGCCATGAATTCTACCAACTTTTTACCTTCCCTATAGATGTGTTAGATGGTTGTCTGATGGAATCCCTTAAGTATGATTTGAGCCTCTTGAATGATGTTGGATATTCTCCATGATAGTTTTCCATGCTTTGTCATGAAGTTTATGATGTTTAAGGAGTCTCCCTCAGTGATCATATTTTTGGGATCTTCTTGGAGAACGATCAGCCCATGAAGGAGTGTTGATGCTTCAGCAAAGTTGTTAGTTTGGAAGCCAAGGAATTCCACGTAGGCGAGAATCAGATTCTCCCTATGGTCATGAATAACCCTACCAGCACCTGAGGTATCAGGATTGCCTTTGGAAGCTCTATAAAATTTTAGCTTGACCCACTTAGGAGGGGGGCACCCACCTGATTGAGGCTCTAGGGAAGGGGGAAGGGTGGGGGTTAGGTGGAAGTGCCTGGACTCAAAGGTAGCTGAGGAGAGTAAGCTCACTCAACTTCAAAGGAAATCATGATAAGGAGAGGATGTAGGAGTTCTCTGACGCATAGGCGAGTGCTTTGACTACCACCTCCATGGGGTCCCTGGGTGGTGAAGAGAAGGCTCTACTATTGTGCTCAAGCTAGAGCTTCTAGAGCAAGTGGGGCAGGTAGAAGGCCTAGAGGGAGTAGAGGGTGGGGTGGGAAAAGGGATTGGGCCACTGGATGAAGAGGTCGGGGATGGATCTAGGAGGGGCCCACTGGATGGAGAAGTGGTGGAGGAGGTGGCCTAGAGTCGCATAGAAGAAAGGATAGATTAGGAAGAGGTGATTGGTTGTTGGTAAAGATCATAAGTTGTAAAACTACAAAAGAAGTATGGGACAAACTAAGGAGTATTCATGAAGGAGATGATAAAATCAAGGAAGCCAAGATACAAACACATCAAGCTCAATTCGAATCTTTAAATATGAACAACGATGAAAACATAGAGGCATATATGCTGAGATTTAATGGAATTATTAATTCGATCATAGGACTTAGTGAGGATATCGATGATGCTATCGTCATGAAAAAGGTATTAAGATATATTCCTCAAATATTTGATTCCAAAGTCTCAGCTATAGAAGAAGCCAAATATCTAAATTGCTTTAGTATGGATGAGATGCATGGTTCATTGACTACTTATGATATGAGAATAGGAGGTCTAATCCCATAGATAGGGAAGTGGCCTTTAAATCCCTAAAAGGTAAAGACGCAAAACAAGAGTCCGAAGAAGAAGAGACATCAGATGAAATGGAAGCAAATTTTGTTAGAAAACTAAAAAGGGGAAAAGGAAAATACAGAGGAAAGCCACAATTTAAATGTTTCAATTGTGGAGGCATTGGGCATTTTGTGACTAAATGTCCACTCAATGAGAATAAAAAATGTGAGGAAGCTTCGCACCAAGAGAGAAGTGACTGGAAGAAGAAAACAAACTTCAGAAAAGGCAATTTCAAGAAGAAAAGTTTCATCTCCAGGAATGCAAATTCTTCAGATGACAGCTTCGGTGAGGATTCTGAAGAGGAAACAAGTGAAGCTCTTTTCATGGCATTTGAAGTAGAAAAATTAGAAAATGTAGAAGAAGTGAACTTTGGAGTATGTGAAGAAAAACCTGAGGCTAAAGTAGATCTTGAAGGAGAGTTGATCTCTGCACTTGAAGACTGGAAAATAGAGAAGAAAAAGAACAAGAAACTTTCGAGAAATCTTGAGGATGTGAATGACATCATAACCAGTTTGAAAGTACAAACAGAAGAATACAAAAAAATATCTGAAGATCTCGAAGTTCAGATAACCATGAAAATAGACTATTGCTGCAAACTAGAAGAAGAGAATGTTGGTTTACGGATGCATATAGAATAGTTGGATCGTAAAATTGGCTGTTATCACAAACACGAAGAAAGTTCGATGAAGCTGGATAAGATTTTAAAAGACCAAAGACCTGTAGGCATAAAATTTTGTCTGGGATTCATCGAAGGAGAATCATCTAATGGACCAAAGGCCAAAAATGTAGAACCTGTAAAGAATGAAGATAAGAAACAGGTTGATGAAGAAAAAATGACTTAGGCAAAAGAAAGCAATAATGCCAGGACCGAAAGGAGAACTGAAAATGATGGATTTACCAAGGTCACACATCAAAGAAGAAGAAGACCTATGGCTCCTACAACAACATGGCAAAGACCATCATCCAGGTTCAATCATTTCTTTTCTGGTTTTTGTTTCAAATGCAATGGTTATGGACATAAAATTTCAGACTGCAAGTATAATGTAGGACCGAGGAATTTCACTAGTAGAAATGCTTTTTCACCTCTGATAAATTATGCAGTAGAATGTTTTAACTATCATAACTTTGGGCATATAGCAAGAAATTATCGAAGTACTTTTGCTTCAAATCAAATTCAGGGAAGAAAATTTCAACCAAATAGGATAAGACAAAATAGAAAACTTCCTGAAAGACATGCATAAGTTACTGAAAAGGGAAAGTCAAAACTAGAGCCCAATACGGTAGTCAAAACAAAGTGGAAACAGAAAGAGTGGCTTAAGGAAGAAAAGGAATCCTTGATAGTACAAACAGCTTTCAAAGCACAAAATAAATATGTACCATGGATACTTGACAGTGGATGCTCAAGTCATATGACAGGTGACAAACATAAATTTGAAAAGTTACAAAAATATGAGGGTGGTTCTGTAAAGTTTGGGAATAATGATGGAGCTAAGATAGTCGGTAAAGGTTTAGTTAAGATTAGTGATGGAAAAATAAAGTCAGAAGAAGTCTTGTTTGTAGATGGTTTGAAACATAACTAGTTGAGTGTTAGTCAGATCTATGATAAAGGACATGAAGTAGTTTTTAAGAAGCAGGGCTATGAAGTTAGAAGAACAAGCAGTGGAAAATTGATAGCAACTGGATCAAGGACTTCTGGAAACTTGTACACGCTTTCAGAGACTTCAAAAGGAGCTTTTTTTATTGGATAGGAAGAAGAAAACTGGTTGTGGAACAAGAGGCTTGGTCATATCAGCTTTGACAATCTGGTAAAAATTAGCTCAAAAAAGGCAGTGAGAGATATTCCAACCATTAGAAAACCTTCAAATAGCGTTTGTGCTTCATGCCAAAAGGGAAATAAAACCAGATTCACATTCAAAACAAAAGAGTACTACACAAAAAAAAATTTGGATCTAATACACACAGATTTATGTGGACCCATGAGAACACAAAGCATAAATGGTGACAAATATTTTATGTTGTGTATTGATGATTATTCTAGAATGACATGGATATTTTTCTTGAAGAATAAAATAGAAGCTTTTGAAATGTTTAGATCCTTCAAACATCAAGTTGAGAATGAAACAGGAAAAAGGATCAAATGTTTAAGATCAGATAGAGGAGGAGAATTCATTTCAGATGAGTTTACAGAATACTATGAAAAACATGGTATTAGGAGACAATTTTTAGCAGCTAGGACACCTCAGCAAAATGGTGTGGTAGAAAGAAATAACAGAACAGTGCAGGAAATGGCATGGACTATGCTGGTTGAGAGAAAATTAGTAGACAAATTTTGGAAAGAAGCAGTCCATACTGCGGTGTATATCCAAAATAGGTACATGCTGAGAACACATGAAAGCAAAACTCCTTATGAGTTGTGGTTTGGTAGAAAGGCAACAACAAAATACCTCAAAGTTTTTGGCTGCAAGTGTTACATCAGAAAAACTAAAGATAATCTTGGTAAGTTTGAAGATAGAGCAGATGAAGGTATCTTTGTTGGCTATTCATCAAAAAGCAAAGCTTACAAATGCTACAACAAGAGACTCAAGAAAATTGTGGACAGTGCCGATGTTAAATTTGATGAAGGTAGGGAACGAAAAGTTAGCTTTGAAGAAAACTACCCAATTTATGAAGAAGTTATTGAAGGAGATGAGGAAAATGAAATTGAAAAGAAACAAAATTTTGACTCAGATAATTTAAATTTTGATTCAGAAGTGGAAGAAAATAAGAAATTCAAAATAGGCAGCTGGCAAAAAAATCATCCTAGAGAACAAATAATTGGAGACCCCACAGCTGGTGTTTAGACAAGAAGAAAAGTAGTAAGTAACTACTCTCTATTATCCAGCATTAAGCCCAAAAATATTGCTGACGCAAGCAAAGATGAAAGTTGGATGAAGGCAATAAATGAAGAATTAGATTAGATTGAGAAGAACAAAACATGGGAGTTAGTACCTAGACCTGCAAATAAAAATGTAATCGGTACTAAATGGATATTTCGAAACAAATTGAATGAAGATGGACAGGTAGTCAAGAATAAAGCAAGATTGGTATGTAAAGGTTATGCACAAGTTAAAGGTATTGATTTTGAAGAGACCTTTGCACCAGTGGCTAGACTAGAGGTAATCATAATGTTTCTGGCTTTAGCAGTTTACAAGAATTTCAGAGTTTATCAGATGGATGTAAAATCAGCTTTTTTGAATGGGAAACTTGAAGAAGAGGTTTATATTGAGCATCCAGATGGTTTCCAAATAAGTGATAATCCTAACTTGGTTTGCAAATTAAATAAAGCTTTATATGGCTTAAAATAGGCACCCCGAGCATGGTATGCAAAGCTAGACAACTATCTCACTCAACAAGGGTTTAAGAAAGGTATGGTGGACAGTAATCTGTATGTCAAAATAGAAGTTGGGCATCTCATTGTTCTTTTTGTATATGTAGATGATATCATATTTGGCAGCAAAAAAGATGAGTCATGTAAAGATTTAGCAAGTAAGATGCAGAAAGAATTTGAAATGTCTATGATTGGTGAACTGACATATTTTCTCGGGCTGCAAGTTAATCAAAATGAGAAGGGCATATTTATTTCCCAAGTTAAATATGTGAAAGAGATGTTGAAAATGTTCACAATGGAGGATTGTAAGCTAGTTAGCACTCCCATGACGATAGGTTGTAAGTTGAGCAAGGATGACAAATATCCGCTTGTTGATCAAACCACGTACAAATCTATGATTGGGAGCTTACTGTACCTAACAGCTACTAGACCAGATATTTTGTAGGCAGTATGTATGGTAGCACGATTTCAGGCTAGTCCCAAGGAGACTCATGTGACAGTAGTAAAGAGGATTTTTTGGTATCTAAAGGGTACTATGGATTATGGGTTATGGTATCCGAAAGTTAAGGATTTCACCCTTATTTCGTATTCAGATGCAGATTGGGAAGGATGTGTCGATGATAGAAAGAGTACTAGTGGAGGTGAATTCTATCTTGGAGACAGGTTGGTCGCGTGGCACAGTAAGAAACAAAAGTTAGTTTCTTTATCGACAACAAAGGCAGAATATATTGCAGCGACAACATGTTGTACGTAGGTTTTGTGGATGAAACAAACCCTGAAAGATCTTGGTATTAACTTTAGTGAGCCAATATTAGTTAAGTGTGATAACACCAGTGCCATTAACATCTCCAAGAATCTAGTTATGCATTCACGCACAAAACACATTGCTATTCGATATCATTTTTTGAAAAAGAAAGTTGCGGAAGGTGAGGTTAAATTGGATTTTGTTCCAACTACATAGCAAGTAGCGGATATCTTCACAAAACCATTGCCCAAGGAAGTTTTTGAGTACCTTCACAATAAGTTGGGAGTGGTCACTCTTCCCAAGAATTGACTAGCTACAGGGATCACATTCTCAGGGGGAGCATTTAAGTATTTGATTATCTTTTTGCTCATGTTCATGATTTTTACTAGGTGTAATAAATTTTGCCTAAAAATTTTGTGCATGGACTCAGGGGGAGTCTGCAGTAGCCCTTTGGTATTATTGTCGAAGGGGGAGAAGAGTTATAGGAAGTTGCACATGTGTTGCCAACAATTCCAAAGGGGAATATTGTTGAGCAAGGTGCAGCAACATGATTGTCATTGTTGTCAACACAGTCAGATAGATCAGTTGATATAGTGGATAGGAAGTTCAGATGCTCAGAAGCTATTCAGATGCAGCAAACAAGAATTTCAAAGATCATTCAGAGTATGTACAGTGTTTTTCCAAGAAGACCTAAGTGGCCCATATGCAAAAAATCAAAGAAAAAGACAAGAAAAGTGTCGCGATACCGTGACATATTCAGAATGCAGGAAAAAGTGTCATGATATCGTGACATATTGGAAGAGAGAGAAGCAGTAGGTAAAAGTGTCACGATTTCATGACATATTAGAGGAGAGAGAAATGACAGGGAAAACTGTCACGATTTCATGACAAGTTGGAAGAGAAGAAGGCAAGTTGAAAAACTGTCGCAATTTCGCGACATGTTGGAAGAGAAGAAGGCAAGCTGAAAAACTGTCGTGATTTCATGACATGTTGGAAGAGAAGAAGGCAAGTTGAAAAATTGTCATGATTTCATGACATGTTGGAAGAGAAGAAGGCAAGTTAAAAAACTGTCATGATTTCGTGACATGTTGGAAGAGAAAAAGACAAGTGGAAAAACTGTCGCGATTTCGTGACATGTTGGAAGAAAATGGGCAAGGAAGGAAAACTATCACGATTTTACGACGTGTTGCAGAAGAAAGAGTTCGAAGTGAGAACTATCGCGATTTTGTGACAAGTTTGAGGAGAGAGAAAGTAAAGTGAAAAGTGTCACGATTTCGTGACGTGCTACAGAAGAAAGAGTTCGAAGTGAGAACTGTCGCGATTTCGCGATAAGTTCAAGGAGAGAGAAAGTAAAGTTAAAAGTGTCATGATTTTGTGATGTGCTGTAGAAGAAAGAGTTCAAAATGAGAACTATCATGATTTCACGAAGAGTTTGAGGAGAGAGAAAGTAAAGTGGAAAGTGTCACGATTTTGCGACGGGTTATAAAGAAAGCGTATGGAAGCAGAAAGTGTCACGATTTTGCGATGGGTTCTAAAGAAAGTGTATGGAAGCAGAAAGTGTCGCAATTTCGCAATGGGTTCTAAATAAAGTGTACAGAAGCATAAAGTGTTGTGATTTCATGACGGATTGTAAAGAAAGCATACAGATGCAGAAAGTGTCATGATTTCATGATAGAAATAGAAAGCAAGACTTCAACAGGAGAAGTGTCACTATTTCGTGATAAAAGCAGAGTAGAAGACTTCGAAGGCATAAGTGTTGTGATTTCATGACAAAAGCAAAGAAGTGAAGTACAAAAGCAAAAGTGTCATGATTTCATGACAAAAGCAGAGAGCAAGTCTTCGAAAGCAGAACTGTCATGATTTCGTGACAAAAGCAGAAAGGAATTCGACGAAGGCAGAAGTGTCGTGATTTCATGACAAAAGCAAAGACGAAGAGTACGAAAGCAGAAGTGTCATGATTTCACAAAAAAAGCAAAGTCAAAAGCTACGAAGACAGAAGTGTCGCGATATCATGACAAAAGGAAAGTCAAAGGCTATGAATACAGAAGTGTCATGATATCATGACAAAAGAAAAGTCGAAGGCTATGAAGACAGAAGTGTCATGATATCACGACAAAAATAAAGTCAAAGGCTACGAAGATAGAAGTGTCATGATATCGTGACAAAAAGAAATTCAAAGGCTACAAGGACAGAAGTGTCGCGATATCGTGACAAAAAGAAAGTCAAAGGCTATGAAGATAGAAGTGTCACAATATCGCAACAAAAGCTAAAAAGAAGTCTACAAAGGAAGAAATATCGCGATATTGCGACAAAAGCCAAGACGAAGCGTACGAAGGCAAAAGTGTCGCGATATCGCGACATGTTGTATTTTCGTGGCAACAGCAACAAGAGAAGCTACAGAGACAAGAATGTTGTGATTTCATGATAGGTCGTAAGTGCGCAAGAACAAAAGGTTAACCCAAACAACTTCATGAGTAGAAACTGACACAGTTCGATCACAGCTGACTAAGATTAGGGTTTACATTTGCATTATAAGTCGAATTCAATTAGGGTTTTCATCTTGAAATTTCTAATATAAAAGGAGGGTTTTTTGGAGATTTGAGGAGTGGTTGAATGTATGCGAATTAAGCCCGTAGTGCACAAAGAGCGAGTCATGTCGAATCGAGATAATTGTGAAGTAAGAGCACACAAATATCAAAAAAGTGTAAAGGGGTAAATACGATCGTTCGACTGTATAGAAGTATAGTGTGTGAAGCGATTACATAGAAGCAGATTTTTTCGAAGCAGATTGTGCAAAGCGATTGCATAGAGAAAGCAGAGTGCACAAAAATAGCAGACTATGAACAAAGGGTGAAGGTATTTTACCATCAAACTTATAGATTCATTTTGAAGTCCAAGTTGCAGCTTGGCATCAGGGGTTGGTGCTCCTTCCAGTAGGTGCTGGTAAATCAGGGGTTGGTGCTCCTTTCTGTTGGTGCAAATAAAAAAGGGGGTTGGTGCTCCTTCCAATGGGTGCTGGTAAATTGATTGTAAAGTTGTAGCTTTGCAAAGGCTAGATTTGGATGGTAGTCCAAGCAGTAATTTTAAGGAGTAGCCACATTAGTGAACCTCATTAAATATTGTGTTGTATGATGCTCTCTTGTTATACTTGATGTATCTATTTTTAAGTTTGCATTATTTCAGCATTAAGAATTACAATTTTAAAAGTTTTAAAAGAACACACTGATTCAACCCCCTCTCAGTGTCACTGTGAGAATAACAAACCCTACCATATCCTGGTCATCCACTAGGAATCATAATCTATTGTAGTGCCCACATTAGCAAATCTTGACTCTTGAAATTCATCATCCTCGTTACCTAGCAGGGTCACCTATGGCCATGTCAAAACCCTCTCTAGAGTGAGGTAGTGGTAGATGGTGGGTAGCTCTGGGACATCCTATCATATCCCAAACTATCTAGTGATATAAGAGAAGTAAAAGAACTCCCATACCTTGGGCTTGCACCCAAGGAGCCATTTGTCCCTCTATACCCGTCGAAGGTATCCATAAATCTCTTCCCATGCAAGAAAATATAGGTAAGGTCACCACTTAATCTGATCAAGGTGTAGTCATACAAACTACTTAATGTAGTAGCTGAGGTCCCCTACTCAATATCTACTTCTAAATCCCTTCTACTTGTGAGGTTAGCACACTACATAACACTATCGAGTTGCATCAATGTCTATAATCCTTAGGGGCAATCTAGTGGAGTACTCTATGGTGATATGCTACCAATCATAGATCTGAAGAAGGAGGCTACAACCAATGCCCACTCTGCTCTATTGTGTGATTTAGTACAACTAATTATAGAGCTATGCTAGTAAGGCACTCCCGTAAGACATATTAATGGTTGTTGGGTAGTGCTAGCGAGGACATAGTGCATCCTAGCCAAGAGGTTCTAGGAGAACCTCACTTCAAAAGTATTAGGGAGCACAATCTACACAATCAAGTGCATAAAAATAGTCACTCATTGAGAGATCTTCTCTATGTACCAATTCTCAATATGGACCCCTCCATGGTTCGAGTGAAGTTGTGCCTCGTCATTATAGGTACCAAATATCGGGTCAAACATTAGTCTCTTCACCTCCATCGGTGAAGATGTTATGGCCTCACAATCCAAAGGAAGTCAACATGCAAGTGAAATGTTTTGGTCCACACATCCCAACATTGGGCCAATGCTTTCATGTAGGCCTAGTCAACCCTAATGGTGGGTAGTATAAGGATGTACCCAAAGCCCACGACCATGAACCAGTCCTGCTCTACCTTCAGGAGTGCACCACGTAGGTTACAAAGGATCTCAGATTCATTCACCCTCATAGTCAAATTCTGGTTGAAAGCAAAACAATAAAGCAAAAATGATTAAAAATCAATCAAAAAAATAAAAAAAATGACCTAAAAAAATTTAAAAAAAAACACAACAACATTGAAAAATGCACTCAAAAAATTCAAAAAAAATGCAAAAAAGCACTTCAAAAGTAAAAAAAAAATTAATTAATTCCCTTAAAAAATAAAAAAATTGAAAAAATTAAAAAAAAATCTAAATTTTGCGAACCACGGTTCGCTGTCAGGAAGGCGGTCAAATTTGATGATTGTTGGGATTTAAATCCTATAAGGATTGATAGCCACAACCCCCAATCTACCAATTGGGTACAACACTTGCTAGTCGTGGCCAAATAAAATGACCTTTTTGGGATCATTTCCCATCTCGAGAAAACCTAAATTAAAACCCATGCGACTACGCTAACCTATGCTAAACCTAACTAGGGTGAGGTTCATTACCAATAGTTTAATGTGGTTCATTTAGCTCATTAATTAGTGAGGTTCATTTTAAACTGGTAAATGCAAATAATGGTCTCAATTTTATGTGCTACCTTTGTAGCACTAGCTCCTTCACTGGTGGAAGCCTCTGGCTGATCAGCCATCAATGTGGAAGGAAGTGAGGTTGAGTTTTTAGTAGAGTTTCATGTCAGATTTGGTCTCTCACCTATCAGAGCTCTCTAGTTTGCTAGTTGCTTCTAAGAAATAATGAAATTTAAAATTTCTAAAAATGCTTTTATATTTCCTATTTCAGTGTTGACCGCATCTGACAATCACGGTCCTCGAATTAGGGTTTTCCACCCACAGGTTTGAGCCATGGTTAAGCAATTTGGAAAATTTAGCTGCATTTGACAAACGTGGTTAGCAACCTATAATAAATTATCCAAAACCCCACTATGAGGAGTCTTAAAATGCCAAATTAAAAATATCTACCAAAATAGAATTTTCAAAAAGATCAAAAATAAAAAAAAAATCAAATAATTCAAAAGCCAAATGCACCTCATACCTAGTTATTTACCGTACAAACTTGGTGGTTGCAGCGACTGGCACTCCATGCAATCCGACAAGATGAGTGAATTACCATAATTTCATTTGAGGTAAATTAGTCATTGCTGAATTGATATGCTTCATTTCAATCCCAAAAAAGGCCTTAGAGGCTACACCACTCTAGGGGAACGAGGCATTCATGTCATTTATTCCATGATATTTTTCAAAAAATCATCGACAATATGATTCAACATAAGCCTAATTTGAATTACTATTATTTTTATTCCCTAATAAGGCCATCATGGCTCGATCGCTCTATGGGATAGAGATGTACAATTACTTTTAACAATTGCAATCATGGCTGATTAGGCCTAGTCAAGTAATCAAATGCTAAATCTTAAATTCTTCAGATCATTCATCATGGTCAAGCGACTCATCGTTTTATTCATTGTCATTACCCTCATCGACTCATCGCTTTATGGGGTAGTCATAATATCAAAATCATAATCAAATTCAACAAAATATACCTTGATCGTAGATCCTTTGATATTGTTAAAATTACGTTCATATTACGAATCATTACCAACAACTATCATAAGCTTACCCTTTGCTAGGGAAAAAAACAAATATGATAGTTTAGTTTTTAGCTCTCCTAATTTTGGTTCTATAGGTTCAGACAACCTATAGTACACACAAAAGTGTCAGCGGATGAGCACAAGCTCTTTCAAATTTAAGCCTTCCATATAGTTGGAAGCAATGATTCTAGGATGTGCATCCCTTTGCAAGACCTAGGGCATCTAATGTTGATCAGACTAATGATCATCATTCAACCTATGACATAGTTTTAGGAGGTCTATTTTTGCTCACGCATTATCCAATCTCACAACGCATCACAAAAGGGGCATCTATAGACACTTAAAACTTGTCATGTCGAGATGACTACTCATATTTGACATGCTAGAAGACCATATGAAGGATCTTGGATAGGTTCCAAGGTGAAGCAGTGGTTATAACCATTTATTTTAGGTATTTTGGCCTAATCAATGTTGGCCATGACTGACACCTGTGGTTAACATATTTGGTTGTGCCTCAGATCTGCAGTTAGCCTTCAAATCAAGTTTGATGTTGGCCGATCCAAAATTAGTTACAACGGCCAATTGGTTGGAGATTCAAACGGTTTGGTTGTGAAAGCTTCTAAATTCTTCTATCCAACTACCCCAACTGAAGGATCTTGATCTTAGCTTCTCCATGAAGCTAGGATAAGGCCTTCCCATGTGCTATAAGACCCCCTTCCAAATTAGGAAGGATAGGGAGATCCATAGTCAATTTTGAGCAATGAAACCGTGTCGAATTGCACATTCAATTGCAATTATTGAGAGGAACACTTTTGCTGCCCATTTGGAAATTGAAATGGCATTTGGAATCGTGAAGGCCATGGAGGACTAGGAGAAATCAAGAAACACAATTGATCCCATTTCATCACTAATTTAAGCAATTCAACTGGAAAATCTATCAGAGGACATCAAGTGATCCTTGATCATCAATTCAACGGAGTGAATTAAGGAATAAAGCCTTGATTTGGAGAACAAAGACATTTATGCCTCAACAGTAGATGTCAACCATGGCTAATAGTGCCAATCGCTTCACAAACCTATGGTCAAGGTTTAATCCTCTTTTTAGTCAATTTTAACAGTAGATTTTAATTTCTATTTGTTCATTTCGATAAATTTACTATATATTAATCTTTTGTTTTCCCATTATGTGGTTAATTTAGATATTTAGGGTAGATTCCTTTTATTTCCAAGCATTTGTTAATTTTAGACTAGTTATTTTCATGCATTTATGCTTTCAATGCTTAATTAGGTTGTTAGATGAATAGATCTAGGTTTCATTCACATTCTAGATGGTATATTTATCAATTTTAGTGTATATTTCTATGCTTTTCATACTTTCTTAATTTCATGTTTTTATGGCATTCTTTGTGCAAGATTTCATTCAAAGCCTCATTAAGAGAGGCCCCTTTTGTTACTAATGTGTTTCTTGTTGTTTCTTGATTGTAGGGTTTTCAGGACTCCTTCATCAATGCAATCAAGGTAACAAATGCCTCTTCATAGGAGAGAAGAAGGTCACACTTGAACTAAAGTAGTTTGTGTCATTCTGAAAGGCATGCGGATTATATCTACCCTTGCAATGTATTTCTTATGATTGTAGCATTGTATCACATTGGGTATCCCTAAGAGGGATGAATTTGTAACCCTAAATTTATGAATAATTAATAAAAGACACGTTTATTTATGCTTATTGTCAATTTTATCAATTTATGTATGTGCTTTATGTGATTTTCAATTGCTACTAGATTAGGTGTATGCCTTTTAGGATCGTACAATATGCAGAAAGAGGTATGAATTGAGAGGTAGGAAGTTAGGGGTATGAAGTGAGGGGTATGAGACCTTAATTTATTAAATAAGTTTTTTTTTGTTTAACTAAACACTTTAATTAAGAAAACCAATTCTTTAATCAATTAAAGTCTAATATCCCTTTCTTCATACCCTTAACTTCATACCCCTTTCTTCATACCCACAACTAATTGAATACTTACAAAAACCAATTCTTTAATCAATTAAAATCTCATACCCCTAACTTAATACCTCTAACTTTAATCAATTAAGGTCTTAGTGTTTATGATTTATGGTTTATGGTTTAGGGTTTAGGGTTTATAAGGTTTAGATTTTAGGGTTTTAGGGTTTTAGGATATAGGATTTAGGGTTTAAGGTTTTAGGTTTTAGATTTTAGGGTTTAAGGCGTGAAGTGATGGGTATGAAGTTAGGGGTATGAATTTAGGAATATGAAGAAATGGGTATGAAGTTAGGGGTATGAAGATATGGAGTATTAAGAAAGGGGTATGAAGAAAGGGGTATGAAGTTAGGGGTATGAAGTTAGGGATATGAGGAAAAGGGTATGAAGAAAGGGGTATGAAGTGAGGGGTATGAATAAAGGGGTGTGAAGTGAGGGGTATAAAATTAGGTGTATGAGACATTAATTTATTAAAGTTAGGGGTATGAATAAAGAGGTATGAAGTGAGGGGTATGAAGTGAGGGATATGAATTGAGGGGTACAAATTTAGGGGTATGAAGTTAGGGGTATGAAGAGAGGGGTATAAAGTGAGGGGTATGAAGTGAGGGGTATGAAGTTAGGGGTATGAGACCTTAATTGATTAAAGATGTGTTTTTTTTTTTAATTTTTAATTGTAAACTTTAATTAAAAAAAAATAAGAACTTTAAAATCTTAATTTTAATAATTTTTTCTTTTTTTCTTAGGAACTTTAAAATTTTAATTTTTAATCTTAGAAAAAAAATAAAAAAATAAGTGAGGAATATTTAGTGAGGGGTATGAAGAAAGGGGTATGAAGTTAGTGGTATGAATTTAGGAGTATGAAGAAATGGGTATGAAGAAATGGGTATGAATTTAGGGGTATAAATTTAGGGGAATGAAGAAAGGGGTATGAAGTGAGGGGTATGGGACATTAATTGATTAAAAAAGCAGTTTTTTTAAGTATTCAATTACTTAGGGTATGAAATGAGGGGTATTTAGTGAGGGGTATGAAGAAAGGGGTATGAAGTTAGGGGTACAAAGAAAGGGTATGAAATTAGGGGTATGAAGTTAGAGGGTATGAAGAAAGGGGTATAAAGTGAATGAAGGTAGGGGTATGAAGAAAGGGATATGAAGTTAGGGAGTATTAAGAAAGGGGTATGAAGAAAGAGGTATGAAGTTAGGGGTATGAAGAATGGGGTATGAAGTAAGGGGTATAAAGAAAGGTGTATGAAGTGAGGGGCATGAAGTTAGGGGTATGAGAGCTTAATTAATTAATGTTGGGTATGAAAAGAGGGGTATGAAGAAAGGGTATGAAGTTAGGGGTATGAAGAAAGGGGTGTGAATTAATGGATCCAGATTAGGGATATGAAATTAGTGGTATGAGACATTTATTGATTAAAGAAGTGTTTTTTTTAATTGTATACTTTAATTTTAATTTTAATTTTTTTTATAAGTAACATATTATATACAAAGAAGGGTTTTTTAAAGGGACCCAAAACCTTATTAAATTAAATGGCGTAACACTGTCATGCCAGTAAATGCTAGAAAACTAAACCAGAACTGAATATCCAGACAAAAATAGGGATCCGGGATCCCAGACAGTCCCTTATAATAAACTATCCCAAGGATAGGGTAGAACGCCATAGAGAACTGCCTGCAAAAACCCAATCCTTGATTTGAAGAACAAACATATTTATGCCTCAATGGTAGATGTCAACCATGGCTAATAGTTCCAATCACTCCACAAACCTATGGTCAAGGTTTAATCCTCTTTTCAGTCAATTTTAATAGTAAATTTTCATTTCTATTTGTTCATTTCGATAAATTTACTATAGATTAATCTTTTGTTTTCCCATTATTTGGTTAATTTAGATATTTAGGGTAGATTCCTTTTATTTCCAAGCATTTGTTAATTTTAGACTAGTTGTTATTTTCATGCATTTATGCTTTCAATGCTTAATTAGGTTTTTAGATGAATAGATCTAGGTTTCATTCACATTCTAGATGGTATATTTATCAATTTTAGTGTATATTTCTATGTTTTTCATACTTTCTTAATTTCATGTTTTTTATGGCATTCTTTGTGCAAGATTTCATTCAAAGCCTCATTAAGAGAGGCCCCTTTTGTTACTAATGTGTTTCTTGTTGTTTCTTGATTGCAGGGTTTTCAGGACTCCTTCATCAATGCAATCAAGGTAACAAATGCCTCTTCATAGGAGAGATGAAGGTCACACTTGAACTGAAATAGTTTGTGTCATTCTGAAAGGCCTGTGGATTACATCTACCCTTGCAATGTATTTATTATGATTGTAGCATTGTATCACATTGGGTATCCCTAAGAGGTATGAATTTGTAACCCTAAATTTATGAATAATTAATAAAAGACACCTTTCTTTTTGCTTATTGTCAATTTTATCAATTTATGTATGTGCTTTATGTGATTTTCAATTGCTACTAGATTAGGTGTATGCCTTTTAGGATCATACAATATGCAGAAAGAGGTATGAATTGAGAGGTAGGAAGTTAGGGGTATGAAGTGAGGGGTATGAGACCTTAATTTATTAAATAAGTTTTTTTTGTTTAACTATACACTTTAATTAAGAAAACCACTTCTTTAATCAATTAAAGTCTCATATCCCTTTCTTCATACCCTTAACTTCATACCCCTTTCTTCATACCCACAACTAATTGAATACTTACAAAAACCAATTCTTTAATCAATTAAAATATCATACCCCTAACTTAATACCTCTAAATTTAATCAATAAAGGTCTTAGGGTTTAGGATTTATGGTTTATGGTTTAGGGTTTAGGGTTTATAAGGTTTAGATTTTAGAGTTTTAGGGTTTTAGGATATAGGATTTAAGGTTTAATATTTTAGGGTTTAGAGTTTAGGGTTTAAGGTGTGAAGTGAAGGGTATGAAGTTAGGGGTATGAATTTAGGAATATGAAGAAAGGGGTATGATGTTAGGGGTATGAAGATATGGAGTATTTAGAAAGGGGTATGAAGAAAGGCGTATGAGGTTAAGGGTATGAAGTTAGGGATATGAGGAAAGGGGTATGAAGAAAGGGTCATGAAGTGATGGGTATGAATAAAGGGGTGTGAAGTGAGGGGTATAAAATTAGGTGTATGAGACATTAATTTAGTAAAGTTAGGGGTATGAATAAAGAGGTATGAAGTGAGGGGTATGAAGAAAGGGATATGAATTGAGGGGTACGAATTTAGGGGTATGAAGTTAGGGGTATGAAGAGAGGGGTATAAAGTGAGGGGTATGAAGTGAGGGGTACGAAGTTAGGGGTATGAGACCTTAATTGATTAATTATGTGTTTTTTTTTATTTTAAAAATTTTTAATTGTAAACTTTAATTAAAAAAAAAATAAGAACTTTAAAATCTTAATTTTAATAATTTTTTCTTTTTTTCTTAGGAAATTTAAAATTTTAATTTTTAACCTTAGAAAAAAAACAAAAAAATAAGTGAGGAATATTTATTGAGGGGTATGAAGAAAGGGGTATAAAGTTAGTGGTATGAATTTAGGAGTATGAAGAAAGGGGTATTAAGAAATGGGTATGAAGTTAGGGGTATAAATTTAGGGAAATGAAGAAAGGGGTATGAAGTGAGGGGTATGGGACATTAATTGATTAAAAAAATGGTTTTTTTAAGTATTCAATTACTTAGGGGTATGAAGTGAGGGGTATTTTGTGAGGAGTATGAAGAAATGGGTACAAAGAAAGGGTATGAAATTAGGGGTATGAAGTTAGAGGGTATGAAGAAAGGGGTATAAAGTGAATGAAGTTAGGGGTATGAAGAAAGGGATATGAAGTTAGGGAGTATTAAGAAAGGGGTATGAAGAAAGGGGTATGAATTTAGGGGTATGAAGAATGGGGTATGAAGTAAGGGGTATAAATAAAGGTGTATGAAGTGAGGGGCATGAAGTTAGGGGTATGAGAGCTTAATTAATTAATGTTAGGGGTATGAAAAGAGGTGTATGAAGAAAGGGTATGAAGTTAGGGGTATGAAGAAAGGGGTGTGAATTAATGGGTCTAAATTAGGGATATGAAATTAGTGGTATGAGACATTTATTGATTAAAGAAGTGTTTTTTTTAATTGTATGCTTTAATTTTAAATTTTTTTTTTTTATAAGTAACATATTATATACAAAGAGGGGTTTTTTAAAGGGACCCAAAACCTTATTAAATTAAATGGTGTAACACTGTCATGCCAGTAAATGCTAGAAAACTAAACCAAAACTGAATATCCAAAATAAAATAGGGATCTGGGATCCCAGACAGTCCCTTATAATAAACTATCCCAAGGATAGGGTAGAACGCCATAGAGATTTGCCTACAAAAACCCAATCCTACACACACTCTATAAAAATAGATGTAAACCCCATCACTGAGCCCACACTATCAGAGACCACCATAAATAGGGGATGGCATTGCTACTTCTTGTCTCTGTTAGACCCATATCCTAGTTTATGGTGGAGCTCCTTGAATATAGCAAATACTTGGGGGTGTATAAGTGGGTGGCGTCATGGAGGTGATTGATAAAGCTGAGGTGAAAGTTGTAGAGCTTTTTATCTGGGTCGTCATAGGTTATGAACTACATAATTGGAACTATGGCCTCATTGAAGGGTTTGGGTAATTAATACCTAAAGAGGGTCGCCTTGTCCCATCCATAAGCTTTGCACTGGTCAGGAAAGTGTGTGAGTTCCTCCTCCCAATTGTGCCTATCATATCAGATGTACTTCCCATTTTCCTCATGGTAAATCCCTATAACCTCAAATATAAGCTCCTTAGTGATATAAAAGTGGATGCCCTTGACCACCACCTCATCATTGTTCCAGGTATTGAGAAAGCTCTGGGTGATTTCGTCATCAAAGCCCACAAATTTGTGAAGGAAAGGGATGAGGGATTTGACCTCCATGAAAATCTGAGCAGATTTTCTCAGAGTCAGGGTGGTAGGCTCAACGTAAATATAATTCATGGTGGGGGAAATGGCGGATAATGCCTGAATGTAGCTGGGGGTATAAGTGTAGAGCGCAGATTTTCTCAGAGTCAGGGTGGTAGGCTCAACGTAAATATAATTCATGGTGGGGGAAATGGCGGATAATGCCTGAATGTAGCTGGGGGTATAAGTGTAGAGCGGTGGCCACACTCTTATAATACAACCATGGAGGGGATGGAGGTGCGGAAATGAGTTGAGCGCACTCTAAATAGAATTAGGCTTGATGGAAGTCAAAGGGGCACATAACTACTGCATGCATTAGGACTTTGCATAACAAGAGGTAAAATACATGCTCAAAATGTGGTGGTGAAGTGGAGAAGGATGATAGAAACGAGAATTAATAAAAAATGGTAGTGAATAGTGAGCCCCTCGGGACACAAATGATGAGGTGGCACTCTGAGCAGGGGCCAGGTAGATGATGGACACACGGTAGCTACCTTGTCATTATGATGGAGGGATAAGGTGAGGATGCAATGATGTGTGAACTGAGTTGGCATGAGGGAAAAATTAGGAAAAGTATCGAGGCCCATGCAGGTAAAGTGGGGCCTACTCAAACCTGATCAAGCGCTGAGGTGGCCATTGCAGATAGGCCTGTCAAAAAATATAATATTGGGAAGCTCTGAGCTAAGGCCAATGGCCCAAGTGGATTCAAAGTGGGGCTTGGGGTGCCAGGTCAATAGGGCCCTGAAAGTATCACCTCTAAACTTATGTGTGGGCATCATGACTAGGGGATTGATCTTGGGAAGATACGACTAACAGATCATCGAGAAATTCATCCCTCCAGATTCTAAGGACTATCAACGAGGTCATTGAGTTGGCCATGATGTCTACCAACTTTTTACCTTCCCTGTAGATGTGGTAGATGGTTGTCTGAGGGAATCCATTAAGTATGATTTGAGCCTCTTGAATGATGTTGGATATTCTCCATGATAGTTTTCCATGCTTTGTCATGAAGTTTATGATGTTTAAGGAGTCTCCCTCAATGATCATCTTTTTGGGATCTTCTTGAAGAATGATCAACCCACGAAGGAGTGTTGATGCTTCAGCAAAGTTGTTAGTTTAGAAGCCAAGGAATTCCACGTAGGCGAGAATCAAATTCTCCCTATGGTCATGAATAACCCTACCAACACCTGAGGTATCGGGATTGCCTTTGGAAGCTCTGTCAAATTTTAGCTTGACCCACTTAGAGGGGGGCATCCACCTGATTGAGGCTCTAGGGTAGGGGGAAGGTGGGGGTTAGGTGGAAGTGCCTGGACTCAAAGGTAGCCGAGGAGTGTAAGCTCACTCAACTTCAAGGGAAAGCATGATAGGGATAGGATGTAGGAGTTCTCTGACATATAGGTGAGTGCTTTGACTACCACCTCCATGGGGTCCTTGGGTGGGGAAGATAAGGCTCTACTATTGTGCTCAAGCTAGAGCTTCTAGAGCAAGTGGGGCAGGTAGAAGGCCTAGAGGGAGTAGAGGGTGGGTTGGGAAAAGGGATTGGGCCACTGGATGAAGAGGTTAGGGATGGATCTAGGAGGGGCCCACTGGATGGAGAAGTGGTGGAGGAGGTGGCCTAGAGTCACATAGAAGAAAGGATATATTAGGAAGAGGTGATTGGTTGCTTCCAAGTCAGAGTAGCAAAGGTAGCATCGATTTGGGATCGAGAATCCTCTCTTGGCCAAATTTTCAATAGTGAGGATCTTGTTCTGGATGGCAGTCCAAGTGAAGAAATTTATCTTGGGGATTAAATTTTTTATCCACACTTTCTTGACTGGGAAGTGGGCCTCTTGGGGATCCCTTTGGAGGGCATAGGAATATTTTACCAAGAAGGATCCACTACTAGTGTCATGCTAGACACACATGTCCTATCTCCCTCTTGAAGGGATGATAGTTATACCAAGAAGGGCTGAGAGGCTGACTGCCTAGAGGAGGAATCGGGTATCTTCAATGGGGCCATATAATGGCCTACCCTGGGCCTTGATCATATAGTCAGCCACCTTGGATCCTTTAGAGGCCTCCAATTGGGGTCTGAGGGCTAGGAGGTCTTTGTCTTCTCTCAAGGCCTCATCTCGGATCCACTTGTCATCCCATAAATCAATCCTGCTTTCGTTGCCTAGGATCCACCTAGCCCCTTTTAAGATGAGGTATTTAATTTGGGTCAAGGACTTCCAAAAGGCATACCCATCATGGGACTGATGGTCACTGAGGAAGGGGTGTTGCTGGAGGTATTTTCTTCTTACAATGTTGACCCACTCAGTCAGGATGTTGGTGAACACTTTCCAGGTATGCTTGGCCAGGATGGCCATGTTCATCAGGGATACCCTCTAAAGGGCGATCTTACCTTCATTATTGGGCCGGTAGACAAGGGGCCACTAGACTAGGGGAATCCTTTCTTCTCTTCACTCCTAGACCATAAAAAATACTTCTAAATTTTCTCAACGTAGGCACTGATCAAAGCTGGGATTCTAAAAAATAGACATGAAATATATAGAGATGCTTTAAAGACAATTGGACGTGAGGGTGGACTTGCCCACTTGGGAGAGGAGGTACCCTTTCCAAGAGTCTAACTTCTTCTAAATTTGCTCAACCAGGTTTCTCCATAGGGCCTTGTAAAGGAACCCCATGAACAGGGGAAGCCCAAGATAGGTGGTAGGGAGGGTGTCTAGGGTGTAGCCAAGAATCCAGGCTATATTAGCTTGCCTCGCTAGGGGAGTGTGGATGAAGTAAATTTTACTTTTTAGGAGGTTTATCTTCTACCCAGCCACAATCTCATACAAGTTGAGAATTTGCTTGATGACTTTGACTAGAGCCATCGAGGCGACAGTGGCTAAGATAGTGTCATCCACTAACTACTGATGGGAAACCGAGCCCAAGCTTGAAGTTGATCTAATCCCTGAGATGAGCCCATTTTTTGTTGCACTTGAAATGGTGCACCCCAAGGCTTTGGCTAGGATGATGAACATGATTGGGAATAGAGAGTCGCCCTACCAAATTCCTTTGACACTAGGGAAGAAACAGTCGGGGAACCATTGACCAAGATAGAGAACCATGAGGATGACATGCAGTGCTTGATGAGATCGACCCAAGAGGGGTGGAAACAAAATTTGAGGAGGAAGTTGGTTAGGAACTCCCAGCTAACCCTATCAAAGGCTTTGTTCATATCCATCTTGAGAAGGAACGTTTGTTTCTTGGTAAGGGATGCAGAGTGTAAGACCTCATGGATGATGATGATCCCATATGTGATGACTCTCTCTTTGATAAAGCTCCCTTGGTAGGGTTCAATGATTAGGGGGAGGATGTCCTTGAGTCTAGTTGCAACAACCTTGGTGAGAATTTTGTAAAGGATATTGCACAGGCTGATGGACCAGAAGTCAAATAGGGATTTGACCTCTTGGGTTTTGGGGATCAGGATGATGAATGTGGTATTGATACCTCTGGGAATAGATTTAGTAAACTGGAGGTCTCTAACAGTATCACACACTTCTTGGCCCACCAGATCCCAAAAATATTGGAAGAAGTGGGAGGGAAGTCATGTGGGCCCGAGGTAGCATCTACTTTCATGGAGAATAGATCTTCTCAAATTTCCCCATCAGTGAGAGGACTAAGGAGCACCTCATTGGTTTTTGGAGAGCCTTGGTCACTTTGGGGGATGGGTAGGATGCAGTGCCAAGAATATTCTAGTAGAATATGGTGGCCTTTGATCTGATTTCTTCCTAATCCCTTGTAGACCTACCGTCGCTACAAATGAGCTCTGGGATTCTTTTGGTGCTTCTATTTATGAGAGTAGAAGTGTGAAAATATTTGGTGTTGGCATCGCCATATTTGATCCAAAGGGCCCTTGACTTCCACCTCTAAAATGTATCCTCCCTTTCTAATACATTATGGTATTCAACTAGAACTTTTCATTCCTCCTCCTTGGACCCTGGATCTTGACAGTCTTCCTGGAATCTACACTCTAGGTCTTGCAATTTTTCTTCAAAATCTCCTTACTATAGAATATATTGTTGAACACCTCTTTGTTCTAGACCTTAAGGTTATCCTTGAGGGATCTTAGTTTCTGATAGACTTGCCCAACAGGGGGTCCCTTGGTGGGTTGGTTCCACCATCTTCCCACATGCTCCTTGAATTTGGGATGGTGGAACCACATGGACTTGAATCTGAAGGGACATTTGTGAGGAGGGCACCTAATAGCTTCAAAGAGGAGGGTGATATCATCCAATCCTATTTTGGGAAGGGCCAAGAGGATTGAGTCTGCAAATAGGGGTATGGCTTCCCTAGATAGGAACACTTTGTCTAGTCTAACTTGGATGAGGTTGGCCCCTACTCTTTTGTTACTTTAGGTGAATTTGGCTCCCTTCAGATGGACATCCATGAGCTCATTGGCATTGGTGAAAGCCTCAAAATTGGCCATGCTTCTGGTATTCAAGGTGGTTCCCCCACACTTGTCTAAGGGGAAGAGGGGGCTATTGAAGTCACCTGCTAGGATCCAGAGAATGGGTGTGAACACCTCCCACATGAGGCTAATTTCAACCTAGAGGGAGGCCATTTCAATCAAGCTATTGGGGGCATAGATATTGGAAAGGATCCAGGACTGCTCGATCACCAGGAAGTGGAACATGATGTTGATGATTCTGGGATAGGACGAGATCAGTCTCTCTTTGATAGTGCCTGGGTTCCATAGGCACATCATACCCCTAGCAGAGCCTAGGGCTGGGGTGAAGAGGGAGTCACCATTGTTCCATATTACCTTGTCTACTTTGGGAGAGGACATCTCATCAATATTGGTTTCTTGGAGAATAAGGATAGTCAATTTATGATCTCTATGGAGCTGGGCTAGGGTGTGCCTCTTGGGGGCTCCATTGAGTCCTCTTATGTTCTAGGTGATGATTTTCATTTGACACCCTTGGAGGGTCTTTTGCCTCCCTTCCCCTATTGGGAAGGAGGTTTGGATCTCAGGGGTTCTTCTTTTAGGAGGTTAAGGGAATCAGACAGGAGAGTTGACTAGAGATCGCTGGCAATGTCATCCTCTGCTTGTTTGCTTCTATATTCGCCTAGCATGGGCCACCATCTTTTATTATTACTATCGAAGTTTGTTGAAATTTTTTTGTTGCGAGTCCATTTGGGATTGAGCCCTTCTAGGTCCGACTAGGATAAGGTCGGATTGCCTTCATCATCATCCTAGGACATATTTGAGTTGACTTCTAAAAAATCCTAATAAGGGATGGGAATGGTCAGGGGGATGGGGAAATGGGGGAACCAAATGAGGAGGGACGAGGCTCAAGATTAGGGGGAGATGAGGGATTCTTTGGGAGGCTTTTTAGGGTCAGCTTCAGGTCACTCACATCCAAGGGATGGGGAGGAAAAAAGACATCTAGGGAACCCTTTAGGGAAGGCCCTTCCGATTGATGGAGAGGTTCCTCGGGATACCTTAGGTCTACTATTGAAACTTTAGGGTTGGGGTTAGGTTGGGTGCATACCTAGTTATGATCATATTTCAAGATGGGGTCCACCTTATATTTCCCTTTATTAGTAGGTTCAGGCACCTTCCTATGTCACTCCTAGAATGGAGGTCTATGCCTGCTTCAAGGGGGGCCACGGGGGGAAACCTATCATAGGACGAAGCCTTCAAAGGGGGATACTTAGGTTTTGATGCTTATGGCTGCTTAGTGAGGGGGCACTAATTGATAAGATGCTCTTGCATGTTACAATGGGTGCAAAAGGTTGGCTTATTTTTGTATTCTAGTATTTGGTGCCAATGGTAGGATCTAGATAAAAGAGTGACAGAGGAAGGAAGCTCAGATTTGAGGTTCACATTGACACAAATCTTGGCATGGACCATTTAGGATCCAACTTTGGTGGTAGATTCGAAAGCCATGAGCTCCCCTATGGCCTGTGTGATGAGTCTGAGCACATCCTCTTTCCAAAGGTGGAAGGGGAGATCTAGCAATCTGACCCAAATCAGGGCATAGTTTATGCTCTGGGTGTTGGGGTTGAAATAAGTGACCCACCATCTAAGGAAGATGCTCCTGCACCGCAAAAACTAGGGCCTTCCTATGAGAATCCTATTGGTGTTTCCCTTTTGTTGAGCTTTATGAGGAAAAACCCCTTCGACAGGGTAACGATCTGCATGTTCCTTATGGTTTTCCATTTGGTGAAAGCCCAACGATGGATGGTTTCCATGTCTGGCCAGCCCCTGATGAATTTAACAAACAAGGAGGAGGAGTCCCCTGACACAAATGATGATAAAATATCATCCTTGATGGAAATATGCATTTCTTCCAGGGATAACCCCAAGGATGGGGGGCAGGGACGACTGGTCTCTTCCATAAATATCTGAACGAATGAGGGTTTGCTGGACCCCCCAAGGAAGAATCCTTCACAACTTTGTCAGGTGGTTCTTTGTTTGGAGAATCAGAATGCTCATTTCCATAGGGGTCGCCAGGTGCACCCTTTCTACCTACCTCAGGGCTTGGGCCCCCAAATGTCTATCAGGATTCGGTGCCATGGATCCTAAAAACCCCATTTATGGTTTCCTATCCCGATCTCTCTCCTGGTCCCACCTCTGCTATTGATCCCACTCCTGCTCCCACCATTGATATTTCCCTCTTTTATTTTAATTTTATTTTTTTTACCTTAGAAAAAAATACAAAAAAATCAAAACGTTAAAAAATCAAAAAAATTCAAAAACTTTAGATAATAAAAAAAAAATCAATATTTCTTCATACCCCTCACTTCACACCCCTAACTTCATACCCCTTTCTTCATACCCCTAACTTCATACCCTTTTCTTCATACCCCTAACTTCATACCCCTCACTAATTGAATACTTACAAAAACCAATTCTTTAATCAATTAATGTCTCATACCCCTAACTTTAATCAATTAAAATATTAGGGTTTAAGGTTTATGATTTAGGGTTTTAGGGTTTAGGTTTTAGGTTTTTAGTTTTAGGGTTTAGGGTTTAGGGTTTAAGGTTTTAGAGTTTAGGGTTTAGGATTTAGGGTTTAGAGTTTAGAGTGTGAAGTGAGGGATATGAAGTTAGAGGTATGAATTGAGGGGTATGAAGTTAGAGGTATGAATTTAGGGGAATGAAGTTAGGGAATATTAATAAAGGGGTATGAAGTTATGGATATGAAGAAAGGGGTATGAAGTGAGGGATATTAAGAAAGGGGTATGAAGTTAGGGGTATGAGACCTTAATAGATTAAAGTTAGGTGTATGAAGAGAGGGGTATGAAGAAAGAGGTATGAAGTGAGGGATATGAAGAAAGCAAAACAATCAAAACGTTAGAAAATCAATTTTTTTCAAAAACTTTAGAAAATCCAAAAAAATCAATGTTTTTTTTTTAAAACAAAATCAATGTTTCTTCATACCCCTCACTTCACACCCTTAAATTCATACCCCTTTCTTCATACCCCTAACTTCATACCCCTTTATTCATACCCCTAACTTCATACCCCTCACTTCATACCCCTCACTAATTGAATACTTACAAAAACCAAAATTTTAATCAATTAATGTCTCATAACCCTAACTTAATACGCCTAACTTTAATCAATTATGGTATTAGGGTTTAGGGTTTATAAGGTTTAGGTTTTATGATTTAGGGTTTAGAATTTAGAGTTTAGGATGTGAAATGAGGGGTATGAAGTTAGGGGTATGAATTGAGAGGTATGAATTGATGGGTATGAAGTTAGGGGTTTGAAGTGAGGGGTATGAACAAAGGGTTGTGAGGTATGAGACATTAATTGATTAAAGAAGTGGTTTTTATAAGTATTCAATTACTTAGGGGTATGAAGTGAGGGGTATTTAGTAAAGGGTATGAAGAAAGGGGTAAGAAAAAAGGGGTATGAAGAAATGGGTATGAAGTTAGGGGGTATGAAGTGAATAAAGTTATGGGTATGAGACATTAATTGATTAAAGAAGTGGTTTTTGTAAGTATTCAATTAGTTAGGGGTATGAAGTGAGGGGTATGAAGAAAGGATATAAAGAAAAGGGTATGGATAAAAAGGTATGAAGTTAGGGATATGCATTTAGGGGTATGAATAAAAGGGTATGAAGTTTAGGGTTTAGGGTATGAAGTGATGGGTATAAAGATAGGGGTATGAAGTTAGGGTTATGAATATAGGGAATATTAAGAAAGGGGTATGAAGTTAGGGGTATGAAGAAAGGGGTATGAAGAAAGGGGTATGAAGTGAGGAGTATGAAGAAAGGGGTGTGAAGTGAGGGGTATGAAGTGAGGGGTATGAAGTTAGGGATATGAGACCTTAATTGATTAAATTTAGGGATATGAAGAAAGGGGTATGAAGAAATGGGTATGAATTTAGCGATACGAAGTTAGAGGTATGAAAATATGGGTATGAAGTGAGGGGTATGAAGTTAGGGGTATAAGACCTTAATTGATTAAAAAAGTGTTTTTTTAAAAAAAAATTAATTGCAAACTTTAATTAAAAAAAAAAGAACTTCAAAATTTTAATTTTAACTTTTATTTTTTTCTTAGGAACATTTTAATTTAAATTTTAAATTTTAATTTTAAATTTAAATTTTTAACCTTAGAAAAAAAAAACAAAAAAATAAGTGAGGGGTATTTAGTGAGAGGTATGAAGAAAGGGGTATGAATAGAGGGGTATTAAGTTAGTTGTATGAATTTAGGGGTATGAATAAAGGGGTATGAAGAAAGGGGTATTAATTTGGGGGTATGAAGAAATGGGATAGGAGACATTAATTAATTTATGAAATTGTTTTTGTAAGTATTCAATTACTTAGGGGTATGAAGTGATGGGTATGAAGAAAGGCATATGAATAAAGGGGTATGAAGTTAGGGGTATGGATTTAGGGGTATGAAAGGGGGTATGAAGTTAAAGGTATGAATTTAGGGGGTATGAAGAAAGGGGTATGAAGTGAATGAAGTTAGGGGTATGAAATGAGGGGTGTGATGCATCAATTGTTTAAAGAAGTTGTTTTTGTAAGTATTTAATTAGTGAGGGTATGAAGAAAGGGGTATAAAGTGAAAGTATTAAAAAAGGGATATGAAACATTAATTGATTAAAGAAGTGGTTTTTTTAAGTATTCAATTACATAAGGGTATGAAGTGAGGGGTATTTAGAGAGGGGTATGAACAATGGGGTATGAAGTTAGGGAGTATTAAGAAAGGGGTATGAATTTAGGGGTATAAAGAAATGGGTATGAAGTGAGTGGTTTGAATAAAGGTGTGTGAAGTGAGGGGCATGAACTTAGGGGTATGAGGGCTTAATTGATTAAAGTTAGGGGTATGAAGAGAGGGGTATGAAGAAAGGGGTATTAAGTTAGAGGTATGAATAAAGGGGTGTGAATTGATGGGTATGAAGTGAGGGGTATGAAGTTAGTGGTATGAGACCTTAATTTATTAAAGAAGTGTTTTTTTTTAATTTTTTTTTTTTAATTGTAAACTTTAATTAAAAACAAAAAAAAAAAACAAAAATTAGGAACTTTAAAATTTTAACTTTAACTTTATTTTTTTTTCTTTTTTTCTTAGTAACTTTAAAATTTTAATTTTTTAACCTTAGAAAAAAAACACAAAAAAACCAAAACGTTAGAAAATCAATTTTTTTTTCAAAAACTTTAGAAAATCGAAAAAATTCAATGTTTAAAAAAAAAAATCAATATTTCTTCATACCCCTCACTTCGCATCGCTAACTTCATACCCCTCACTAATTGAATACTTACAAAAAACAATTCTTTAATCAATTAATGTCACATATCCCTAACTTCATACCCTAAGTTAGGGGTATGAAGTGAGGGGTATGAGACCTTAATTGATTAAAGAAGTGGTTTTTGTAAGTATTAAATTAGTTAAGGGTATGAAAAATGGGTATGAAGTGAGGTGTATAAAGAAAGGGGTAGAAAGTGAGGGGTATGAATAAAGGGATATGAGACATTAATTGATTAAAGAAGTGGTTTTTGTAAGTTTTCAATAACTTAGTGCTATGAAGTGAGGGGTATTTAGTGAGGGGTATGAAGAAAGGGGTGTGAATAAAGGGGTATGAAGTTAGGGATATGAATTTAGGGATATGAAGAAAAGGGTATGAAGTTAGAGGTATGAAAAAAAGGGTATGAAGTGAATGAATTTAGGGGTATGAAGTGAGGGGTATGAGGCCTTAATTGATTAAAGAAGTAGTTTTTATAAGTATTCAATTAGTTAGGGGTATGAAGAAAGGGGTATGAAGTTAGGGGTATGAAGAAGGGGATATGAAATGTTAATTAATTAAAGAAGTGGTTTTTATAAGTATTTAATTAGTTAGGGCTATAAAGTTAGGGGTCTGAAGTTATGGGTATGAAGTAAGGGGTATGAAGTGAGGGGAATGAAGAAAGGGATATGTGCCATTAATTGATTAAAGAAGTGGTTTTTTTAAGTGTTCAATTACTTAGGGGTATGAAGTGAGGGGTATTTAGTAAAGGGTATGAAGAAAGGGGTATGAATAAACTAGTATGGAGTTAGGGTAATGCATTTAGGGGTATGAAGAAAGGGATATGAAGTTAGGGGTATGAATTTAAGGGTATGAAGAAAGGGGTATGAAGTGAGGGGTATGAAGAAAGGGATATCAGACATTAATTGATTAAGAATCAATTTTTGTAAGTATTCAATTACTTAGGGGTATGAAGTGAGGGGTATGAAGAAAGGGGTATGAAGTTAGGGGTATGAAGTTAGGGGTATGAATTTAGAGATATTATGAAGATAGGGGATATGAAGATAGGGGTATGAAAGAAGGGGTATGAAGTTAAGGATATGAAAAAGGGGTATGAAGTGAGGGGTATGAAGAAAGAGGTGTCAAGTGAAGGGTATGAAGTTAGGGGTATGAGACCTTAATTGATTAAAGTTAGGGGTATGAAGAGAGGGGTGTGAAGAAAGGGGTATGAAATGAGGGTATGAATAAAGGGGTATGAATTGAGAGGTATGAAGTTAGTTGTATGAAGTGAGGGGTATGAAGTTAGGGGTATGACACATTAATTGATAAAAAAAGAGTTTTTTTTTAATTTTATTTATTTTTTAATTGTAAACTTTAATTAAAAAAACTTAGGAACTTTAAAATTTTAATTTTAACTTTAATTTTTTTTTTTTCTTAGAAACTTTAAAATTTTAATTTTAATTTTTTAACCTTAGAAAAAAAAACAAAAAAAATCAAAACGTTAGAAAATAATTTTTTTTCAAAAACTTTAGAAAATCTAAAAAAGTCAATGTTCTTTTTCAAGAAAAAAATTTATGTTTCTTCATACCCCTCACTTCACACCCCTAACTTCATATTCTTTTCTTCATACCCCTAACTCCATACCTCTTTTTTCATACCCTTCACTTCATACCCCTCACTAATTGAATACTTAAAAAAACCAATTCTTTAATCAATTAATGTCTCATACCCCTAACTTCATACCCTAAGTTAGGGGTATCAAGTGAAGGGTATGAGACCTTAATTGATTAAATAAGTGGTTTTTATAAGAATTTAATTAGTTAGTGGTATGAATAAATGAGTATGAAGTGAGGGGTATAAAGAAAGAGGTAGAAAGTGAGGGGTATGAATAAAGGTATATGAAACATTAATTGACTAAAAAAGTGGTTTTTGTAAGTTTTCAATTACTTAGGGGTATGAAGCAAAGGGTATTTAGTGAGGCGTATGAAGAAATGGGTATGAATAAAGGGTTATGAATAAAGGGGTATGAAGAAAGGGGTATTAAGTGAGGGGTATGAGGCCTTAATTGATTAAATAAGTGGTTTTTGTAAGTATTCAATTTGTTAGAGGTATAAAGAAAGGGGTATGAAGTGAGAGGTATGAAGAAAGGGGTATGAACTGAGAGGTATGTAGAAAGGAATATGAGACATTAGTTAATTAAATAAGTGGTTTTTGTAAGAATTTAATTACTTAGGTGTATGTAGTGAGGGGTATTTAGTAATGGGTATGAAGAAACGGGTATGAATAAACTCGTATGAAATTAGGGATATGAATTTAGGGGTATGAAGAAAAGGGTATGAAGAAAGGGGTATGAAGTTAGGGGTATGAATTTAGGGGTATGATGTGAGGGATATGAAGAAAGGAGTATGAAGTGAGGGGTATGAAGAAAGGGATATGAGACATTAATTGATTAAAGAATTGGTTTTTGTAAGTATTCAATTACTTAGGGGTACAAAGTGAGGGGTATTTAGTTAGGGGTATGAAGTTGGGGGTATAAATTTAGGGGTACAAAGAAAGGGTATGAAGTTAGAGGGTATGAAGAAATGGGTATAAAGTGAATGAAGTTAGGGGTATGAAGTGAGGGTTATGAGACATTAATTAATTAAGCAAGTGGTTTTTGTAAGTATACAATTAGTTAGGGATATGAAGTGAGAGGTATGAAAAAAGGGATATGAGATATTAATTTATTAAAGAAGTGGTTTTTGTAAGTATTCAATTACTTATGGGTATGAAGTGAGGGGTATTTAGTGATGGGTATGAAGAAAAGGGTATGAAGAAAAGGGTATGAATAAAGGGGTATGAATTTAAGGGTATGAAGAAAGGGGTATGAAATTAGGGGTATGAAATTAGGGAGTTTTAAGAAAGGGGTATGAAGAAAGGGTGTGAAGTTAGGGGTATGAAATTAGGGAGTTTTAAGAAAGGGGTATGAAGAAAGGGTGTGAAGTTAGGGGTATGAAGAAAGGGGTATGAAAAAAGGGTATGAAGTGAGAGGTATGAAGAAAGGGGTGTGAAGTGAGGGGTATGTTGTTAGTGGTATGATACCTTAATTTATTAAAGTTAGGGATATATGAAGAAATGGGTATGAAGTGAGGGATATGAAGAAAAGGTATGAATTGATGGTAGGAAGTTAGGGGTATGAATTTAGGGGTATGAAGTTAGGGGTATGAGACCGTAATTTATTAAAGAAGTGTTTTTTTTTTGTTTTTTTTTATTTTTAATTGTACACTTTAATTAAAAATACACTTCTTTAATCAATTAATGTCTCATATCTCTTTCTTCATACCCCTAACTTCATACCCATTTCTTCATAGCCATAATTAATTGAATACTTACAAAAACCAATTCTTTAATCAATTAATGTATCATACCCCTAACTTTAATGAATTAAGGTCTTAAGGTTTAGGATTTATGGTTTAGGGTTTAGGGTTTATATGGTTTAGAGTTTAGGGTTTTAAGGTTTTAGGGTTTAGGATTTAGGGTTTTATGGTTTAATATTTAAGGTTTATGGTGTGAAGTGAGGGGTTTGAAGTTAGGGGTATGAATTTAGGGGTATGAAGAAATGGGTATGAAGTTAAGGGTATGAAGATAGGGAGTATTAAGAAAGAGGTATGAAGAAAGGGTATGAAGTTAGGGGTATGAGGAAATGGGTATGAATAAATGGGTATGAAGTGAGGGCTATGAAGAAAGGGGTGTGAAGTGATGGGTATGAATTTAGGGGTATGAGACCTTAATTGATTAAAGTTAGGGGTATGAAGAAATGGGTATGAAGTGAGGGGTATGAAGAAAGGGGTATGAATATAGGGGTACAAATTTAGGGGTATGAAGTTAGAGGTATGAAGAGAGGGGTATGAAGTGAGAGGTATGAAGTGATGGGTATGAAGTTAGGGGTATGAGACCTTAATTAATTAAATATGTGTTTTTTTATTTTAATATTTTAATTGTCAACTTTAATTAAAAAAATAAGAACTTTAAAATTTTAACTTTAACTTTATTAAACTTTAAATTTTAATTTTAACACCCAGGTTTTGTAGGTGAGTTGAAGAGGAGAGGGCAATCCTCCAAGGGAGGTCCTAGGTTCAAATATCCACCCTACCAAAAAGCTGAATTGGGTATCCAAAATCCAATTGATAATGTTGGTGCGGGCAGGGTTGGGTGCGACTCCGGGTGACTTTGATGGTGTAGAACCCCCTGTTCATGGTCTCTCAGACCAAGGTAGCCCCACAAGGGGTTTTTCGCTTAAAAATAATAATAATAATTTTAAATTAAATTTTTCTTTTCCTAGGAACTTTAAAATTTTAATTTTAATTTTTAATTTTTAACCTTATAAAAAAATAAAAAAGTGAAGGATATTTAGTGAGGGGTTTGAAGAAAGGGGTATGAATAGAGGGGTGTGAAGAAAGGGGTATGCAGAAAAGGGTATAAATAAAGGGGTATAAATTGAGGTGTATGAGACATTAATTGATCAATGAAATGGTTTTGTAAGTACTAAATTACTTTGGGATATGAAGTGAGGGGTATGAAAAAAGAGGTATGAAGAAAGGGTTATGAAGTTAGGGGTATTAAGAAAGGGTTATGTGAAGAACACAAGATTATACTGAAAGGGGGGTGAACAGTATAAGACCACTTTTTGCTTTTATTTCCCAATATTAATTATGTAATATATCAATGGCAATATCAACAACAATAATCAAAGCAATGCACAAATCACCACACATAATAGAGGCACCAATTTAATGTGGTTCACCTAATGTGGGGTAATACATAGAGAAAATATTTCACTATAATTTTCTCAATAAATCTCTTGGGAAACCTTTCCCTATTATAATTTTTATGGACCTCTATCCAAAGGAGACACCAATCCCATAATCCGGTTCATGGGAACCAACCCATAGGAGACACCAATCTCCTAATTTGGTTCATGTATCTCTATCCACAGGAGAACTCCTTCTCCTATACTTTGGCTAGTGAACATATAGAAGACAACTGCCTCGACTACCCTGGGATGTAGATCTATCTCCACTGAAGACCTTTGTCCTCTTTGTCCTAGCTAATGGATCTCTATCCACTAGAGACTATTGTCCTCTACTCTATCACCTTTAAAACTTTGATTAATATCTGTCTCAAATTTTCACTAAACATAGTCCTTCAATCTAGCATAAATCTGCTTGTTCTTTGTCTCATTTTATACTAAACTCGGTTCTTCGATCTAGAAAAAAACCTGATCAATCTCTATCCTTGGTCTGGTACAAATATATCCTCAAATATGCACCAAATATTATCCTGTATCTATCATCAAGCTTGATCAATAACCTCTACTAGATCTATCTCAAACCTTAACTCAAGGTTTGAACAAATCAATCAACTCAACTATCAAGTCTTCTCAAATACCTATCTCAAATATATCCACAAGTCCTCATAAGAACTTGTTTAATCTACTCTCAAGTCTTCTCTAAGAATTACGTCAAATCTGCTTAACAAATCCTCACTAGAACTTGTCCAATCTGCTCTTAAGTCTTCTCTAAAACTTACCTTAAATATGCTCAACAAGTCCTCACTAGAACTTGTTCAATCTACTCAACAATTCCTCACTATAACTCGTCCAATCTACTCAAAAAGTCCTCACTAGAACTTGTCCAATCTTGTCAACAAGTCCTCACTAGAACTTGTCCAATCTCTGATTGTAATCTTCCACAAAAGCTCACACCAATATATCCTTAAGTTCCCTCTAGTACTTACTCAAATCTGCCACTAGCTTTCACAAAAGGTTTTCAACACAGTTGCAAAATTGCTAACTCAACTCAACTCAATCTATCACAAAAAACCTCTTTCACTTGTATAAACAAGTTTTCACTCAGATATCATAGTAACACATAGAGAATGGCTAGATACTCAATATGTTACTCACTCACAACAATCACTCAATCACTTTAAAACCCTTTTGTTCAAATTCAAAAATATATAGAGAATGGTTAGAGACTCAATATGTTTCACACACTCAAATACTAAATCACTTTCAATTTCACTTTGCAAATCTCAGAAACATATAGATAATGGTTAGAGACTCAATATGTTTCACACACTCAATCACTTTCAATTTCACTTTGCAAATCTTAGAAACATATAGAGAATGGTTAGAGACTCAATATGTTTCACACACTCAATCACTTTCAATTTCTCTTTCAAATAAATTTATAATATAGAATAAATATTTCACAGATATTAAACTATCACTTCAACACTTTCCAATCATTGTAGCTCAAACAACTCAATAAATGAAACCAACTTGCTTGCAAAACCCTAAGCCAATGTTTCATTCAATTCTCTAAACAAATCTCACAATGGAACTTCAATCTCAACTCAAGATATTCATATTTTCACATAACAATGATACTCATGATCTTTGCATTCAAGATATTTCACAAGTTCTCACTCAAGCATTCACCTATAAAGTATGTAAAGACTTTATCAACAATGCTTATCAAACAAGGTTTTATAGCAAACTTTCACTCAGAAAACCTTTAACCATCACTCTCAATCAATGCTCATAAAAACAACCCTTTTCACTCCAACTTAGAATTCATAACATCCAATAATCACTCTCAAGGATAATGTGCCCTTACCTCTTTTTTAAAGATGATTTTACCTTTAAACACCAGTTTCAATCACAACCACTCCTTTTGCCAATACTTGGGTTAGATAGCAAATATTTGTTCTCAATAAATTCTTACAAGAATATTTCAACAAGTCAAGATATCATAACTTAATCAACCTTTTTTCTCCTTCCAATGCAATTAATAACTTTGTATTCAATAAATATTTCTAACCCCTAAGGCACACCTTATTACTCCTCTCAATACTTCAAAAATCAAAACCATAACATAAAATAATGTCAAACCTTTTGTCTCCCACACAAAAACCTTATACATGCAAATTCTAATTAAAACCCTTTAAGAAAAAATTCTCCGTAAATTTTGGGCCTTTGCAAATTTTAGAATCAAAGCATACCTTAGACAACACTAAAATGTGCCTCACGGGTTTTAAACTCGAAACATATTCCAGCCAGGTGTCTTAGCAAGGCGTGCACCCATCGTGTGGGATACGAGCCACAACACAAAGGAGAAGGCTTTTACCTTTCCTTTGTACTTTTCCTTATGCACAGTCATAACACTTCTCCACTTTACCAAAAATAAACCAGCGGGATTCGATCCCTGCATCTCTCCTTCACCAACGACTTGGCACCTCTCTTGCTACCAGTTGTGCTACAATGCACTTTGGGATAGGAAACAAGAATTGTGTCTATTTTTCTTCTGCCTTGCACACCCTTCAAAAAATACACGATCGCCTTCTATTACCATGCACTCGAAATTACACTTTTCATATTGATCGTAGATAATTTTGCCATGGGTTTCTTCCCTCCTTTATATGCATGGTGTTATGTCTTCGATGACGTCGACGTAAATAATTTGAATTAATTCAAAAATTCAATTCAAATTATTACCTTTATAACCCTAGATTTAGGTTTAACTTAATTAATTAATTTATAAATTAACTTATAATTAAATTATAATAAATTTATAATTAACTTAATAACTTTAAAAGTTAATTAAATTAATTTATAAATTTAATTATAATAAAACTATTATAATTAATTAACTCTTTGGCTCTTGAATATTTAATATTATAATAAATTATTATAATATTATTTTTCTTGGGCCTTCCTTTTGCCCTTTAAACCTCATCTGACCACCTGGAGGAAACTTTCTTTTGTTCTTGATTACAAAACCTGAAACTGATGCTACTCACTAAAACTGACATTCACTAGTGCTAACTTCTTGAAGTCAATGACAACAAAACCTTCTCATATTTCCAACAATATCCCCCTTTGTAATTGATGGCAACCCAAATACCTTTTATCATTTATTTAACCTTTTATGTTATGCTCCTCCTAGGAAACTACTCCCCCTAACTGAATTCTCACACCCTAACTCAAATCTCTCCCTCTTTGACATCAATGGCAGAGGATCACCTTTGGCGCTCAGGGCTAAGAATGAGTCTTTTAGCTTAGCCCCTCCCCCACCTCCTCTTGAGGTGGTTAATTCTGGGGTGGAAGTATTTCTAGTCCCATCAAGCACTGATCTTTGCCTTTTTCTGCTTTCTTCCTCAACTGATCCTTCTGATTCCTCTAACTATTCTTGTTCCTTATTACATGTAGAATTTTTTATCTACACCATTTTTCTATATGCCCATCATTGTTTCACTTATAACACTTAATATTATTATTCCTTGGAGGTGCAAATATCTTAGGATTTCTCCTGGTAAAGCCATATCTATTCCTATCATGAACCTTGCAATTCATTATCTTGTGACCAAACTGATTACAAGAGTAGCAGTACCTTGAAAAATTTGTGTGTTCCTAAAGTTTCCATATTCCTATCTTCCCCGTGTCCTTCACTATGAATCCTTGTGCCCAAACTTATGATATGAGAAGCATCATCCATTGAAATTTCCTTGCCTTGATCTCATTGGTCTTTGAGTATCTTCTATCTTATGCTGGTTCTTGTTCCATTTGTTCTTTCTTTGTGCATTGTTCCTCTTCCTGTTGAACTTCATATTGTCCAATTCATCCTCAGAAGTCTCACTCTCCCTTTCACTTTCTTCTTCTAAAGTTTCTTCTACTTCAAAACTTGAGATTAACTCCTCTCCTTGTTTCCTTTGTTCCTATTCAAACCCAAGTCCTAGCTCTTCCCAAACCTGTGTAGCTTATCCTTAGATACTTTCACTTCCATCCTTAGTAGAGCTACTTCCTGTTCTAGTTTCTCACATTCTAGAACCTTAGCTTCTAAATCCTCCTTGAATCTTTTTGTCTTAGCCATTGACTTATTTAGATCCTCTATAAGCCTTCCTTTCTCTTCATCAAATTGAATTGTGAGTTTTTCATTCTGCTTTCTTTCTTTCCATAATACATCAAGAGAAAAAGTAAGCTCACCTACAAGATCAACTTCTCCTATTTCTAATTCTTCCTCTATTTGCCTTTGGTATCATCTCCATTATTTTTTATTTGTCTTCTATATGATCACCTCCTTAATATTATATTGCTATGAGTAGATTCTTTTTAGGTACTTCAAGTTTATTTTCATATTCATAATCACTAAAATTAAAACCACTTCTTATACAACTATCTTAATATGACCAAAATTACCACATCTAAAACACTTGAGGATTATTGGTGATTTTTTCTCAACTACTTCCTTTTCTTTTTTTAGAAAAAATACTTCATCATTTTCTGAGGAACTTCCATCACTATCACTTGAGTACTTACTTGCTTTGTCTACATAGAAACTCCTCTTCTACATTTAGAAGAACTTATTTCCTTGCTTGCCTTGTCCATCCCTACTTTTCTTTTGGTACCTATGTCTTTAGGTTTCCCTGTTCTTATGATCATGCTTTTCTTCATCATTACTATTTCCAGCTTCTTGAAAATTAGATGCATAGTGGCCATACTTTCCACAATTGAAACATCTAATAGATTTTGTACCTTTAAACTTTCTTGGATCCTTGTTCCTTCTGCCATAATTTTCTTCTTCATCACTTGATACCTCATTGCTTGAATCCGAATTCTTACCCTTTGTCTTCTTAGTGACTTTGAAGGTTGCTTATTTCTGGATATTAGGTTCCTCTTTTGTCCTTATATCAAAAGTTGTGAGGATGCCAAGTAATTCATCTCTTATCAAAATATCACCATATTTTGATTCCTCTATAGCTGATATCTTTTCACTAAATATTTTTGGGAGTGACCTTAGGATCTTATCACAAACATCATATTCTTGATATTCAAGTCCAAGCCCTTGCATAGAGCTACATGAAGTAGATAAGCACTAATACTTTCCTCATACTTCATTTTTAGCTCTTCAAATTTTTCCTTGAGATTTATCAATTTTACCTTTTTGACCTTTTTATCTCCTTCATATATGCCTTGCAACTTATCCCAAATTTCCTTTACAAATTTGTATTACATAACCTTTACAAACTTTGTTCTATGCAAACTCTTAAAATTGCATTCATTGCTCTTGAATTGTAGTGATATAGGATCTTACCATATTTGTCTATAGGTGGAGTAGTTGGTGGAGTGTATCCATTTTCAATTACTTCCTATATTTCATTCCCAAGTTCCATTAGGTGAATCTTTGTTATCATGCTTTAGAATACATAATCACTTCCATCAAAAATTGGTGTTGAATTATCCTTAGAATCCATTTGTGTTATTGTAAGTTTTTTCTGCTGTTAAACTCTTTTGAAGTAACCCGCTCTGATACCAATTGAAGAACACAAGATCATACTGAGAGAGGGGTGAACAGTATAAGACCAATTTTTACTTTCCTTTTCCAATCTTAATTATGTTATATATCAATGGCAATATCAACAATGGTAATCAAAGCAATGCACAAATCACCATACACAATAGAGACATCAATTTAATGTGGTTCACCTAATATGGGCTACTCCACAGAGAAAATATTTAACTAAAATTTTCTTAAAAAATCTCTTGGAAAACCTTTCCCTATTACAATGTTTATGGACCTCTATCCAAATAAGACACCATTCCCCTAATATGGTTTATGGGCACCAACCCATAGGAGAGACCAATATCCTAATTTGGTTCATGGATCTCTATCCAGAGGAGAACTCCTTCTTTGCTCTGGATGGCAAACCTCTAGATGACAACTACTTCCACTACCCTGGGATGTGGATCTCTCTCCACTGAAGACCTCTATCCTCTTTGTCCTAGCTAATGGATCTCTACCCACTAGAGACTACTATCCTTTTCTTTGTCACCTCCAAATATTTGATCAATCTCTATCTCAAATCTGCACTAAACACAGTCCTTCAATCTAGCACAAATATACTCGTTCTCTATCTTATTTTGTACTATACTCAATCCTTTGGTCTAGCACAAAACTTGCTCAATATCTATCCTTGGTTTGGTACAAATCTATCCTCATATCTACACCAAAATCTATCCTTTTTCTATCTTCAAGCTTTACCACAAAGCCTGATCAATCACCTCTACTAGATCTATCTCAAACCTTAACTCAAGGTTTTAACAAATCAATAAACTTAGCTCTCAAGTATTATCAAAGACTTATCTCAAATCTGTCCATAAGTCCACACAAGAACTTATCTAATCTGCTCTCAAGTATTTTCTAAGACTTGCTTCAAATCTACTCAACAAGTCCTCACTAGAACTTGTCCAATCTACTCTCAAGTCTTCTCTAAGACTTACCTCAAATCTGCTCAACAAGTTCTCACTAGAACTT